>OZ023330.1:22861963-22904463 GCA_964007535.1 Brachyptera risi
ATGCTGTTCAATCAAATTGTACTCAAGTAAGTATATTCAAGGGAAACAGCATGCCAAGAAGTGTCTAATTTAAGAAATGTATGCCTGTAGGATCTAAATGTGATATTGTAATTCATATTGAGGCCTTGTTATTCCAATATCGGGATGATATCAGATGAAATATACTTCTTACTAAAAACAGGTGAATAATTATTGTTGTATGATGATAGGAGGAATTTCAGTTCATCTCAATTTCATGTCAATTTCATCTCAATTTTGTATTCTGTTGTTTTTTTCAACTGTTGTTTTTCTGATTGTTTCGAGTAATATTTCATTGAAATGAGTCCTGATATTTAGGAGCAACGGTGTCATTACAAATTGCAGTTAGAAAGGTGAGGGTGACAACACTTTTGTGACAGGAGAGGAAGATGTGTTTCAATAGGCAACAAGATATTTGTGATATCAATTGTTTTGTATATGGAAAGTTATTTTCAAAATTGATCAATTATTCATTCAAAAATTTTCCATTGACCCTGCCATATTTTGCTTCAAATCGAAACAAACACATTCTCTATTTGTAATGTTGGTTCACCTGTTAGTACAGATTCATAAATAGATGGACCTATTGACCAATATTCTGTTTTTTCACAAATTTTTCATATGGCCCTCCCTCGTAGTATTTCAATTTGAAGAAACCTTTGCGAAGGATTACCGGCACATGTAGCAAGTGGTTAACGCGCTCCCTCCATGTGATCCGGTAGGTGAGGGAAATATCGGACTTCGTTCGATCCCCGCTACTGTCCATCTTCACAGGGGTTCATCGAGGCTTACCTCTGTAGTCCATTATCACATTATGACGGTTCCTACAGTAAGGGCCAATACCGCTTACTTCCCACTGTCACTATCCTCCCATTACCTAAGAAACCTCCATCTCATCATACCATCATCTCATTATCCATTCATCTGACGCCAATAGATCTTATTTATCATTGTAATGCGTCGATGAACCCAATATATAAATGAATGAATAATGTGAATGTGGAGTGTATCTCAAGTGAGGTGAGGGGAATGGGGAATGGAAGAATAGAAAAGAGGCATGACAAGTTTGAAATAATCTAGTACGAGCCCGAACTCTTGGGACAATGTCTCGCGAAGTTTCGAAAAGGTTGCACTTTTGTTCATATCAGGCTCGTAACCAATTGTAAGTGGCAGAACCGTAGAACCTAATATCTCACATGCATGAGTGTCACCAAAATTTTCGTTTCCGTATGTTTATATATTCATATATATATATATATATATATATATATATATATATATATATATATATATATATATATATATATAATTTTTTTTTCAAATGAATATATATATATATATATATATATATATATATATATATATATATATATATATATATATATATATATATATATATATATACCATGTGCACCAGGCCAATACCAATACCAATAACAATACCTGTTGCATAGGCTTATCTTTCCCAAATAATTACAATTCCATCCATACACTTTATTCCAGAATCTCCCAACCACTGCTCCTCGGCAAACTTCTCCAGTATTTCATGCCTGGAAGTGATATTCCTATTGAGGACGCTTATTGGTACGCTGGAGGTTTGGTTCTCGCTGGGTTCTTCATGCCCTTCTTCTTTCATCAGTACGCCTTCAATGCTTCCTGTATAGGCATGCGCCTTCGAATTGCCTGTTGCTCCCTCCTCTACAGGAAGGTCTGTATTCTGTATGTGCATACCAATTTGGCATACCAAGTACATTTTCAGTGTCATTTAAGACAATTGGAACATTATAATTCAACAACTGTCCGCAACTTATTATGTATAGATTTGTTAGTTTGAGAATGGAAAAAAATATGTATTCATTTATGATTTTTTTTTTTTTTTATTATTAATCTTTTTTTTCACATACAAAAATACACATGACAGTCAAAAAATCCACAAAGTCTTCAAAGAAGACTTGACTGTGGGAGAAACAAAGAATATTATAATCTGTATATTTTTTTAATTTTTATGTTGAATTTATGAAGAATTTATGAAGAAGGTGATCAAGAAAATGTAAATATGATGATGAATTGAGTGGCAACTATGAAAGCATAAGTAAGAGATCTAATTTTTAGATTGAACAATATTTTTAAAAAAAGAAGAGAAATACCTGAGAATATACTATCACAAAAAAATTACAAGGAACAAAACACCACTGAAAAATAAAATTGACATACTTCTTTGCATTATGAATGAATAATAATATTGTGAAAGTGAAAAATGAACATAATAATAGCACCTGAACAAGAGTCTTGAAATAACTTAACTGGTGCATCGAGAAATAGTAAATATGAATACATTATATTAGGAACAAAACACTACTGAAAAATAAAATTGGCATAATTGTGTACATTATGAATGAATAATAATATTGTTAATGTGAAAAATGAACATAATAATGACAACTAAACAAGAGAGATGACTTCTGATGCATCGAAAAATAATTAATATGATTGCATTATATTATATAGAGGGTGACATGATGATGATTACATGAACAAAATATAACAATATTATGATGTCAGTAATATGAATAATGAATGATGTGAATGCCGAAGAAAAAAAAAAAAATATATATATATATATATCATGTTGGAGTCTTATGTCTTATCAGTACAACAAACACAGAAATACATCAGTATTGGCAATGTAAATTGAGACTGATTGAATGTAAGTCGAGACTAATAATGATAAATGTATTAAAACAGAAACCTACACGAAATTAATTATAACAAAAGGATTCAATATAAGGTCTCCAAAGAATAGAAATGATATTGTAAAATGAGTGGAGTATGTGTAAAAACGGAAGTGTGAATGAGATGACTTGTTTCAAGTGATATCCCTTATTGGGCATCACCTGAAAGATTTCATCAGTTCTATGAATGAGTTTCAAAATTTTAGACAATTCTCAACTTATGTGGTTTTTATTTTGACGATACTCAAAAAGTTAATAAGATCTGGCAATAAAAAAATACTCTCGCACTGTCATTCCATTTTTTTTTTTCATCTTTCAATAAAAATTCTCGTGTTAAACCAACTGTTGCATCCAAATAAACTAACTGCTCCTCTTCTGTCATTATCTGCTAGGTGCTACGTCTCAATAAAGCGGCAATGGGTCAAACAGCGACGGGTAAGATTGTCAATATGATGTCCAACGACGTGGCAAGATTTGATATGTGGTCGTGGAACTTCGTGTTCTTGTTCATAACGCCGATACAAATACCGATCGTGGCTTACTTCTTGTGGCAGTACGTCGGTGTCTCGTCGTTGATTGGACTGGGATTCATATTCGCTCAGACTCTGCCTGTGCAAGGTAGGATCATTGAGATCAGACACAGATAAGACACAAATACTACCTTTAAACCTATACATTGATGTTCTCTCGTGAACTTGAACGACTCAATTTATAATGATATACTCATTTTTAAGAGTTCACATCAGTTTATACGTTTCAAGATTGAATTTAGAGTTGAGAGTTTGAAGAGTTTTAGTTCAAGAGTTTACCCAGTGATGAATACATCACAAATATGTAATACGGAACAAATTTCAAATTAGATATTTTGATTGTTTCTGTCATGTAGATATCTAAACTCCATGGAAATGAAAGAATCTCACATTCTTATGAAGGCAAAAAACGAGGTTACAAAAATATTTCAGTTTTTTTTTTTTTTTAAATGATCATTCTCAACTATTTCAAGTATTTGACGATGATGATAATGAGCTATCAATTGATCAAATTTAATATGAACGCTATCAATTTGAAGCGCAACAAGCCAAACAATATATTGTGAGGCACCAACCACATGTGGAGGTGCCGTGTTCAAGAGTATCTGTGTTTTTGTGCGCAGTTGTGGTCGGCAAACTGACTGCTCAACTACGGATGAAGATTGCGGTGCGAACTGATGAGAGAGTGCGACTGATGAGTGAAATAATCACAGGTATTCAAGTAATCAAGATGTACGCCTGGGAAAAACCGTTTTCGCTGCTCGTTGAGATGGCAAGGAAGTAAGAATATACATGGTGGTTCATTTAAATATATGAACGTCGAGATGTTAGTTTCTTCTTAAAACCATCAACTGTTTCAAAGATGGGCAATCCGCAAAATATGACATTACCGTCAATCATTGGCCCTCAAAACCTTCACCATCACTTTGATATATATATATATATATATATATATATATATATATATATATATATATATATATATATATATATATATATATATATATATATATATATAATATATATATATATATATATTTATATATATATAATTTTACCCAATGTTATGAATTGAAGAACTCTAAAAATTACACATGAAACATGATCGATCATATATGTTGAATGATGAAATATATGATGGATATTTTTCTGAAAATGACTTGCTTCGTGGTGAGAATATTTGGGAAATTATGTCAGAAGTATATGAACAGAAGGCTGTCGAGTCGATCATTTAAATATCGAAAGTCAAAAATCGCGCTAATTATTTTGATATCGCGATTTCATATCAGTTGTACGCCTAGTAGGCCTATTTGTTCTGATATTTCAGTATTTTAGTAACATAAATTCCAATGCATAGCATCTCATTTGAATATACTTGGTGTTTCATCCTCAATATTACTATCCAGCATTTATTCGAGCCCGAACTTAATTATATTCTCATTTATACTTATCTGAAGTTGTAACTTTCTGAAAAGTAATTTCGCAAGTACAGTCTTATTCAACTGCTTCGTCGTGTTCTATCTAGACGAGAGATCGACGTTGTTACCAAGACGTCTTATTTGAGGGGACTGTACCTGAGTTTCATGATCTTCTCAGAGAGGTCAGCGCTTTTCGCTACGCTGACAGCTTACGTGCTGTTTGGTAACGACATTACGGCTGATAAGGTAAACTGCTCCATCCAAACCACTTTTCATTCACATGTTCTCCAATCAGAAAGGGCAAGATGAAAATCGAATATAGTCAAAAAATGATACTGGAAAAGAAAGGAAAATGATAATGAAATGAAAAATATAACTACTGTTAACATTTCATATATTTACTATTATTTGGAGAGTTTGAAAATGGTTTGAAACCATAATTCATCGCATTTAGCAAGTATTGCTCTTGGGCTTCCTTTATAATAATTGTAACTAGAAAATGCAAGGCATATGCGTTTTAAGACGAGCCAGATTTTTTATGGAATCAAATCGAAAGCTCGGTTTTGAAATCATCAAGTCTGGTCGTTGCTTGTTGATTATCCAGCTTGAATAAAGTTAACTTGTTGACCATTCCTGAATAATAGTACAATTATTTATTAATTCCATAATTTGATGCGGTCATTTTGATGGACCAACCCGAATTCCTCCAGTTTGGGCATAACATGTATCAGAATGATATTAACATACTGTGAAAATACCATTCTAATCGGATAAAATCGAAAAATTGAAAAATTGTACTCAATGTCATACTTATGGAGATTTTCAAATTGACAATATCATATTCCGAGAGAAGTGCCGAACCAATTCGGCTCAAAAACAATCCCAGTTCATTCTGGTGGAACACCAATATCCAGAAAAAAAGTTTCAATTTGATTAGTCACTTTGGTTGACCATCCCGTTCACAAAACCATACATGAATACAAGCACTATATTTTACATTTTCTTTTTTCAACAGCATCTAAAACTTAGCATAAATCAATTGTTTCCTTATGAAGGCGAAGGATGAGAGTCTAGGATTGTTTGAATGGGGAACCACAAGAGCAATCTTAACACCCCAATTAAATATTTAGAAATAATATAGCTCATTCAACACATTGTCAAAATCATCTGTAATTCCAGTATCTGGAATGGAATCTTCTTCATACGCTTATCTAATACATTCCTGTATTCTTAGGTGTTCGCGTTAGCTTCGTTCTACAATCTGTTGAATCAGACAATGGCCATATACTTCCCAACAGCTGTGACTCTCACTTTGGAATCAGGCGTATCAATCAAGAGAATGGAGGTGATATATCAACATACTAACTTATCTTAAATACTCTGGACCCTTACCTAATGAACCACTCAAAATCACGTGTAAGGGTAAGCTATCTCCGAGAGTGTGATATATTGATTTATACTGGATATACTGATATATTATTTATACTGTACACTGGATAAACTACCTACCAAGACGACATAATATGATAATAGAGTCACGATCTCTTGGAATGCAAAAATCTGTCATATTTTGTAACCACCTCATGAGCAAGGCAAGGTTTTTGTGCTAATAACAATGGAAATATTCGAATGCTAGACAAGTTGCCATAACAGGAAAATTATCCGATCAAAGTACTAGACTCTTGACGCCAGCCAGACCTAGCACGATTTTCTTTTCATGGTGGTTTACTGGTAAACACTCATCCTACTCAGTAACTCAGCTAAAGCAGAACGTATATTTTTCTCACAGACTTTCCTCCTGCAAGAAGAGATCATAAAGCCTCCTAAGAGAGACACTACTGCTGAAGGAGTCGGTTTGACCTTGAAGAAAGCAACTGGAAAATGGACGACAGATCTTTCTCAAGACACAATCAAGAATATCAACATCAGGGTCGAACCCAAACACCTGTGCGCCGTCATCGGACAAGTCGGCTCGGGCAAGGTGAATGGTTGATTTTTATTTTAAAATTATAAATGTTGAGCGTATGCAATTTGTGACACTTGATTATATTTATATCGATAATTCAGTTTCATAAACTGTTTGATAGAAGTGAGTCGAAACTTGTATTTATTATGCATTTAAGTATGATTCAAGTCACCTTCTTGGTTGTGGCTCGTATATTAAACCTTTAGTATGTCAATATTTGAATACATGTATAAATGTATATATGTATATGGGCCTAAATATATATATATATATATATGTATATATATATATATATATATATATATATATATATATATATATATATATATATATATATATATATATATATATATATATATAAAGTCACCCTCGGTAGATCGATCAGCTGGGCCACCACTTCAGAAACTGAGTCACCGTTGAGCGTGGGTTCGAGTTCCGCATAAGGCATGGGTTTTTGTAAAAGTTCTTTCACTTATCACATAGTTTCATAATCACCTGCTCATTTGTACCTCCGCATAACCTAACTGTTGGTGAGGTCGTTAAGCAAAAAGAATCAAAGTACATATTATATATATATATGATTTATGAAGTTGATTCGAATGTCGTGGTATTTGAAAATGATAACCATTCCAGGCTGAAACCGTTCAATCGATAAATTCAAATTCCAATTGAAGTAAAGTACAAAGCCTTCTATAGCAGGAGTTATTTGAAAAATAACCCTTGACTCAATTTGGACGTCGCTCATCTACTGAAGTAGGCTGCTACTATAATTAGTTTATCTCTCGCAGAGTTCTTTGCTGCACGTAATCCTTGGTGAACTTAACCTCACTTCTGGCAGCTGTCACTACGGCGGTCAGATCTCTTACGCGTCTCAAGAACCCTGGCTGTTCGTCGGCTCGGTCCGTAACAACATCCTGTTTGGTCAGGAGTACGACGCTAAGAAATACCGACAGGTCGTCAAGGTCTGCGCGTTACAACGTGACCTTGAACTGTTCCCATATGGTGACCAGACGATGGTAGGGGAGAGGGGAGTGTCGTTGAGCGGGGGGCAGAGGGCGAGAATAAATCTGGCAAGGTAAGGAATTGACCACATTTTGATTTTTCTATTGTGAGCGACAAGTGAGTTATCACTTGTTGTTATAATCTGCAGACATTTTTTTCTTCCCATGATGGCAATCACCGTAGTGAGAGATCCTTGTTAGTAATATTCAAATCATAAATAATTTAATTATATACTACTGAAAATCCGACAATTTAAATAACATGGGTGTAGGTGCCACGTCCACTTGGTTTCATTCTTCGTGAATTGGAAAAGTGTGTAGAAGGCTAAAGATATATATTTTTAAGTTTCAACATAATTATATATACATATATTTTGTATTACTCCAACCACCCGCCGTGGCTCAATCAACAAAGGCACTCCTTCAAAAACTGGAGGCACGTTCGGTGTGCATGGGTTCGAGTCCCGCAAGTGGCATGGGGTTTTGTAAACGTCCTTTCACTTATCATTAATTCATACTTTCATTGTCATTTGCTCATTAGAACCACCATATATCTGTCTGGTGATGGGTCGTTGAGCGTTATCATAAATAAATAAAATAATTACTCAAATCATCATTCAAGATAAATTGCCACCAAACCATTTTGTCTTATTGTTTGTTTGTTTTCAATATCTTCTTTTTCAATTTCATATTCATATGTATACCTAATTTTAATGTTGTTTCATGGTGCAACCGATAATTCTTATTAACTGTAAATAGAATTACGCAACAAATACAATAATGTACGTGCCATTTTTGTTTCTTGTTTCAAGGACCACCCTCTATCTCTGTTGGCTAAAAAGGGTCCAGTCAGGTCAGGCGTAGGTTCGAATTCCACATGAATCATAGTTTTTTTAAAACGTTATCCCACCCATTCCACATCCGCCTACCACTCACATTGATCCACCCCCAACCATCATAAAAATACTAAATATATTCACTTTTCTATGATATTATTCAATTCCATATTTCATATATGTAATTAGGTACAATTTTATTGTCAACTGTGACTGATTATTATGACTGAAGAGCACATGAGCTTATTCAATAGCCCCACAATAGTTGTATTGCTTTGTTTTAATAAACCAAGAAACCTACAAATAAGATGTTTATCTTTCACACGCTCATTCTTACCCCTGAATAATGTATCTATTGGTGGGGTCGTGAGACGAAAAGTATCACAACAATAACATAATCATCTGTTCCAGAGCTGTGTACAAAGAGGCCGACGTGTATCTATTGGACGACCCTCTATCAGCAGTTGACGCGCACGTGGGCAAACACATGTTCGACCAGTGCATCAAAGGCTATCTGAAGAACAAAGCTGTTGTCTTGGTCACGCATCAACTTCATCTGCTGAAGAACGCTTCACATATCGTGGTGATGAATAACGTAAGCTTATGAACAGAATATTTTAATTACTTTTTTTTCATCTTCATCGAAACTTGATAAAAAATCATTGTTCTCCAATTAAGGCTACGAATAAAAGTAGGATCGTTTGGACGGGGCACCACAGGGGCGATCTAACCACCCCATTCTGATCATTTTTAATTCATTCATTCATTTAAATTATTCAAATTTGAATCAATTCATTCTGAATTTCATCATCTTATTTCAATTATCTATATATATAAATTCCAATATGAAATTAGAAAACCCCAAACTTTTATCTATATTTGAGTTAAAGACACACTACACTGATATCTAAGATATATTGATATAAAATCACATCACATTCATGAAAATCATTGCAGTATTACAAACTTCAGTGAATTTGAGTATCATTTTTGCGAGGAAAAAATATGAATTCATACTGTATTATTCAAATATTAAACCAGCTCTATGTTCCAATGTTGTGCTGTCAATATCCTGAATTCAAAAAGATTAGCAACTATAGGCCTACAATAGAAACTTTGAAATTTCAAATACTCAATAAGTAGAAATACAGTTTACTATACTAATCTTGTGTGATAACAGGGCGAGATTGTGAACCAAGGAACGTACAAGGAGGTTGTGGAGACTGGAGATTCCTTTGCTCAGCTGTTAGTCGCTGAAGGTGACGACAATGGAGAAAGGAAGGTGTCTGCGGCTCTGTCGAACAAGAAAGTGTCGGTGGTCGATCCAAAACTGTCGGTATCGAAGTCAAGGAGCAAGTCAGTGTTATCTATCGGAGTAAGTTGTGATAATAATATAGATATTTGGATATAGGTAATGGAGCAAGAGAAGTGAGAAACTCAGTTGAAATCTTTTACATACATGCATTTATATCAGTTTTTTTAACAACTCGTTCGCAACGAAGAGGTCAGGTCGCTACTCTGATCAGTCTGAAATTTGGCACATTTGTATATGAATACTACAAATTGTTTGACACAACAATGATTTTTGAAAAGGCCTATTTTTCTGTAGGCCTAAAGATTCGAAATTGCTGTCATCACTGGTATCATTGGTGGTCAATTATTCTGGTCAGCATCAAATCATCACAATAAGTACGCAAAAATCACTGATGTGTCAGATCTTATTCATCAAATTGAATACCAATGAACATTTTCATTCGAATTCTGAATTTGTAGAAAATTCTTTTCGTAATTTTTGAAGCTATTCCAATATCAACTGTGCTTGTGAAATGGGCGTCTACTATATGTGGAGTTTCTGTGAGTGACTGAATGTCTGGAAATAGATGAGAGACATAGAGATAAATGGGCATTCTTTCTTGTGATTCTCATTGATGTACACATTTATGAAGAATCGTGGTGTCTTTTATTTCACATAACTTCATTTGGTTGGGCAAATTTCAAAGTACGAAGTATTTTAAGAACAAAGTCGTGTGGGCATTTCTATCAGGTAACAACCGTATCAATATTTAATAACATCGTTATCAAATTCTTACACTATAACTGGACATTGTAGCTTGCCGTACAAGAAGAGCCAGAATGTTGTCACAACTCCTAACAACAATGGAAATACACTCAGAATGGACATATTACTGTGGTAACACTAAATTGGTAACTAAAAAATCATAGACTTGGTCTTTTAGAACAATAGCTATGGCCACGACGCTATTTTAGTACACAAACCGCTGTCAGTGTCAGGTCGTTTTCCTTTTATTGTATTTTTCATTAAACTTGGAGAGATGTAAAAATTCAGATGATAGAACATGGAACTATCTCACAATTATTTAGAACCTATGAACAATTAGTCAATTAGTTTGAATGCAAACGCAGAGCATTGGTAG
This sequence comes from Brachyptera risi, assembly GCA_964007535.1. NCBI lineage: Eukaryota > Metazoa > Arthropoda > Insecta > Plecoptera > Taeniopterygidae > Brachyptera > Brachyptera risi. The sequence goes on from OZ023330.1 coordinate 22,872,900, forward strand.
CTAGCCACAGCTTCAAAAAACACGGCCTTTCCACCAAACGCTCTCTCATTTATTATTATTGTTTTTATTTGTCTTTGGAATATTTTATACCTTCAAATTCTTTATAAATTTACATATAACTCATCTAATTATCAATAGAATACGTTTTAAAATAATTTATATTAATTTTGCAGTAAGTAATTGACTTTCTCTCAAAAGAGATCAGTCTTTTTGTAGAAAGAGATGGACAACATTTTCCCCAAATTTATATAAAACAATCACAAAATTTGTAGGTTCCCGATTTTCCTATATGTTTCTGTGGAAAAATAACGTGATTTCATTCGTATTTGTAGGCCTATTATTTTTATGTTTTATGTAGACTTAGTGCTGTTTCTGTACGTGTTACTATTATTGTCTTGTTCTATAATATGTTGTGAAATGTTATGTTCTTTTTTGTGTTTTGTTTCGTATAGATGTTCCTTCTTGTGTTGTCATAGTTCCTGAATCAAAATGATAACCTCGACTCTAGCATCAAACCCGAGACCGAGGAAGAAAAGGTGCACGAGGTAAAAGGCACATAAAGATGGCATTGTAATAATTAGTGTACGGTATACTTTACTCCACTTAGGCCCAGTATTACCAAGTCCAGTTAGTATTTATCTGAGAGTTGGTGAAATCAAATACCACAGGTAACCATGGTGATAACAAGTTTGAACTGCCAGATAAAGACTAACTAGACTTGGTAATACGGTGCCTTAATCTATTGTGCTTTATTGAGTGTACCAGTTTGAGTGATAGTTGTGTGTTTGTTGTTACTGTGACATTATATTATTCGAAAGATGGAACAAAATGCAATTTATCAATTACTTATCACGATATAGATACAAAATAATAGATGAAAATTCAAAATTAGTGCATGATCAATTACAGACCAAATTCTACTGTTTTTTTTTCTTTTATTGACGTGTTCATCATTTAGTTATTGAATGAATTTTGAACTAATGTTTGTTGACTGAAATAAAATTTGTCTTCGTACAGAGCAACTTGATGGACGATACTGAGTACAGCACTCCAGACGCTGTGGATGAGTCGCGAACTACAGGCACGGTCACGTGGGATACCTACAAGTCTTACTTTGGTGCTGGAGGAAGTGGCTGCTTCCTGTTTACAGTAGCTGCCATGTTGTTAGTCGGTCAAGTAGCCACCAGCGGGGCCGACTACTGGGCATCGTTCTGGTAGGAGTCAATAATTCTACAGATATTTAATTTTCAGCACAATACTCTCAGCCGTGACCATTTGCTAAATTTTATACTAACTTTTTGGGGAGGTTAGTTTGAACCGTTTTAGGAACCAGATGATTCAAAAAATGTGAAACAACTTTCTTCATAAATTTGACGAGTTTTAAGGGTTATAATATGATTTCAACTCTTATATCCACTGTATTCCTTCTCTAAATTAGTGCCAAAATTACCAACGTGGGAGCAACTCTAACTAGGAGTTTAGTGTCATTATCACCATAGTAAACCCATGCTATTTGTTTTCACCAACTCTCAGATAGAAGCTAATTAGACTTGGTAATACCGACCCTTACTCGAACATAACATTATCATAATGATGAACAAAGGATAGACTCATGTGACGAACTAGACTTTGAGACGCCTTGTAAAACAACCCCTTCAGGCCTATTGTTACCTCTTAAGTTTGAAGTTACCAGATGTAAATGCCATTTTATGAAAAAAAAAACTCAGATCTCTGTAAATAAAATAATGACGTAGGGTACATTGTTTATGCATTGCATACCTTATGAATTCATGCATTAATTATCATTATGCTATCGGTCTAGCAATACACACAGACAATGACGTCGGAACCGGGGGTAAGATGGGGCGCTCATCCCCCCCCCCCCCCTCCCTCGGAATTAGGAAGGGGAAGCAGGAGTATCTTTATTGCATCTTCTAAACGTGTCAGTTCTCACACATATGTAGATTCATAAATATATGCTTACTGTAAATTCATAGGAATACATGAATTTCATTTTTATAGTTATCTTTCAAAATATAATAATTGAATAGGCAATTTCAGAAACTTTCAGTTTTATCAACGATCTGTATGAGAGTGGTGATGATAGCCAGCGCGCAGAATACTGGTGACCATACTTTTTATTACGCTGCCCGCCATACGAACAAGGTATCGAAGGGACATGACGTAGTAGGCCTTTAACTTCACCAATTCAAAATATTACAAATTTATCGCCTTCAGCGAATAGGCCGCCGACGGCTAAGGCTTCTGCCACCGAGCCTCTACTTTCCTTTTAAATGTCTCCCCCCGCCCCTTCCGTATCCAGGAAAATTGACTTCCGACGCCTCTGCACGCAGGTATTCCGTATAAGCATAACAATCACAAATTTATCATGATTAAAAGACTTAGTGTGTGATAACTGATGATCAATTTTGTTCTTGATATTGATTAGGGCATCAAAATAATTCTATTCTGATTAATCAATTTCTTCAACCCATGAAAGAGAATGTAATCGTGACCCATTGTGGACGAAGAGTATTCAAGTATGGCGTGTTTCATATTATATAAGCTCGATAATTCACGAAAGAACAGAATTATAACTATAAATATAACTCCACTCGTCAAGATCGAGTATGTGCTCATCAAGCTCGAATGTACTCCTATGGGCCTAAAAAGTATGTAATTTAAAATCTCCAATGAGTACAGACTTCAACTCCAAGTCCCATAACTCAAAGTTCCAATGACCCAAACAAATCTTCAAGCCCGAATGAATCGAAAAAATTGAATTGAAACATAATTTTACAAAGATTGTAATTTCAAATTATAAATTATTATTATAAACAAATTAACATCTTCAAATACACAAAATAGTTTCAAAAATCGTATAGGTTTATAATCGGTCTCAATTGAGACTTGGAAAAAAATGGATTCTTGTAAATAAATTCGAACAATTTTTCAATATTATACGGTAGTAGCTGATTAAATTTGTGAATCATACATCGCTCAGTCTTCAACGTCTGAGGGAAACCACGAAAAAAACATCACTCATGATGAATTATGTTCAAGTTGTTGATGTTAAGATTTTGAAGACGTAAACATTTTCCGGTACAACTTTCCAGGCAAGACTTCTTGATGGGGTGGACAAGTTGTCAGGGCTCTTCAATTTTTGGGAAATTATAAAACATTACGTCGAAATATAATAAGCTTTTCATTCTTCTGCTTCCGGCTTAGAAAGTTTACCAAGTTAGTTCGTAGAATTTCTTTTTTTGTTTGGTACTAGGACGAAAGAAGAGACGCTATCCAACGCCAACACCACCCCGCCTTACGAACGTCAATTCTCTACCAACAATTCCATCATCATCTACGGATGTATCGTGATCGCTTGCACGAGCATCACGATAACGCGATCCATGTTGTTCTTCAAGATGTGTATGCGCGCGTCGATCGGTCTTCACAACTTCATGTTCAGCAACATTGTCAAGGCGACCATGTACTTCTTTGATACTAACCCATCGGGCAGAATCCTCAACAGATTCTCAAAGGACATGGGCTCAGTGGATGAGCTTTTGCCCAAAGCTATGATTGAGGCTACACAGGTACTGATCATATCAATAACGGTTACCATGTCACACACACAAAAAATCAAGTTTTTAATTGTGTGTACTGAAAACAGTTATTAAAATATTATCAAGTTTCATTTTTAGATGTAAAGAACATAATTATTTCACTGTCAAGAGAGGAAAAATCATTTCATTTGCCACTGAATTGTATTCATCTATTATAATCGTAATTGGTTAATACTATGTACAGAAAAAATTCGAAATTTTTATTTTTATGAAAGATGATTAACTTTCCAAAAGCACATCACCCTTCATCAAAAGTTATTCATAATTATTAGTATAATACTCATACTACTATTAGTACTATTAGTATACTCATACTCATGAGTAAGTTTCTCATTTGTGTTCATGTTTTCAAGTTTCATGACTGAGTGTCAGTTGTACTGTTGAGGTAATCATTGAATTAAGAAAATATTCACGAAGTAACTCACCAAAATTGCTTATACTAATATCATTTTTGTACTTTGCCTGATGATAAGCCAATTTGATACTTCGTTATTAGTTTGTACAACCGGCCCTGTGTGAAATATCAGAGTTTAATGGAGTATACAATGCAAAGACCGCTGATCAACTGATTCTAGGTGTTATTGGTGATGGGTGGTGTCGTATTGCTCATTGTTATTGCCAACTACTGGCTGGTAATACCACTGGCAATCATATCAGTGCTCTTCTTCTTGATGCGTCTCGTGTACCTGTCAACGGCCAGAAGCGTCAAGAGGCTAGAGGGAATAAGTAAGTTTTCTTTCACTTATTCAAATCGTCATCCTATGTACGAAAGATATACTACCAAGACATGTCACGTAATGTTGAAATAAAACTGTATCAACGCATTTTTAATCACCTCAATCACTTTATTACCACTCTTGTATATCCCCCTCACCTGTAACACCTGTTGTACCAATGCAGTTCTCTAGGAAGCGCTATAGAGGTATGTTGGATTCTGCTGCTGTCCAACAGTCACCAAGGCCGATCCTTTAGTGGTGAGCATAGATACGAGTTGCAGACATAGGCAAGAGGAATGGAGATGTATTCTTGTTTAGCCATACGAGTGCATGTGAACTGGCTTGGTAGTATATCTTTCATCTATGGTCAATAGATATCACGCCGTTGTGACAGATCTCCTAATAAACTCTTTTTTCAGCTCGTAGTCCTGTCTTCTCCCACTTGAGTGCGACACTTGATGGTTTAACGACAATACGTGCTAACGATGCTCAAGAAATGGTTCGGATAGAGTTTGACGACCATCAGGTAAGATGATACAAATAGTTCAAGAGAGGCCACGCGTTCTAGACCGTTTGCTTGGCCAGTCACGCGCCTAATTCAGTTTTTGAATTCGATCAAAATTCTGCATCGGCGTGAACCCGTATAGCTTATTTGTTTAGTGATGAAATGAAAAAAAAGGTATTTAAAAACGTGAGAGAATTCGTGAAAGAGTGAAGAAAGTATGAGAGCCAGTCCAAAGACGGAGGCCTACGTGTGTTAGCTGCATGTAAATAGTAACTCCATAACTTGCAACACTCATATTTACATTTTTTTAAATGTGGAATGATTATTGAAAGTTATTGGCAATTACGTTCCAACAGTTTGCTAGGAGTATCATGCATGATAGTTATCAATCATTGATGATATTATCACATTTTTTCAGAATCTTCACACGTCTTCTTGGTTCCTGTTTGTGGGAACGGGAACTGCGTTCGGCTTCTACCTCGACTTATTCAGTGCGTTGTTCTCCGCCGCCGTAGTCTTCAGCTTCATCATTCTTGGAAACGGTGAGTTTCGCAAAATACAATTCATATAATTATGAATACTGGCAGAAAAAAATGTCAACAATCTTTGTATTATGTGAACGAAAAGATTTTAGAAGGTGATGTTTGTTTGTGCAGATAACGGCGGTTCAAATGTCGGACTCGCCATCTCACAGTCTCTCCAGATGACCGGATTACTTCAGTACGGTATTCGCCAAACTGCTGAGGTTGTGAGTCAGATGACGTCGGTAGAGAGAGTGTTGGAGTATACACATATCGAGAAGGAATCACAGGACGGTAGGTCGTCAAACAATTCATCAGACGTCGTTGATCCGGGTAAATTAAAGTGTTGTGTGAAGTGTAATTGTTTTGTTTCTGATATCAGACACGAAGCCTCCGCCAAATTGGCCATCCAAAGGAGAAGTGACGTTCAATAAGATGTCTCTGAAATACAGCCCTAATGATCCGGCCGTATTGAAGAATCTTAACTTCACGATACAACCAAAACATAAGGCTAGTATTCTGTCTATCTTTCAATCTTCATTAAATAAGTCGGATACAAAATGTTTTTGATATTCACGGAAAGCTTATTTATTCAATTTTTAATTCAACTCTATTCCACTTTTTTTGAAACATGAAAGAATCTTCCAGTTACATACGAATGTTTTTCGAGTTTCAGGTTGGTATTGTCGGCCGTACCGGCGCCGGAAAGTCTTCGTTGATCGCGGCACTTTTCCGCTTAGCGAAACAGGAAGGTCAGATCCTGATCGACGGCGTGGATACTCAGACGTTAGGGTTGAGTCATCTCAGAAGCAACATTGCCATCATCCCTCAGGAGCCAGTACTATTCTCAGCGACCATCAGGGACAATCTGGATCCTTTCAATCAATACGAGGATCATCAGCTTTGGAACGCTCTGGAGGAGGTGTGACACATATATTTGTTATTCTCTTGAGTTGTTTGGAATAGTTCACCAATGTGAATTTCATTTTTTCATGATCATTTTTTGATCAGTGTAAGATAAGAACTCTATTTACTCCCAGTCGGTTAATCCTACTTCTGTTGGTTTGACCTTTTTGCATGTTTCACAGGCTGCTGATCCGAAGTCAATCTGATCCGCGTGTCATTTTAGACAATAATGCATAATAGGTAACAATCGGTCGAATAGATTTTAAGACATTGATGATTGATATTTTAAAATATCCTTTCAAATAACCTGGCGGAAAATTGGAACGGAATTAAATTTCGATGTAAGGACAAACAACAATGGTGTTCATGTTTGACACGCTCGGTGAAAATCAAGTCAAATTTCAAAACCAATGTGTGAAGATTTCGAGTAAACACAAATATCTCGCTCGACCTTACTATAAGCATAATATACTGTGTTTGTCACTTCGCCTCTCATACACTATTATTGTTTCGATGTGTTGTTCTGTCCTCCAGGTCGAGTTGAAGGAAGCGATGGAAAGCTTGGACTTCCAAGTGAACGAAGGTGGTAGTAACTTCAGTGTTGGACAAAGACAGCTCGTCTGTTTAGCGCGAGCTATTCTACGTAACAATAAAGTGCTCGTATTGGATGAGGCCACAGCTAATGTAGATCCTCAGTAAGTCACAAATGTTCTATCTTTAGTTGAATTCAAATGAAATATTGATCACAAATTGTACTGAGCTGAAGCTGTGTAACAATGTTTGTTGCAGGACTGATGCACTAATTCAAGGAACAATCAGACGCAGGTTTGCTGAATGTACTGTGCTTACCATCGCTCACAGACTGAACACTATCATGGACTCTGATCGAGTGATAGTCATGGACGCTGGCATGCTAGTGGTGAGTTTTACAGTATTCACCATGGTGTGGACCAATGGTAACCAACCCGCAGATGTTATTTTTGTGGCCCGTTTTAAGAGGTAGAAAAAATATATTACACTGTTTGAAAATTATGGGGAAAATCAAATACCCGTGGGCTAAGTTCAATAGAGCAGCGTTTCAAATACTACCGGTATAGGTTATTCTCAAGCACATGAATGGAAATAACGACAATCAACAAGAGCTGTCCTATAAGTCGAGTTTTTTTTTACCAACACGTTACACAGTGGAGTATGTATTTTTTTAATATTCATTGCTATTCAATGAAAGAAAGTCGAGATTTCGGAATTTATTTTAAAATATCACTCTTTTCGGATGACTAGATGTAAGTTGTCAGAAAACGGATAATTGAATAAATTAAAAAATAATATGGCCCACTGTGATATTCTGAAAACTATAATGGCCTCTTGCACTGGAAGGTTGGTCGCCACTGGTGTAAAGGATATGTAGACGATACTCACGATAGCATAATAGAGAGTGTGAGCGTAGACGATAGAAACTGACAATACACGTGGTACAATTCAATTCAGTACATTAATACAGATTTCTGGTTATATCCCAAGTGGTGTTTTCGAGACAAAATCACTGCAAAGTCAACAACAAAAAGGTGCAACTTCTGAATAATGTTATTAATTCATTATTCACAATTGGAATACTATAATTGTATACCAAATTTTTTTATGTCAATAGAACAAAACACAGATTTCTCAGATAATGATAATGATATCGTCCAGTATTTTTATATGTCAATGATCTTCTTTTCAAAACCAAGAATTTCTTAGATTCGAAACTTTCATATTTCCATTTAAATTTCCGAAATTAGTTACTGCAGTAGAGATACTTTCAAAAATTCTCAACAATTTGGAATATATGGAAATATTTGGAATAACAATATTAGGACGATTGTTTTTATTACAATTCTAATTTTAAACATGATGAAAATAACAATCCATACCAAATTGCTTACTGAAGATTCATGCGTATAACTTAGTCATTTTTTTCTTCGTACGAATTAGTACGACGTTTGGGATGATACTTCGACCAAGTCTTCGAAATTAGAACGTCGTCAGTATATTCATCGACCCAGTTGAGAAGATTTATTGTTCAATCGATGAGAGAATTCGACCTACTCGGTTGTACATGACAATAATTGCATATGTTGTGTTTCCAGGAGTACGACCATCCTCACTTATTACTTCAGAAGAAGGAAGACGGCAGCTTATGGTCAATGGTACAAGAAACAGGGCCTTCCATGGCGGAACAACTTGCCAGCGTAGCACTAGAGGTATACGTTCAACTTATATTATTCATATAATCCGAACTGGAGTTGCAAACAAGAATTTGGTTAGAAAATTTAATCAAGTGAGATTGAAGACGTTTTTAAGTAATTAATATTTCTCGACTTCAAAATAAGCTGTCTTATTTTGAGTCGCCCTATTCAAAAGTTTACAGAAGATTTCAACGTTAATAAAACCATTTATGATCATTCAGATTATTCGACCTTAACTTGTCAATTTACATCTGGGTCTTTATTCTATTCTATGATACGAAATAAACGGCCCTATTCTGTTTCGTTCCAACAATTTAGTATACTCAACATAATGGCATGGTGTATCATATGAGCTCCGAATCTTTCGTCAAGCTTTCATTTCGTTTGCAGCTATGGAATGAGGAACCATTTAACCTCTTCAGTGCTGATTAGTGTTGTCATCTTAGTGGTGATGAGTCACTAATAACGTATGAGTACAAATAGTGAAACAAATCATTATTATAGAAAATTCATTGGTTTAGGAGCGGGCAGACATAGAAAAAAAATTCGATTGCAGAACCAACAACGCAACTGGTTAAGTGCACGTGTTTTATCAACACTGTTTTATATATATATATATATATATATATATATATATATATATATATATATAAATATATATATATATATATATGTATATATATATATATATATATATATATATATATATATATATATATGTATGTATATATATATAATATATATATTTAAATATATATATATATATATATTTATATATATATATATATATTATATATATATATATATATATATATATATATATATATATATATATATATATATATATATATATGTATATATTATATATATATATATATATATATATATATATATATATATATATATATATACATATATATATGTATATATCTTGCTTCTTTCTTCATTAGCACTGAGGAATTAATATTTGTTTAGATTTTACAAGCTATAGGGTCGTGAGAGTTCATGGCGTGAAAGCTTGCACGCCCATCATACACGTGCGGTCATGTACATACTATTTGCAAGTATGTTATATGTTAATAATATTGTGTCAACTTTCTTATTCAGACATACAAGAAACTCGGCGGTGTCGTTGAAGCTCCTAGCGTTAATAAAGAAGCTATCACGAATAAAGAAGCTAGTGCGGGAAAAGAAACAAGCACGTTGAGTCAACGAGCCACTACCAGGGAAGATGGTGGTGTCAATGAAGATACCACTGGCAGTAATGTGAACAACAGTGGAGACGCCACTAGTATCAGTGAGGATCCAGATTCCAGAAAAATATCCATCACTACTTCTTTGTGATACTGAATTATATGTATTTTTTAAAACTGAATATAATTATTTATTATTTAGTCAAATAAGTTATTATTAGAGTGATATGAAGAAATATGTACCTATACTGCCCATGTTTGTGTATACAAATTAATACCGATAATTCAACCCATGCACATCTGAATATATTCAACTTGATCGTCACAAAATGTCTATACGAAAGATGAAACCTAATGACACATTTTGATAGACCTGATTTTATGAACTTATTCTTATTGAATCAGCCGAATCCTTGAGGTTATAATGACTTTTGAATATGAGATAATACAAAAATAATTTGAAAAATGTAATAATGAACCTGTTTAATGGGGTGCCTCTCAAATAGCATCACTCATAGTTGCAAGAGAGAAACACTAATGTCAATCAATTGATGTAATAACCAATCGCAATACTTGGCAGCTCCCCAGTTCACCGTATTGCTATTTGATGTGGTATTTAATATTTGATTGATTAATTTTCAACTTGAGAGGAGCTTATTGACACGGATCCATTTTTGAGGTTACGGTATATATTATAGGTCTATCTGATCAACAAAGTGGATATTTTTAGGTCAAGTTGTATTGTGTTCAAACTCTGATAAACGTTGATAACAGTTCTTACATCTTTTGTAAGTATCTTCTCACTACCACGTGATACTTCACGGCCTTGTCACCGTAGCAATAAGTATAACACATTGAGTCAAATACATTAATTAAGAGCCATTGTGATTTAATTGTGATTTTTGTTTGCCATGTCAGCAAAAATGAATGTTACGATTGATAGGAAATATTTCAAGCCAACTACGGTTCAAGAATAAAAAGTTTCATCATTTTAAATGTGTTTTAGTTATTATTCATCACAGTTTCAGATTCCAATCATTTGTTTTGACAAAAGATGTACCCATGTTCATTATCATCTTGACTCACAGACACTCTGCTTTGTCTGTTGCCAATTTACGACTTTGAATTCTACAAACCAATGACAAAAAATATGAGTTCATGCATGCATGAAGTAAAAGTCACTATGTTCAATTCAAATTTCATAAACTTTTCAATGTCATGTAATTTATGGTAATTTCGTACCTCAGCTGATAGTTATAGTTGATTAATACTCAATCAAGAGCTCGTATAACCAGCTTCAAATTGAATTATTGCAACACTCATTAGATGAGCGTAGCGAAGCTTTCCATTTCACACCCTGAAAAAAAATGGGCTTTGTTTTTTTTTTTTTTTTTTTTTTGTAATTATGTACGCGGCATACAGGTCAGAGAAATGAATCAATCAACTTGAAACTTTTTCTGAACGTTGGTGTCATACCAGAATAGGTTGGGATTGTTATTCAGAGGAATCGGTCGGAAGGTTTTTTCCGGAAAATAATCGGAAAGTTTGGAAAATCCTCGTGAGAATAACCCGGAGGAAAAATACTTGGAAAACAAGAATTTTTCAAAAGCTCTCAAATTCTCACAGAATATGAAAATTACTATTATACACCTTTTCAGAGATTTTTACAACAATCGAATGAGAAATAATGAAGAAAACGCAATAAACGTGTACATTTTATTGAATATTTGGATCAATTGGTTTTGCAAAGTGTTTATGCGACAGGTTGCAGGTTACTATAAATATCAACAAGTTGCAGGTGAGGTTTTTGAACGTTTGAAGTAAGTCAAGGTTTGTAGATGTAAATTGAGCTGACAAGTTATTTTTCATTCTAGATTGCCATACTTCTAAGCTCATCTCACAACGCGCATCCCGCGTTTTCCTAGTTAGATGAGCGTAGCGAAGATTCCATTTTACATGCCGAAAAAAATGGGCTTGGTTTTTATGTTTTTTTTTTTTTTTTATTTTGTACGCGGCATACAGGTCAGGAAAAAATACTTATCGACTTGAAACTTTTTTCAAATACTTCTGTCATACCAGAATAGACTGGGATTGTTATTCAGAGAAATCGGCTGGAAGGTTTTTCCGTAAAATAATCGAAAAGTTTGAAAAATCCTCATAAGAATAACCCGGAGGAAAAATCCTTGAAAAACTGGAATTCTTCAAAAGCTCTTTAATTTTCACCGAATATGAATAATACTATTATACACCTTTTCAGAGATTTTGGCAACAATCAAATAAGTAATAACAAAGAAAACGCAATAAAAGTGTACATTTTATTGAATATTTGAATCAGTTGGATTTGCAAAGTGTATATGCGACAGGTTGTAGCACTATAAATATCAACAAGTTGCCGGTAAGGTTTTTGAACGTTCAAAGTAATCCAAGGTTCGTAAATTTAAATTGAGCTGACAAGTTATTTTTCATTCTAGATTTCTATACTTCTAAGCTCATCTCACAACGCGCATCCCGCGTTTTCCTAGTTTTAATACATGGTAAAACTAATCAATATAACAATAGTTAAGAACGATGAAATATCGTTAACGAGAGTATAATTTATGAAAGTAACATAACTTATTTAAAAACTAAATCTTCGTGCAGGTTTACATTTTTTACAGATTTTGCATTTTTACAAATACAAATGCTATTACAACCAAGCAATTTCATTTTGTCTTATTAACAAGATAATGAACAACTTATATTTTAGAATACATTTTTCAAAGATAACAATCGCCAGAAGGAAATATTCTTGGAGGTGAGTTTTCTTGAGGGAAGAGTTATTTCTCACCCTTCTTCTCTATCGGGTACAGCTTGTTTGCTGGAATCAGTCCCCACAACATTGTGTGTCTCTTGACCATTCCAGATCTGACAAACTCAGAATCTGTCTTGTGAAGGCGGTCCAGGATACCCATAGTGCCGAAACATTGAGTGAATCTGAAATAGAACACAGCACAATCATTGTCACTTTCCTAGTACTCTGGACCCTTACCTAATAAATTTCGTGCTAGTGCTAGCTAGCTCCAAGAGACTAGAATGCCCATTGGTTAATGTTTACTAAAAAAAGCTACCAACAATGACAATATATCATGAAAATAAATTCACGGTCTCTTGAATTGAATAAGTCATCACATTTCGTAGCTCACCTCATAAGCAGCTCTAAGATTTTGTGCCAACAACAATGGAAATGCACAGAGACCAGACATGTTGCCATGACAGGTAGCTCCCCTGGGAGATATTGACCAATCTAAGTCCTGGCCTCACGGAGCTAGCCAGCACTAGTATACGACATTCATTAGGTAAGGTTACCGCGACTGCCACTTGAATCACGTCCTAGACCTATAGCTAGCTCCAAATAGCCAAGGACTTTGATTGGTTATTGTTTACTAGACTACCTAATTACTATAAAAAATACGAGATAATAACGAAGACACAGTCTCCTATACATTGTAATAATCTGACATATTTTGTGACCCACTTCACACGCAGGACTAGAATCTTTTTCTCACAACAATGAAAATACACAAGGACTGGACATGTTGTCATAGAATTCAGCTCTTCTAATAAATAATAACTGATCGGAGTCTTTAGTTCTTTGGAACTATAGCTAGGCCTAGGACGTTATTTGATTAACAGTCGCGTTAAGGGTCCATTAATAAGGCAAAACTTGATGTCATTTGTTTCTTATAGCTTCTCTGCAGTAATATCAGTACATGAGTTGAAACAGACATACGAGATTACGATATAGCCTATAACCCAGGCAATATTAGCCGATCACAACCTTTGTCATTTCTCCAGTTCGCTGTATATTGACATGACAGCAATTTGTATTTGTTGTCTACAAGAATACTATTCTCAAGTGATCTCACTCTGGATGCCAGAGACAATGTGTACCAGTTAATATTTACCGCCCACAATCTGTTAGTTTGCTTTTATGACAACGAATTGTATTGATTTAATATTTTTGAGAGAGCTACTTTCAAGTATTGTCACTCATTATTGCTGATAACAAATGTATGCCAGGATTGGCGTATCACAATCTCTTAGTTAATTCTCTATAGTTCGTATTGCTATTGCAACGATTTAACACCAGTTGTGTGACATCATCTGCAACAATGAGGTGAATGAAGTCATTTGAGAGTTCAGCAATTGGGCTCGTGACTTACTTAAGATGGTGGAAATCGTGGAATTCTGATGAGAAGAGGAACGGCATGTGATAGCCAGAGTGATCTGAGAGAGTAGATAGTAAAAGCCAACTGTACCAGATCCAGGCAGTCGTAACGTGAGCACCCAGTAGAAGCACCTGACACATGGAAAAAAGACGTGAATACTCCATGTGAATCTCACGGCATTTGGCGCACTGTGTGATTGTTTATTTTCGTTAATATATGTTTTCTGCACTACAGACGAAATGACTTATCGTCGACATCAAAGTGTATGTTATCATAGGTCTAGTATTCTAAAAATAAAAAGGTCGCCTGACGTCTACCAACGAAGTGATTGTAAGAAAATCAATAATAACACAATCCCTCTGCAAATTTGATGATTACCCTCTTGAAAGATGAAGTGCGTTTCTTATCAACAACCTCGTCCTGATAAATCGCAATACTATAAAAATACCACTGCTCTACTAAATTTTGTTGATGTGTTTGTTACGCTAGTGGCTACTTTATTATTTTGTTGGTATATCAACGCTCGCACTCACCCAGAATATAACAGTATGGGTTTTGAGAACGTTCGGGTCTGCCATTTTGTATTTTTTGAAAAATCAACCTGAACAAAATCCCTTAATAATCCCTTAATAACCCTCAACCTTAAATCCCTTAATTATAACCTGTTGGTACGAGAAAGATCATGAAATATTTTTTTGGAATAGAAACTTGTATAGTAGTTTGTACAACAAAGAACTAAATACGTTTTTAATCTCGTGTGCAACGGAAGCTAATTGTTATGTGATATAATAATCATTGTATAGATCAATGTAGGAAGTTCTTCACTGTAATTGAAGTACAAACGAGTGAAATGCACTTACACCCATGAATGGCGGTAGAATGTTAGAGAGCAAGTGTTCGATTGGATGAGCGTACTGAGCTGCCACTGCTATCGGCGCTGTCCACTCGTGATGTCGCTTGTGTATGTACTTGTAGAGATAGCGGTGATGTAGAAGTCTGAAATCAACAACAATTCAATATCACTCATTGCAGTGGTGAGAAGTCAGATGGCTCTGTACTTTTGTTCTGTGTATCAATAGACGAAGTGATCAAACGAATTGTATCCATTTGTTCTAGTTATTATTCTTTTTATATTTGATGCAAACTTTGTGTGAAGGTGCAGGACTTATACTGTGACTGTCACTTGAAATAATGTCCTAGGCCCAGCTATAGCTTCAAAGAAATAGGACTTCGATTGGATATTGTTAACTAGGAGAGCTAAAAACAAAGTCACACACACACACATACCGAGACGAGTGGCCGAGTAGTTAATACACTGAACCATCATTCAGGAGACCGTGGTTCGATTCACGCCATGGTCGACCACCCTGACAGGTTTTTTGTGGTTTCCCTCTGTCGTTCAGGTCAATACTAGGATGATTCCTTAACAACAGGCCACGACTGACTCCGCCTACTATTCACAAACCCTAATAGAATAACCTTTCATCTCATCATCCCATCATCCCATATATCATTCACCGACGCCAATAGTTCGTATGCATTACTACAGTGCGTCGTTAAAGCCAATTCGTGATTAAAAGCAAAGTGGCTGACATCTGGTGACGTTGTAGTGAACTGGGCGGAGGCAGATACCTTCAATTTATATACAAATTAATCAATATGTAATTTCAATATGAAATACAAAATTAAAATTACTGAAATTATCAATTATTACAATTACAATATTAATTACAAATATAATGTGTGTAAGCGTACAACAACATGACATCTAGGCCTAACTGCCTCCGGACGGCCATTCGCCCACTTCTACAGTGCTGCCGCCTAGTTAGCTTTTAATCACGAATATAAATGAATAAAAACAAAGTCACGGTCTCTTAGTTCGCAAAAACTTGACATATTTCGTAGCACACCTTTTGAGTAGTGCCAGGATTCTCTGCTAACAATAATGGAAATACACAAGAACTGGACATGTTGCCATAGTACTTAGCTCTACTAGTAAATATTAGCCAATCAGAGTCCTAGTCTCTTGGAGCTAGCTATGCCTAGAACGTTATTTCAAGTGGCAGTCGCGGTAATTGTTGCCAATTTTCATTAAATAATTAAAAATGTTCGAAAATGTTATGAAAATTTAAACATTTTCCATAACTTGTCAAGAACAATTAATTTTCTAAAAATGCATATAATATCGATTAACTCGAAAACAACACAGTAAAACAAGAAAAAAAAGAAACAGTCTTCATAAAAATCTTACCCAAACATTTCTCATATTTGGCATTAAAATAAAGTAATGAACTAGATTGGCATAAAATTCTTTTTTTGAGAGAGACATTACTAGGCCCCTATATACTTTTTATTTCATAAAGTTCATAAATTCATCTGCTAAATGAAAAGCACTCGTTCAATTTTTTCAATACATTGACAGAAATGAAGCCATACCTATGTGAGTAATAGAAGACGACTTCTTCTACTAGAATGCAAACGATCAACGAGAAAACGATGCAGTGAAAAGTAGGTAACTCTCTGAGAGGAGGAAAACCACGCCAGACGTGCAGATCCCTGAATCCTCTGTATGAAAAGAAACCCGATACCGCTGTCTGGTTGAACACAACGACAGCAAGCGCCTGAGGAAGGAAAAGAAATGTACAGAGAAAAAACGTTGAAAAATACTCTTTTAGAAAACTGGACTCTCCAGAACCCTTATTCTCGAGATTATGAGATTATGAGATGAGATTATGTAGGTGGAATCGTGGTAATCTCACTGAAAATGCTATGAAAATACCATAATATAATAATCTCATCTCCTAATCTCGAGAACAAGGGTCCTGGGGAGAAACATTTTTACAATACTATTCCTGAAATAGCAATTTCTCTATTTATTCTATATTTCTCTATATTCTCAATTATTTCTCTCTCTCTCTCTCTCTCTCTCTCTCTCTCTCTCTCTCTCTCTCTCTCTCTCTCTCTCTCTCTCTCTCTCTCTCTCTCTCTCTCTCTCTCCCTCTCTCTCTCTCTGGTTGCAAAACGAAAAATGAAAAACGGGACTTGATTATGTCTTGCTGAATTAGGAAAGAACCTTTTGCTTGTTGGTCCTTGGCGGTATATTCTCCCGAGTCCTGATTAATTGCGAGAACTCGTGGGTATTCGATCTTGCGACAGCAGGCGATCCAGAATAGCTGAAGTATAAACATGTATACATAAACCGGAGTACAACACAGAGACATAAGGATGTTTGAAGAAATATACTCATGTACTTTTCTAACAAATGGGAGTATTAAAGCATGGAATTGTATATAGAACCCTATGATTGAAACAAAGTCACACTTTGATAAAAACTCTTTAGTCACAAGGACTCTATGTTTTGAAGTTCCTTTACCATTCGTGTTTGATTCCTATAAGATCATATCGATTGTTTTCTACATTATAAATAACTACTGTCTTGACATTAAAAACCACCATCTAGTTTTACACTCCCTCACACTTTAGTATTTCGAAATCGATTTCAAAATTTCACAAAAACAAGGCAATTCAATCAATAATATTGATGAGTTGTGTTGAAGTCTGTGACTTCATAAGTAGAAATGAGAAAACACAGTTGAAAAAAAAGTAAGGGAATACGCAATTATCTTTTATATTGTGTGATATTCTTTACCTTTAAACAAAGAGCCTTTCACTTTACATCACTTCATCGTTCTGTTATCACCCGGTTATTCGTAACCCCATATAACCTAGCTGTTGGTGGGGTCATTGATGAGCGTAGCGAAGTCTCCATCCCACTCTTATAGGGCTTTGTCTGTGTGTTTTTTTGTTTTTTTGTTTGTAAGCACTCCACAGGTCGCAGGCGTTGACTGATCAACATGAAACTTTTTTGTACACCCAAACTCATCCAACTTGAAACTGTATAGTTTTTGAAATGAATCGGTCAGACCAGTTTTGAGAAAAATCATCTCAAAGTTTCTAAAAACCCCATAAGATTTGGCTGGGCGGAAAATATTGAAAAATAAAATCTCTCCAAATGGGATGAAATTTTCTCTAAATGTGTATACATGGATTTTACACATTATTACGATTTTGTATGGAATTCTGATCAGTCGTTTTGAAGAAAAAAAATAAAATAACCGATAATATTCATCAAATATATCATACAAATTGTGACAGAATTAAGTTGTTGAGATTCACTGCTTTCTAGATTCAAGAGTTGACCAACAATGAAGTATTTTTATATGCGTCAAGGTGTGTAGAATAGGAGTCAATGAAGTGGCAAGAGTAAAACTACTTTATCGACTTTTATAGCTTATTCAGATATCAAGGTGTGTAGAATACCAGAGTCGATAAAGTAGCAAGGGTAAAACTACTTCAAGGACTTTTATACCTTATTCAGATATCTCGCTCATCGTACAACGCATATTTCGTGTTTGACTAGTTAGATGAGCGTAGCGTAGACTCCATCCCACTCTTATGGAGCTTTGTCTGTGTTTTTTTTTCTTTTGCAAGCACTGCACAGGTCACATGGGTGGACTGAACAACATGAAACTTTTTTTGTACGGGTCAACTTTTACAACTTAGAACTGTATAGTTTTTGGAATGAATCGGTCGAATAGATTTTGAGAAATATCATGTCAAAGTTTTTAAAAACCCCATGAGATTAGGCTGGGTGAGAAAATTTGAAAAAATGAAACCTCTCCGAAAAAAAAAAAATTCTCCGAGTGTTCAAGTTCAAACATGAATGATACACATAACCACAATTTTGTAAGCGATTCGAACCAGCCGTTTCGAAGAAAACAATTCAAATAACTGTTTTTATTCATCAAATGTATGGATGGAAATGAGCCAAGATTCACTGCTTCCTAGATTCGATATTTGCCCAAGAATTAACTGATCTTTATATTCGTCAAGGTGTGTAGAATACCAGAGAAGATGAAGTAGCAATCAAATGAAGGACAAAGTGTGTAGAATACCAGAGTCGATAAAGTGGCAAATGTATTACTGATATTATACCTTATTCAGATATTTCGCTCATCTTACAACGCATATTTCGCGTTTGCTTAGTGATTGATTAATATCAATCAATTTGAGTGAGTGACGCCATATGGAAGAAGCGTCAAGACATTCTGAGATAATTCTGAAAGACATAATCTTTATATATATGTATATATATATATATATATATATATATATATATATATATATATATATATATATATATATTTGTATATATATATATATATATATATATATATATATATATATATATATATATATATATATATATATATATATATATATATATATATATATATATATATATATATACATATATACATATATACATATATATATATATATATATATATATATATATATATATATATATATATATATATATATATATATATATTAATTGTCATCATTATGAGTTATTATTACCTTGAACAGTTTCTTGGTATCAACAGGTGCATTAGTACCCGGCTGTACTTTGTACTTCCTCAGTACTTCCGGTTTGAGTGTGATATCGAGGAACATGTAGAACGCCCCGAAGAACCAGTAAACAATGAACGTGATGATCAACGTACCCCACACCCAGTACGTTTGTTCGTCCTCACCGTAGTAGTCAAGCACATGGTCCCATCGGGACTGCCAGAAATCACCAGACGCGGTCCAGAACCGCTTCACGTTCCTGACAACATTTCAGACCCGAGCTTTTTACCAGCTATGCTAACGATTTTGGTTTTTTTGGCGATTTGGATTTTATGATAACGATTCTGGCCTACACCAATGAGTATATAGTTATTGTTTTGATGAGAAAAAATAATGTGATTTTTAGCTGAAGGCCTACTGGATATTAGTTTAATTGTGTGCATATATATAAATCTTTATTGAAGACTATGTCCTGTCACACATGATTGGCGTTCGACACATAATAATAATCAAATACACAATTAGGTTGGAAAAATACACAATAATAATAAATCATACATGATAATGATTGATAAAAAAATGACTGTAGAAAATAGTGAGAGATAATTAACAGTGGCCTAATATGAAAAAGTATTAGTATGATCAGAGATATGAAAATAATATAAAAATAATACGAAAATGACGAATAATCATGTGTACTTATTTATGTGTAGTATAATTATACCATTTTCACTTGATTTAACTTCTATCATTTGTACTTTTCATAGAGTATCATTCTTTAGGTTATTTCATTTTGAGATCGAAAACGTGCACGATGCTATCGTTCCTGAAATGAAGTCTGAATATGAAGGAATCACTGCAGTACAAACAAAGAACAAAAAGAATTTAAAAAAAGAACAAAAAAATAACAAATCAGAACAAGGGCAAATTTACCACCCCAAACCTTGCAAGTATTATTAGAAGAATTATATATACCGGTAACGCCGTCTATTCCTGTGTCCTGTGCATTTTTAACGTTTAATGTTGAGTGCCTTCTTATGACCGGAAATATATTACTTTTACATTTGAAGTTAGCCCTTGCAAACGTCAACACAATTATTCTAATGTGCTAATATTGGCATCGTATGCAATAAGCTCGATATTGAATGAATGCATTCACTATGAATGAATTTAATTAGATACGAATAAAATTAGCTGGTGCATAATAGTGGAATTTGTGTGAGTTCAACCTTGGATTATAGTGTTCGTACTGATTGAACAGGGTTCCTTATATCAAAAAGCTAAAATATGCTGGCATGTTGTCGCGGTACAATCTACACTATTTCTTCTATATTGCACGGGACGTCCACTATTTAATTTTAATCACATACTGCATGATGTTTCTGCCATCAAATAAGAGAAAAAGATAGAAGGCCAAAAATATTTGTTCAGGTAATTTTTTCGTGCAGCATTTATTATGTATATTTATCAAATTCTACTTTGTAGAATATCTCTCACAAAAAAAAAAAAAAACAGTCGGCAACTGACTAAACGTCGAGGATCACAATAATCCAATTCACAATCTAAAATGAACTTCAATCACTATGCAAAAGTGAAAGATTCAACAATTCAGACTCACGTTTCTTAGCTCTGGAAAAAGTCTGCGTTAGGTATAAACATGATTCGCGTAATCCGTCACGAGCTGAAGTGCAACATCAGTGTCTGTGTTCACAATGTCTTAAAATAACTTCATCCACAGTCAATATACTCGGAATATGCATTCTCTGAAGTATCCCATTTCTTCACACAACTATGGATATCAAAAGTGGTCTAGTTTGTAGCAATAACCATAAATCATACATATTTCATATTCACAAAGGTACATTTGTATACACTTGAGTTTTTTTCGTGTTTGATATAATTTATAACTGTATTATTTCACTTGAAATTGCAATACAAGAACTCACTGCGCTATTGGATTGCTGAATGTAGCAACAATGGTCAACAGTGGCACAATCAAGAGCAATACTCTTAGTGACGTCATAAGTATCGGTTGCACTGGCTTCGAGGGCGTCGCGACGACTGATGTCCTCTGGTCTGAGCGTCGGCGCATGGTCCAACCTTCGACAAACAAGTTATATTTGTTGGGAGTGTCGGTGGGTACCCGGGTCGGGTACGGGTACCCACTACCACTACCCGCCTCCAATATTCCTAACCCGGAACCCGCCACTTTTTACAACGCGAGCTTTTGTTTTCATTTTCACTGACAGATAGAGAACTTTTAAACAAAGCGCGCTTGTGTGGCGGGAAAACGAAAGAATTTAGGCCTCTACTACTCTCTAGACCATAGATATCACCAGTCGCATCTGGCTCGCTCGTGCTGCCTCCCCCCCCCCCCCCCCCCCTCCAACACTCTGGCACTCGTAGCGACCACAGTGCCAACACTTCTGAATACCGCTTAAACACATGGCCCTTTGTTTACAAAAAAGAGGAACATGCCACATTCACTCAAGTTGACTCAATCAATGTGTTTGGGTAGATTATGTTGCTGAGAGGGTCAGTGATATGATACGAGCAGACTGTTTATAGTTGCAACATTATTAATGGTAACCTGAAGATGGTAAATAAGACGGTAAAATACATTTAAATGAAAAGTAGATGAGCATAGTTAAGATTTTAACAAATTTGATCACCCGGGTAATGCTCGGGTAATGATGACGGGTACCCGACTCCAAACATTGCTACCCGCCGACATTCCTAATATTGACCAGTAATGCAGGGTCCTAACCTCTGAGTCACGACCCAAAATGCCGTCTCATGTATGTTATTGTTTTTGTCTCCAATTATTAAGCTTTGTTCACACTTATAGATATATTTTTAGAGGCAAACGCAACAAAAGCGTTGTAAGATGAGAGAAATATCTGAATAAGATTTAAAAGTCGTTAAAGTAGTTCTACCCTTGCTATACTTCATCAATTCTGGTATTCTACACACCTTGACGTATGAAGAAAATCCTTCATTGCTGGGCAAATATCGAATCTAGAAAGCAGTGAATCTTGGCAACCTAAATCTTTATTTGATGAATAAAAACAGTTGATTTAATTATTTTCTTCAAAACGGCTGATTCGAATTGCATACAAAATCGTGATAATGTGTATCAGTCACACATCACACACATCAGACACATTTAAAGAAAATTTCATCTCATTTGGAAAGATTTTATTTTTCAACTTTTCTTGCCCGGCCTAATCTTATGGGGTTTTTAGAAATTTTGAGATGATATTTCTCAAAATCGGTTGAACCGATTCATTCTCATTCCAAGAACTATAAATTTCTGAGTTGGATAAGTTTGGGTGTATAAAAAAAGTTTCATGTTGATCAGTCAACCCCTGCACCCTGTGCAGTGCCCACAAACAGACACAAAAAAACACAGACAATAGCCCTATAAAAGTGGAATGGAATCTTCGCTTACGCTCATCTAATCAAGATCGAAACTTGATACAATATTATTGTTTCTCAATTGAGACTGATTATGAAAAGTAGGATCGTTTGGAAGAGACACCAAAAAAAAAAGGTTGATTTCATCAGCCCATAAAAAAATACATTCCACAGTAAATAATTTGACAAACTTAATGAATAATTTTTTTCAGTTATATAGTGAGGAATTCAAACATTTACGTTTGTGGAAAAAAATCTTCAATCTTCTTTAATTCTTCTCCGATTCTCTTTTCTGATCTTTATTTTGCCTTCTATTTATTACTAGCCAAACGCAAAATAAGCGTTGTAAGATGAGCGAGATATCTAATCAGGTATAATAGTCGTTAAAGTAGTTTTACCCTTGCTACTTTATCAACTCTTGTATTATACACACCTTGATGCATATAAAAAAACTTCATTGTTGGGCAAATATCGAATCTAGAAAGCAGTGAATCTCGACAACCTGAATCTGCTTTAATTTCTATAATAATATTTGATGAATAAGAACAGATAATTTAATTATTTTCTTCAAAACGGCTGGTTCGAATTGGATACAAAATCGTGATAATTAGATGAGCGTGAGCGAAGATTCCATCCCACTCTTATAGGGCTTTGTCTGTGTGTTTTTTTCTTGTTTTTTTGTGGGCACTGCACGTAGGTCACAGGGGTTGACTGATCAACATGAAACTTTTTTGTACACGCAAACTTATTTAACTTAGAACTGTATAGTTTTGGGTATGAATCAGTTAAACCAATTTTGAGAAATATCATCTCAAAATTTCTGAAAAACCCCACGAGATTAGGCTGGACAAGAAAATTTGAAAAATAACATCTCTTCAAATGGAATGAAATTTTCTGTGAATGTGTATACATGAATGATACACATTATCACTATTTTGTATCCAATTCTAATCAACCGTTTAAAAGAAAATAATTATTAAACTATCTGTTTTTATTCATCAAATATTTTATGAAAATTAATAAAGATTCAGGTGGCCGAGATTCACTGCTTTCTAGATTTGACATTTGCCCAACAATGAAGGATTTTCTTCATATGCATCAAGGTGTGTAGAATACCAGAGTTGATAAAGTAGCAAGGGTAAAACTACTTTAACGACTATTATACCTGATCAGATATCTCGCTCTTCTTACAACGCTTATGTTGCGTTTGGCTAGTGTGTATCATTCATGTATACACACACATTCACAGAAAATTTCATTCCATTTGAAGAGATTTTATTTTTCAAATTTTCTTGCCCAGCCTAATCTTATGGGGTTTTTAGACATTTTGAGATGAAATTTCTCAAAATTGGTCGAACCGATTCATATCAAAAACTATACAGTTCTAAGCTGGATAAGTTTGCGCGCACAAAAAAAGTTTCATGTTGATCAGTCAACCCCATGCAACCTGTGCAGTGCCCACAAAAAAAAACACACAGACAAAGCCATATAAGAGTGGGATGGAATCTTCGCTTACGCTCATCTAATAATTTCGGCAATTTCTGTTTCCCCAATTTCTTTATATATACCGGTAGTTTTAAATTACAATTTTTACTCTCATTTTTTGTTCGTTTCAATTCTTGTATTCATCAAATGCTAGAATTTTTAATTCATTCTAATAAACGAAACCAATTCTGGAAGAAAAAATGAGGGAGAAAGAATGAAAGAAAAGAAAGAGATATGAAGACATTTTATTTAATAGTCGATCTATCTACACGGCGCGAAGTCGTCAAACACAAGTATTCATGTCGGTGAAGTTAATTGGCCCCTCAAATATCAGAATTTGCAAACATTCACCAATTCACATCAACACTATCCCGGTATAAAGATGTGAGGTATAGTAAACTTTTTATGTCTGAGAGGAGAGTTGGAAAGATCTTAATCGAGTCGTTTTACTATTGTCGACTTGGATTTTACTTCCACTTTGGTAACTACTTCGTAGTAAAGGCCTGAGAATTATTATAAATATCATCTACCTTATACGAGATGGAATCTCATGTATCATATAGTACTTCCGTCAATAACATAACATAATGTTGAAATGTATACTTGGCTAAATGCTGAATATGAAGGCTAAATATTAATTGTGAATAGCTTATTTATCGTATACAATCATACGGTCACTGAAACATCTACTTTCTGAAAATTAGTCATGAAAGATTGGAAACTACTGCGAATCTAGGCCTACTGCATTTATCCTGAATCCTAATGAAATCAAATGTACATGTGATACATTTGATGGATGTAATTGATTATGTATGGTTATTTTTTATGATGAGTCTATTCGTATGTTTTTATGGTATTGCTTCGGTACAACTAAAAAATAGTAGAACACAGCGGCATTGTTGCATAACTAATTCAATCACTTACATTTTGACACATTAATTCCATATATTTTACTATATTATATTCATATATTATATTTTGGAGTGGTGAGATCGCCCTTGTGGTGCCCCGCTCAAACGATCCTATCTTTCATCTATATTTCTGGGGAACAATGATTTTATATCAAGTTTTGATGATATTAAAAAAAAAATCTGTGCAGCATTTTAATAATACAAGATATGCTAATTAGCTTACCTCAATTTTGACTCTCGCGTCAACTAATCGGATATCAGCTGTGATACTGAATGTCTGTTTATCTCTAGAAAAATAGTATTGATATCGAACAAGTCATGTGACCTTGCAGTTCGTCAAACTGTATGGTAGAAAACAAGACTTGTTATCACCAGCCAATGATAAACTAAGATTTTTGCTGTGAGATTAATAGATCGTTAAGAGGACGCAGCAATGGATGAAATATAGGCCTTTGATTTTTTACTCATATGATGACATCAGATCAATAGTGTAGAGTTTAAATCGAAATCAAAGTTAATTTTTTGTTCGTTGATCACCTGTTCAACCTATGCTAATCAAAGGTAGGAAAAACCAGGAAATCACAAAGTAGGAAAAAGGACTTTTTTCTCATGCTCCCAGAATGGATCCCTGCGGGACTCCAATGCTCACTTGTTTCCACGATGAAATGTCACAATAACCATCAGAAATAGTACTTGAACGCACTGCACTCGAGATGTATTCCTCGCATTCCATAGAATTCAAATTTATTAAGTAAGACAATATCGAACGCATTGGACAGATCGAATATAATACGGACATAATATTGTTTATAACATTTAGCATTTTTTTTAATTTTCTGGATTGACTCATATGCAATGAATGTAATGAATTCTAATGGAAAGTTATATAGACCTTCGCATCTTGAGTTCAAAACAATTATGTCACTACCGGTACCTTCCTGTTTCATTCATTATTTATTTCCATCGTATTTTAATTTGATTGGTTATACCTGTTGTTCAAATTCTGGATGGGTTTCTTAATAGCTTCGATTGATGTGAAAAAATTACATCTTTTTTTCATCGAAGCGGCTGACCTGATTCATCTGAAATTTCGGAATCATGTGTATCATCATCAAATTAAAATTTTGTGAATATTTGAATTCATTCAATGGAAATATACTTTCCCAATTCTCTCCTCAAGGTTCTTCTTAAAATTTTGTTTCAACTTCGAAATGGTTTTTCTCAGAAGTGGAGCAAAAATTTTATCTCAAAATTATACTATATCGAGCTAGATGATGCCACATGTGTATGCCAAGTTTCAACTGAATTTGTACTTTCGTTTGACCTGTGGAGCGCACAACAATAACAAAAAATAGTTTTTTTTAGTACGGTAAAATTGAGTCTTCGCTTCGCCCACCCAATTACTTGTGTTCATCCTGTATTAGAATTTTGCAAACCGATCATAAATTATCACCAAAAAACTGATATTTTACTCACTCGACTGATATAGGCCTACACTCTTAATTGAGTGTAGGCTATCATTCATCAAAATCTCGGCTTTAAAATCTCGGCTGATTACAACGTGCATTTAATCAACATCCCAATATGGCAGTATCAGATTCAATCATAAGTTATCAACAAAACGAACAAATGTATTACTTTTCAAGTTTCCACCATTTACTATTCATTTTGTGGCCGTGGATGGGCTTTCAGATTGATATATATATATATATATATATATATATATATATATATATATATATATATATATATATATATATATATATATATATATATATATATATAATAATCAAATCTTTATGGATAATTAAAAGTCGCGTTGACGAAAAAATATTGATTTAATTTGCCCGACGATCAGTTTTTTTTTTTTACACTTGGCGAATTGCGATATCAGCCCAGACTAACAGACAGGATTGTTCTCGAAGCAGATGGAACCATGAATGAAGGAAGGTGACCATACTATTTGAGGAGTAGGATCAATCTGATAACCTAGCCCAGCATGTGTGATCCAGGACACTGTGATATAGTCATCTAGATTCATAGATGTGCATCAAGCTTATTTTTATTTTTATTTTTATTGTTATTTTTATTACACCTTTCAAGACATTCATTGAAGATGTGTTTTTCTGCATAAGAATCTGTTTTTTGGTTCCTATTATTTATCATTTATATAACTAGTCAAACGCGAAATATGCGTTGTAAGATGAGCGAGATATCTGAATAACGTATGAAAGTCCTTGAAATAGTTTTACCCTTGCTACTTTATCGACTTTGGTATTCTACACACCTTGATATCTGAATAAGCTATAAAAGTCGTTAAAGAAGTTCTACTCTTGCCACTTCATTGACACTGGTATTCTACACACCTTGACGCATATAAAAAATACTTCATTGTTGGTCAACTCTTGAATCTAGAAAGCAGTGAATCTCGACAACTTAATTCTGTCATAATTTTTATGATATATTTTATGAATATTATCAGTCATTTTATTTTTTTTCTCCAAAACGACTGATCAGAATTGCTTAAAAAATCGTAATAATGTGTAAAATCCATGTATACACATTTAAAGAAAATTTCATCTCATTTGGAGAGATTTTATTTCTCAACATTTTCCGCCCAGCCAAATCTTATGGGGTTTTTAGAAACTTTGAGATGATGATTCTCAAAATCGGTCCGACCGATTCATCCCAAAAACTTTACAGTTCTAAGTTGGATGAGTTTGCGTTTACAAAAAAAGTTTCATGTTGATCAGTCAACCCTTGCGACCTGTGGAGTGCTTACAAACAAAATAAAACAAACAAACAAAAAAAAAAAAAAAAAACACACAGACAAAGCCCTATAAGAGTGGGATGGAGACTTCGCTACGCTCATCAATTATTTTCATTTTTAGCCCTCGAAAATGACCACTATATTGTAGTCGAAACGTCGGGCAATTAAATCAATATTTTTTCGTCAACGCGACTTTTAATTATCCATAAAGATTTGATTATTATTTACATAATGAGTCGTGAAAGCTTTCAACAAAACATATATATATATATATATATATATATATATATATATATATATATATATATATATATATATATATATATATATGTAGGCCATAAAGAGCCATTGACGAAAGAGTCAACTCAGGGTACATATATGTTTAGATTATTGGATTCGATGAGGATCAATGAGTATATACACGCGCCAAACAAAAACAAACTAGAGAGCATTTGGCCCCCAGCGCTAAGCAAAAAGGGTTTACCTTTTTTACATTTCACCAAACCCTAAGAGTCGATTTGGGGTAACACGCATCTCAAAAGGAGAATTCCTCCCTGAAATCGTGTCTCTTGATATTTATTTGGAATCAGGGCATTTTTTCCATCCATGCACCTATTTTATCTAGCTAATTTATATATATATATATATATATATATATATATATATATATATATATATATATATATATATATATATATATTTGGAATCTGGGCATGTTTTCCTACAAAATTGCGTATTTTCGATCTACTTTCGTACTATTTTCTACTTTTCGTATTTTCGATCTTATTTATTTTTTATGTATTTTTATGACGAAAACTTGGGACATTCTTGAACCCTTTATGCCCACCACTGGAAGCCAAGTGCTCCCTAGGCCTATACTCATTGATCCGCATCGATTTCAATAATCAAAGCATTTGTAACGGTGATGTAACCTTTTCGTCACACCATGGTTCTCCATCTTATATAGTAAAAATATAAGCTTCGTCAGTGAGAGGTCGTCTATACAATACTAAATGAAAAAATAAGAAAATATATAATATATAATATATAATATATAATAATAATAATACTATAGACTATAGACTATAGACTATAAGCAAATGCAGGTAGCGTCAAGTCAAGTGAGTGAGATATTTTGTATGACAATATGTACTAGATCCGAAACTTGAGTACTCACTTCAATATACACCTCTAATTGCCTCTAATTGAATCTATTTGACATCGCAATGGATTCAATTGATCTGGAGAAATCACAATTTAATATTTCTCCTCCTCACGACTAATCCGACTTATAAAAAAACTTGGAATCTAGTCGAGTGGTAGCTCGACGAGAGCCAAATCCGTGCGAAGTCTCAGCTACACGCTTACACTGTTTACACGAAGTACTTCCAGGCGGTTTTGAGCGTACTGTATCTCCGGAACTATCAAACCTAGATACCTCTAATTTGTTGTGATGGAATGAGGCGCCATACACGACACGACATATCAAATCAAAGATTTATCGGAACGAACGTTTGGAAGTTATAGCACTGAGAAAAGACAACTTTTCCGTTTTCTTCTTCTCCTCCTCCTCCTCCTCCTCCTCCTCCTCCTCCTCCTCCTCCTCCTCCCCCTTCCGTCGTCACCTAAGAACTCGGCTACAGGCCAAACGAATAGTCCGATTTTTCTGATTTTTTTAGGGATCATGTGAACTTGTATGAAATTGTGTCTTTTGTATCTTTAAACTGGAAGAATTGCTTTCGAAAACCGGAAACGAGGTCATTTTACACTCATTTTTCAAGTTTTTATTATTTTTAAAAATCATTTCACGATATATTTCAATGACATATCGCAAATATGTTTGTGTGAATATCCCAGATCGATTGTGTGTGCGAGATTAGTCAATTAGTATTTTTTAACTGGAAGAGATTGAAATAATAACTTTCAGAAATGAAGAATACTATCGTATCGACAGTTAAATCACGGCCAGCACCAATGAATCATCAAAAACTCTGGGTAATTTCTCTCCACTCTATATATCTGAATGATCGTCACCAGACACAAGAGAGAGATAATGAATGCCAAATGAACAGCTGATATTTATAAATTATCACGTTGATACCTTATTGCCTGATAATGCAAGTTTTAGTTATAAGTATATTTCAAGTATGGTATTTGAAGAATATTCCGACCTGACGCCCATTTTGGGTCATTGAATGCTGATATACGATAGGCGAAGAAATCAATTAGGAGACATTATTTATTCGAAAGAAAATTTGATAACACGGACGAAAAATATATTCTGATGCTATTGTGAACAAGCAAATGCATCTAGTCATTATGATGCAACAAATATTACTGATATCCCACCAAAAACCCTGACGGGTGAAAACTTGGAGCCAAGTCCTGAAATATTTTAGCAACTACAAAACTTTCCTGATATAAAAGGTGTGAAATCAAAACTGTATCAACTTATTATTCATCAATACGGCCTGGAAAATAACAGGAAACACTTGGCTCATTTCCCCCCACGTCCCCTCATATAACACCACCCCGAATTGAAGTGAAGTGCATGATGCTTAGAAATGGGTAACTTCACGTTCCTAGCACAGGGAAACGTATAATATGATTCAAGAAACCTGCCCTCCGTCGTCAATTTTCTGTTCTCTAATGTAGTTTCCTATCAACTTGATGGCATTTAGTGGGTAGTGAGTGATTGAGAGAACTTGAATTGAGAGCCTATAACATTTGATTGGGTAGCAGACTATCTTGAAAAAATTCAATCGTTATAAGTTCATAGAGCACAACTTACAAATATCTTGTTACATTTCGTAATGTAGGTTTTATGAATCAAATAAAAATACTCAAAATACTTCCAAATTCAAAGTATAATTTCAAATTATTTTAATATTGTATTTTTAATCTTATATGAAGTTATAATTCATTCTACTACGATGAGGAAATGTATGTCCAGGTCAAAATCAGTCTTTACCTTCTTTCGAGCCACAAATGCCACATTTATTTTAAAAAGTGGATATTTTGATAATTTAATGATCAATAACGCGACAGAGTCTCCATGAGACCATGCGTGAATTACACATTTTCTTGACTCATATTAAGTTTCCCTGTGTCAGGAACGTGAAGTTACCCATTCTTAGCATCACGCACTTCACTTCAATTCGGGGTGGTGTTATATGAGGGGACGTGGGAGGCAATGAGCCAAGTGTTTCCTGATATTTTCCAGGCCATATTGATAAATAATAAGTTACACTTGCCATACAGTTTTGATTTCACACCTTTTATAACAGGAAGTTTTTGTAGTTGCTTAAATATTTCAGGGCTTGGCTCCAAGTTTTTACCCGTCAGGGTTTTTGGTGGGATACCTTTATATCCATCATGGGTAAAATAATCTACATACTTGATCATTTGAATAACAGTGGAAAAATGTTTTCACAATTCTTTCCCTTTGAAATATTCTTTATTTTCTATATGTTTCAAAATGGTTTTGCCTCAAACAATGTATTAGGTTGGATAATGATATCTTAATTTTTGTTTTGTATTCCCGTTTCCATTTCCGTTTGACCTGTGGAGCGCGGAAAGAAGTTTTTTTTCTTTCAAGTTTTGTCAAATTACGTCTTCGTTTACGCTTATTCAGTGAGAAAACAATAGGTAATGAAAATGCTACAC
>OZ023330.1:22906963-22976963 GCA_964007535.1 Brachyptera risi
TTTCCCTCGTGTTTTACTCATGGGAATTTTCCAAACTTCCCGATTTTTTCCCGAAGAAACCGTTTGATCTAATTTTAATCCCAACCCATTATGATATGACACCAATATTCAGGAGAAGTGTCAGGTCGATTGTGCTTTCTTCCTAACCTGTATGTCGTGTACAATTAAGGTTACAAAAAAAAAAAAAAACAAGCCCAACTTTTTTTGGTACTAGTAAATAAAATAGAGATCTTCACTGCGCTCATCTAGTTACCAATGAAGTATAAAAACGCAGCAATTAGTTTAGAATATCAGCGATATAGGCATATTCATGTGATGATCCAAATATTTTTCCAATGAATTTATTGGAAAGCTTGATTTTAATTCAAACCATTATTGCACGCCCTTCTTCTACTTGTTGCTAATATTTCAAAACGTTCGAATGTTCTGTCAATTAACAAAGCCCTAACAATCGTTGACAATATCGATGGCAATACAGCGAACTGGTGAACTGTAGAAGATTGCGATTGGTTCAAACCAACTGGTGGATATTGTTGTCCGACTCTTTCAACAATTAGTGACATCATTTGACAGAAGCCCATTAGTTTCACATTCCAATTTTCTTGATAGCTTCTCAATTATTATTATTTATCATTTTTTTTTATTATTATTAATTATTATTTTTTTAAATTGATAATACTAAGTAATGACTATTTTTCATAAAGCTGATGATCCGATTCATGTAAATCTATGAAATAATGTGAATCATCCTTATATCCCCGAAAATTTGAATTCATTCAGGGATTATTTTTTTTATTTTCTCCTCTAGACTATTTTTCACGGGTTATTTTTAATTCTTTAGATTGTTTTTCTCAATAGTGGTGCAACAGATTGCGCCCCAAAACTTTACATTGTCGAGTTATAGATGATGAAATATAAGTATGGCAAGTTTCAACGAACTTTCGCGACAAACATTGTCGTGTTTAGGAGTAAGATAAAATTGAGTCTTCCCTTCACTCATCCAATTACAACTTTGGAGCCATAGGAAAATACTGAAACATCAGTCTATGATGAAAGTAAAAATCTACGTGGAACACAAGAAGTTGATAATTAAACTGAACCAATAAAGACTCATAAAACTCCTGAATATTCTTAAAATATACCTAATTTGAATAATTTCGACATTTCTCAGACTCTCAAATTCAGGCGACTCACTCCATTTTAGCTCATACTATTATTGACGATAATATTGACGAGCGATTTACTGATTCTAGTAATCTTGTTGCAATTTCATATAAAAGGCATGACACAGTACTAGATTTGATGATTTGATGAAACACATGATACCTGAACCATTAAATCACCATCAACCATCAAATAACCATTAAACATTTTTCTAAATTCCCAAATTGGTACAGGCATGAATGAATGAATGAGTGGATGAATGAACGAATTAAATCATTAATTCATTAATGGATGACTAGGAAGATGAATCCACACAAGAATGAATGAAATAATGGAGAGAAATATCGAAAAATGAATGAATAAATAATTCGATCAATGCACTTGAATAAATAATCGATCAAAAGATGAATTAATAAATCAAATCAATCAATTAATCAATTATGAATGTAATGGATGAATAAATGGATGAATTGATAATTGAATGAATGAATAACTAGAAGAAGATCAATGAATAAATGAATGAATGAATAAATTAATGGGCCCACGTGGATAAATCATTTAATTCTTGATTAATTAAATGAATCAACGAATCATCCAATAATCGCAATAATGAATTAATCAATTAATTGATGGTGGAAAGATGAATCAATTAATCAATGAATTAATAAATATATGGATACAAAATTGAATGGAAGAAAAAATGAATTGATTGATTAATCAATCAAATAATTGACATTGAATGAATGAATAAATGGTTTGATCAATGACTCAATGAATGAATAAATGACTGAATGAATGAATACAAAAATCAACTTTGAATGGATAAACAAATTAACGAATGAATTAATTAATTTATTTATCAGTTAATTAATTTAATAAATAATTAATTAATTGATTATGAATGAATGAATGAGTGGAAAAATAAATTAATTGATCAATTAATGACGAAAGAATCAATCAATCAATAGATAAATAAATAAATACATTTTGAATAAATTAGTGGATGAAGAAATTAAGGAATGTATGAGTGAAGAAATATATGAATAAAATAAACAATTCAATGAATGAAATAATGAATGATCGAATGAATTGATTAATCGAATGATTGATCAATTAATTGATTGATCAATCAATCGATTGATTAATTAATTGATTTATCATTTGTTTAATTAATTAATTGATCATTTGAATAATTAATTAATCAATATGAAGGTGAATGAATGGTAAAATGAATTAATCAATCAATTGATCAATTAACTAATTCAAAAATGAATGAATGATTGAATGAATGAATGGATGAATGAATAAATGAATGAATGAATTAAGGTATGATTAAATTCATTTGAATTGATTATTTGAAAATCTCTCTCTCTCTCTCTCTCACACACACACACACATACACACATACACACACACGCAATTTACACTTTCGTCCATCCACAGTTTAATTTAGCCTTCCTTCATTTACAAGTATAATGACGTATAGTTCCTCCCGGTTGCTTACTGTCTAGTGTGGAAGGGTTTCGATTGATCATTAGTATAAAAACTGAGTGTTTGTTCGAAGTGTGCATCACAGTGGTGTGTCACCTCAGAGTCAACTGATAGGAACACCTACCTGGATTATAAACAAGTCAGTAAGTACAAAGTACAATCAAGCTTACAATATAATAATAACCAAAAAAATAACAATAATTATAATACCGTGAAAATATAATGATAATATGATATAGTGTCTTATTAAGTTATTGTGTAATAGAATATGTCACAATAATAATCATGCAGTACTAGAAAAACTTACCATTTACAAGTGCAATACGGTGAGTGAGACATTTATTCTGTGAAATAACAGTAATGCCTAGAAATATGTTCGTGTGGATTGACTTTTTTATTGACAGTGTTAAAAAAAACAGTGAAACCGAGAAATGGATACTATCATTATTATTATTATTATTATTATCATTTTATGATTGGATCAAGAGGATACCTTCACTATCGCTCATCAGAATATATCCAAATATTATTTATTGACCTATATTATAATTACATAGATTAAATACAATATGAGAAACAATTTTGGGTTCAGAACGTGAAAATTGTATCACTCATCCAGAGAAAAATGACTATGAAAGACGATGAATTAATCGCTCGACTGTTTGGGGGTGGCTGGGGATGCAATTTGGGGGGTCGGCACTCATTAAATAATTCTTATTAAAGTAGTGGTTTGTTATAAAAAAATATTTGTACCTTGAATTATACTGTGAATGTATCGTGAAAAAATGGTAACTAGTAAAAAACAATATCTTACCGATACAGGAAAATGATGAATTATTCGACCTTTGAACCTCTTGTACGGTATAATGTGTGTACTATGACAATCTGCATGTGTGATCATTGGTTTGAAAGTTGACATCGCCCTGAATCAGAAAACACTAACTTTGTTCAGTTATCTTGGCCATTGACTTTTAATTATTGACTCAATTTTAAATCAAGTTTAATGAATATACAAATATCGAGTGCGGACAATAAAGATCAACTCCTCAAAGATTGGGATTTTAACGTATGAACTTCACTGCATGTTCAGAAAAATTACCATATGGATGAAAGACCCACCCCTGAATTACCACTCCAGTCACCCCCAAACGGTTGTGTACTTTGCCGTCCTCCGTAGCCTGTTTTTTTGAGCCATTTTTTTATCTGGGCATGTGGTTTATACATTTCTATTTGTAAACTTCAAATTATTTTTCTCATCTATATCCAACTGAATGTTGAATGATTGAATTGTTTTCTAACCCTGGCATTATTACTTTGAGATTTATTGTTTGTTAAATGAGTTATCTTATTTTCAATTATTATTTGGGGCGGTAAAATCGTCCTCGTGGTGCCCCGTTTAAACGATCCTATCTTTCATTCGTCGCCTTAATTGGGGAACAATGATTTTGTATCAAGCTTCGATGTTATTAACAAACAAAAAAAAAAAATATATATATATATATATATATATATATATATATATATATATATATATATATATATATATATATATATTCAACCAATATACAAGTACCTATATTTCCGATTTGAATTCACCCCTCGTGGCCTACTTACTCATGACACTGCTTTTGGAACTGAAGGCAAGTCGGACGTGAGTTCGAGTCCCGCATCAAGCATGGATGTTTGTAAGCATCGTTCATCATTAATCTGCTCATTCGTACGCATCCTCCATACCGTCCTTTTTCATGTGGTCGTCATGCAAAACATAATCATCATGATTTGAATATGTTAATATGATCAATAGTTATATTTTAACCATTATCAAATGGTAATATGTTATATAAAATTTTGGTGAATGGTCATAATTGAATATTACTTTCTGAAAAAAAAATGTTCGTTATAATTTATGCGGTCTAATAGAACTCAATATTCGTCGAATAATATAATAATAACGAGAATCGTGCTCAAAATATTGAAATAATGAATTAAAAATGTGTTTCAGTAAAAAAGATCTCAATTCTTCAAACAACGAGATCCCAGAAGTCCAACAATATGGCCGTCAGCAAACCAACAGCCGTCGTTGACTCGTCAATGACACTCGATGAGTTGAAAGCAGTCAAGTTTAAAGCTGATATTGTTTGGAAGAATGCGATCGGTTTCCTAATTATGCATATCATGGGAGTTTATGGACTCTATCTGGCATTCGCATCAGCACAATTATACACAACACTTTGGGGTAAGAAGAAAACATCTTATTACCAAAAAGTCTTTAAGGTACCGAAATGAATTCGAAGTATTGTTTTAAGCATCTCACTTCGCCATAAAAAAAGCAAATACTCATATGTTTTTAGTTGCATGAAATAGAACTATTTCAAACAGAAATTTCCAGATTTGAATAATTTTCAATCAAAACCAATCACAAAATGACATTTTTGCTATTTTTTGTTCAATAACTTTCGAGCGAAGTCAGGAACTATGCATTTTCGAAGTGATAATGTAATTCGTATTCAATTATGTATCTAAAATATATTCAAATGAAATTGTGTGACCTAAATGAAAATGTTCTATAATCTCAATTCAAATGTGAAAATTGATGTTTTCCTTACATCAACCATTACAGGATGTTCGTAATATTCATAGTTCAGTTGATAAGTCGGCGAGCACTACTTTTCTTTCATACTATTGTGTAAAAAAGTGGCCATGTCCGATATGAAGCTACTTTGTGTCACGACAAGTTACGATCGAGCCTCATTAAAGGGGCTTCAGAGTGTATGGCTTCTAAGTATAAGGAATTTAAAGAATTAAAACAATACATTTCTCCATTTCCCAATACGAAATAGTTGGGTTACTGTTTAATGAAGTCTGGGTGTCATATTTGTGTAGCTAAAAAATGCTCATAAATGAGGAAGATGTGTTTGTATTAAAAAAATATAGTCTTCCTTTGGAAATTTTAAACAACAAAAAATGAAAGAATTCACGAATATTAAAAGAAAAGACATTTTCCGTATTTCCTTTAATTATAAGTCCATTTTGAAATCTAGACTGATATTTTCCTGGTTCAATTCAGTATTTACAGTATTTTCCTGGTTCAACCCGAGGTTTCTACCCGAGGTGTCCTTAGCAATCCCTGAAAAAAAAAATATGATCTAATCAATTTTTCTGAGGTTGAGAGTGAGACACTTTCACAAAACATTTGTATATGTTCAGTCCTGTTTAATCACAAACTCATCAGTGATACAAATATAAATTCAGCATTTCTTCACATTTTCAGCTTATAAGTGTGAAATCAAACCTCAGATCTTATTTAAACTCACATGTGATGCATTTTCAGGGGTTGCCGTCGCGTTACACTGCGGCGTTGGAATAACTGTCGGAGCGCACCGTTTGTACACCCATCGGTCCTATAAAGCCAACTCGACCATGCAATTCATCCTCATGGTGTTTCAAACAATGAGTGGCCAGGTAACTATTTACCAACTTGGTTGTTATACCAATTAAGGTGCCAACTATAACTAGAATATATGAATATACAGAATTATGTACAATATTATATATAAGAATATAATTATGATGTATGCCCCAAGAATTGGTAACTTGAGAAGATGAATGGGGACTTGAAATTCAGAATACCTTAGAAATCTTTAAACCATGGATGTAAAATATGAAGGATTTCTAACTTTCCGAATGAGTTTTCTCAACAAGACTTAGGCCTGGTATTGCCAAGTCTACTTAGCATTTATCTGACAGTTCAAACTTGTTATCACCATGGTTACCTGTGTTATTTGTTTTCACCAACTCTCAGATAAATACTAACTGGACTTGGTAATACCGGGCCTTAGTCGTCTTTGCCCAAATGCTTTTCAGTTTTGTACTGGCATGGTATGCTAATGTTATGAACTTTCTCAAGTTCTAATTGTTCTCTCCATTCGAGATGAGAAGACGAAAAGAATATCAATAACAAGTACCGGTACTTTCAGTATCTAGTCTTTGATTCCGCTCATCCAAATAAATGTTACTAGATGACTTCCAATATTGTGCGTAGGCCTACTTGAATGTAATTAATCGAATCGTTCAGTTAGCTATCTACTATTTCCGTTATATATACGTAAAAATTATTCTTGCAATTTCCGCTACATACTTGGAAATTATTCGTGCAGACAAAGATAATTCAGAAAAGTAGAATAATTCGAATCAAATTAAACCATTATCTTCACTCTGAGGAAATTTAGCTTGAAATCGGTTCAAAAAGATTGATTAAATTGAACTCATTGAAGTATTTGATTGATTGAATCGATTTATTAGATGAGCGTAGCGAAGTCTCCATCCCACTCTTATGGAGCTTTGTCTGTGTGTTTTTTTGTGTATTTGTTTGTTTGTAAGCACTGCACAGGTCGCATGGTTTGACTGATCAACATGAAACTTTTTTTTTTAGAGGCACACTTTTACAACTTAGAACTTTATAGTTTTTGGAATGAATCGGTTTGACCGATTTTGAGAAATATCATGTCAAAATTTGTAAAAACCCCATAAGATTAGGCTGGGCAAGAAAATGTGAAAAATAAAATCTCTTCACATGGGATGAAATTTTCTGTAAATGTGTATACATGAATGACACACATTATCACCGTTTTGTAAGCAATTCGAACCAGCCGTTTTGAAGAAAAAAATTAAATTAGCTGTTTTTATTCATCAAATGTATTATAGAAGTGGATGGAAGCAGAATTAATTTGCCGAGATTCAAGGCTTTCTAGATTCAAGAGTTGACCAACAATAAATTATTTTTTATATGCGTCAATGTGTGTAGAATACCAGAGTCAATAAAGTGGCAAGAGTACTTTAACGACTTTTATAGCTTATGCAGATATCAAGGTGTGTAGAATACTTGAGTCGATAAAGTAGCAAGGCCTGCAAGGGTAGAACTACTTCAACGACTTTTATACCTTATTCGGAAATCTCGCTCATCTTACAACGCATATTTCGCGTTTGACTAGTTTAAACACACCAAATTCCATAAGTCAGGAGTTTATACTTGTTAGATGAGCGTAGCGAAGACTCCATTCCACTCTTATACAGCTTTGTCTGTTTTTTTTTGTTTTTTTTGTTCCTTCGGAAAAAATAAAATTTTCTCTGCATATTGACACATGAATGATAGGCCTACACATAATCATCATTTTGTGAGAAATTCAAACCAGCCGTTATGAAGAAAAAAATTTAAATGAGTGTTTTCATTCATCAAATATATGGAAATTATTAATAGCAGAATTGGGCTGCCAAGATTCACTGCTTTCTAGATTCGATATTTGCCCAAGAATGAAGTACCGGTATTCTTTATATTTGTCAAGGTGTGTAGATAACCAGAGAAGATAAAGTAGCAAATGTAGGACAAAGTGTGTAGGATACCAGAGTCGATAAAGTAGTAAATGTAAGACTCTTATTATACCTTATTCAGATATCTCCCTCATCTTACAACGCATATTTCGCGTTTGACTAGTAATAACATGAAATGAAAATGGTCCCATACTAACACTGACGTCGACGTGTCGCTATATAACGTACGAATTCAGAATTAGAGTGAAAATGTTAATTTCAAATAGAAAAAGGAATACATTATTATTGTACGTATATTTTCCAATCATTTTCCGATACGAACGCCAGCTTGGAGCCAATAAGCTTTGTAGATTCATGGGTAGGCCTATAGTTGATTGTGGAAAAAGATGAAATGTATTTATAAACGATGGAATTTTCATGAAAACTAGTCTGTAACTAAGTGATGAATATTCTTTAAAGTTCCTAACTTCATTGAACTATTTTATTGATTATTAAACGAAATTTACAGAATTGTTGCTACATCTGGGCACGTGACCACCGCCAACATCATAAGTACAGCGACACTGCTGCCGATCCACACGACTCTACCCGAGGTTTCTTCTTCTGTCATATCGGCTGGCTAATGGTTCGCAAACATCCCGCCGTCATCGCTGCTGGCAAGCTTATAGACATGTCCGACTTGGAATCAAATCCTCTCATCATGTTCCAGAAGAAGTAAGAGACCTCAGTCCACAATCATCGACTTGACCTTTGACACCTTATTAGATTTAATTCAAAAATTACATTTTAACAGTTGTTCATATAATTGTCTCACACATTCATACAGAAATTAGGAACACCTCATCTCTTGTTGCAGATACTACAAGCCTCTATACGTACTGTTCGCTATTGGTGTCCCTGTATTTGTACCGTGGTATTGCTGGGGCGAAACTTTCATGAACTCCTTCATGGTGGCTTACATGATGCGCTACATTCTCCAGTTGAACGTCACTTGGTGTGTCAATAGTGCGGCGCATCTCTGGGGAAAACAACCGTACAACAAGTACGTATCGTATAGTAGCACAACTATAGGAAAACCCGAATAATTCACATGAACAATAACAGATTTTCCACTGTTTTCAAGTGTAGGAAATTGTCAAGAGTCTTCCTTACGATCATCTTACACAAATACGAAAAATGTATTTGTAGTGTAATTTACTATTCTTGTTTCTAGGAACCTTGCCCCTAGAGAGAATGTCTGGGTGACTTTCTTTGCACAAGGAGAAGGCTGGCACAACTACCATCACACCTTTCCTTGGGACTATAAGTGCGGGGAACATGGCATGAAATACAACAGCAACGCCAGAATCATCGAGTTGTGCGCTAAATACGGATGGGCGACAGAACTTCGCTCAGCCTCCAAGGACACCGTCATGAAGAAAGTGCAGCAATGTGGTGACGGATCACATCACCTGTGGGGATATGGCGACAAAGACATGAGTGCAGAAGAACGTCAAATGATCGACGAAAGCACGGAATTCGGTGACGGGACCACACAAGTCTGGGGATACGGAGACGAGGCGATGAGAGAGGAGATTCGTCAACATATTGATGATTGTGTAGAAAAGAAACACAATATGGCGGAAGAGAATTTGGTAAAACGTATGATAAACAAACGCAAGGCCAGGTCTGCTTAATGGAAAAACATCACTTTTTAGATACATCCTTCATGACAACATTTTGCCGCAGTATTCGCTGGTTGTTACTTATTCGAAGCATCTTCAAATAGATTTTTAATGAACATCTCTTTGTAGTGTGGTCAAGTAAAGTACAGTGAAGTAAAAATATCTCTATTTGTAATGTGGAGTTAAGCCAGAGTCTTCACTTCCACTAAACTTCTAAAGGTTTAGCTATTACAAGCCAAATTTGCTCTATTAAAATTATATATGTAGGCTACAATTACTTTCATCAGCAGTTGTTAACAATTTTAAACGATTTATAGTTTTGAGGTCTGCCTATTGCTGGTTCATACCACATGGTAATACAGCAAATTACTTACCAAACATAGTCAATGGCTATTACTATA
Organism: Brachyptera risi; assembly: GCA_964007535.1. Taxonomy (NCBI): domain Eukaryota; kingdom Metazoa; phylum Arthropoda; class Insecta; order Plecoptera; family Taeniopterygidae; genus Brachyptera; species Brachyptera risi. Next base: position 22,917,012 of record OZ023330.1, read on the forward strand.
GTTCATAAATATACCGTAATAATTTATTTATTTATAATTGATTTTCTAGACAAATATTTTCACTCGAGTGAAAGCTACATGAATACACAAATACAAAAATAACAATTTCAATCAGATTTGTTAGTGGGCTACAGTGCTCAGTTCAGAGAAGACCATTACACCATGTAGGCCTAGTTCTGTATTTATTGTATGAGTAATATATTATGTTTGAAGAAATAAATATAAACAAAAAATATATTGAGTTGCAAGATTTTAATACCTCGACATACCTACTTTTTATCATTGATCAACATGTCTACCACATCATATTTTAATTCAAATGAGATGTGTTTAGTAGTATAACAAACTCAATGGTATCACTGACCATTACAATTTTTTTTAAAGTGATGGTTAATGTAATCAGTACTCTACCAGTCTTCATATGTGCAGTCTATATACTCTGGCCTACTATAGTATATAAACTGTATTCCACTCCACAATTTTTGAGTAATTCATTCACAAAATGCACCTAACAAAATTGCAAGTAGAAAGTCTTGAAGTTAAGATTTAAATAATTGGAAACGAATTATTTCTAGTGAGTGAAAAAACATGAGAATACTTAGAACAAAGTACAATATTCAGATTTACTCACAGCTATAGTTGGAAGTTGGAACAACATTACAAGTCGACATTCTTGGGAGGTCACAAGTCAAACATCCTTCCTCTATATAAGAGTCACCAGCTAATATAATTTCTATTAAAGTGGGCTTGTATGGATAGAATCTACTAGACCACTATTTCTAATTCTATTAATATTCATTCCCATACTATTGAAATTTTAACCTTCATAGGCTAATCTAACCAAAGTTATTTCGAGAATATTGAATCCATAGTATTTTATAGAGAAATATATACCCTTCAGGGATGAGATGCTAAGATACAGTCACTCACTGAAGGCTAACTTGAACAACTGAAATGATGAACATATCATTTTTCTATTCATTCATTCTATATGTCAATAATCATTATCTAAATCTGAGTCTTGTCCAAGATAATAGCTATGTCAGCGGTTTTAATAAATGAACAAAAGTACAAATAATTGACAGAGATAGAGGTCCCATACCTGACAAGACATAACAGGTTCGAAACCATTCTTTCTATTTTCTTTCTCGGAATATTTTTTACAACCTATAGGCCCATCAAATATATTCTAAAATATATTCCAAGATATACAGCCACGAATTTCGTGAATAATAGGTGAAGAGAAACTATAACAACCGTCCTTAAAAACTGGGAATGATTTTTTATATTTCTTTGGTAGGCCTACGATCCCACTAACAAGTGGCTTATATGGGGATACGAATAAACGGTGATAATAAAACGACAATGGAATGAAATTGACAATCAAAGTAAATAAACTGATGAAAGGGAGTTTACAAAAACCCATATCTTGAGCGGGACTCGAACCCACGCCCGAGCTGTCTTCAGCTTCTGTAAATCAGTATTATAAGTATACAACGCTAGTTGACGTTTCTTTTCGTGAGTTCGAAGAAGAGAAAGACTATAGCCTACTCACAATAAATGTATTATGTTGCAACGTCGTTACGCCAAAAGTCTGCGATCAGTCGAGAAAACGCAAATTTTCCAAAATAGCGTCACAAATTTCTTATATAGTTCTAAGCACTGATGTGACCATTTTGACTAATGAACATCTGACACGAAACGAAATTTCGTGAAACTCGTGCAAAATAAACTTATGCGGATATGGGGGCTTCTTGGTACAGAGGTTATATGGGACAAGGTATATATTTTTGAGATGGTTAAAATATTAACATTTTCAGCATAGCCTCTTGGAAGCTGCACCTTTCATATAGTTGAAAAAGATGCCACCTTGACGTAGAAGCTTCTCGATGCATGGTGGTTGGAAATTTAATTTTCCATACACTCAAAGTAATTGACTACTAGTGACAGGCGTGGCTTATCGGTAGGCCACCTAAATCTATACTTCATGTGGACATTTAGAGATACTCTGATAGGTAATGTCAAATTACCCACATAACAAACAGCCCATTTGATTGGATGTTTTGTTTTGTGACGTTTGTGGTTAGGTCAATCACTAGTCATCAATTATCTCGTACTTTTTTAATCATAATTTTTTCAGTATTTTATTATTTAGGTTTTTAAAGCTCACCGTCGTTGCCGTGAGGCCAACGGTGAAGGACTCGGAGTTGGTGGTCAATCAAGCTGTAACCCAAAAAAAACTCAACATATCTACATTTAGCAAGCTATAGCATTCTCTAACTTTTGATGGCTTTGAAAAAGAATCTGGATCTTTCAATTATTTCATAATTACTTCTCTCCCTAGAACAGTGTGGTGGGGTTACATGGGACATTTTCCAAGTTCATGGCTAAATGGGATCCTTTCTATAGGTTATGTTCAGGCAGTGTGAGGGGTTGTTGTTAAAGGGGGGGTGAGGTGCAAAACTCAATTTTCACCATTGGTCCGTCTCATTATGTTATGACAGAAAACGCCCTTGCAAAAATTCTTACCCCATTTGACATAGGAGAAAAAAAAACGTGAAAAGTGGATAATTTTCGACCGGGTGTAACGAAAAGCTCTCTTTGTGGAGAATAACATGTAACGCGTTTTTGAGCTAGGAGCGTAGAAGAAAAAACTACGATAGGTAGATAAAAAGTGTTCTCACAAAATATCTGCGCTCGAATGTCATCTTTCGTTTGATATGTATAACATAGCTACTTATATTACCACCATATAATTTCAATTGATTAATTCGCATGGCGTGTGACTTTATGCTGCAAATAGTTATGCCACCAATAACCTTGGACTGTCAACACGTATTTCTACTATGACAGAGTGAGGGCGGGTGTTCGAAGGGAGGAAGTGGACATTGGTTCAGCTACAATGTGTGTCAAAAACTTGAATGACAGAAGTTGTACAATACTGAACAAAATAAAATCATATTTGGCGAATATTGGACGTTCTCACACGACCTATTCTTCCAAAATACTTTTTGTGAATATTTAGAATAGTTATTTATTTTCAAAGGGCGTTTTCTGTCATAACATAATAAGACGCTCCAATGGTGAAAATTAAGATTCGCACCTTTATTTAAGGGGACATTCATAATCAACTTGACTTCCACAGTAGTTACTCAAGACTTTTGTACACTGCACTGGAGAATGAAAAAATCTAAAAAAAATTATATGTAATTCAATTTTTTTTAGAAAGTGTCCAAAAAAACATACATTTTTTTATTTCTGATGATATTGTGAGTAGAGAGAAAAAAAGCTATACACAAGTATGGCACACTTGTACCTACATGTGGTAAGAATTTGAAGTGATTATCCTCAACAGTTTCAGAGATCCAGGTACCGGCGTTTGTAAAAACAATATTCTGAGATAACGCATTTGAAAAAAATGTATCAAAAATGGGTCTCATTGAAATGTGAGAAGTAGGCCTACAAAGTGATTGATGAGAAAATTCATAGAATTACAATCAGTTCGAATAATTTAATGAGTCTTGCAGTATATAATTATTGGAACATTATACTATAAAATGTTGTATCTATCAATGTTGTGGGAGAGGGGGGGTATGCTAATGAGTTTGTCAATAATTTACCCCCTGCCCCCTTCCCGCCACATTGAACTTGGAATTACTAAAAGATGGTAGCAACACAAAACGAAGTTTTGTAGTACATTTCAGCACAAAACGAGCACATATCAATAGTTTCAGAAAAAAAAAACACTACAAAATATGTGAGAGGGGACCCCCAAGTGCACCCGTATCATTAAGTATCTAAACCTCTACTTAAGAGTCCACGGGAGTCAATTTATCGAAATATCAGTTTCTTGATAATAACTTTTGAACGGTGTGAGATATAAAAATTCCAATACGCGAGAAACACAGATAATTATAATAGCTTCAAGAAAACATAAGTTAGGACTATTTAAGTCACGTTGCATAACTGTCAAGCGTCGACAGTTGAAAAAACACATTTTTTAGCTGTCGACGCTTGACAGTTATGCGACATGATTTAAATAGTTATAAATTATATTATCTTGAAGCTATTATAATTATCTGTGTTTCTCGCGTATTAGAATTTTGATATCTCATACCGTTCAAAAGTTATTACCAAGAAACTGATATTTTGCTAAATTGACTCCCGTGATCATTTGTGTACGTCACTAGAACGTCACAATTTTCCTAAACGTGTAGAAACTAGTAAAGTTCCCGCGCTTTTATCAGCTGTCATGTAGACATGTACCAGCTAATAACCTTTTTGATGTACACAGTACACAGTGCGGCATGATCGTTCAGAGACGTCATGAAATCACGAAATATTTGTCTTTCATTGTAAATCGTAAGTTGGCCCACGTGCTTGAATTGCACTTTTAAGCTACCAACAATGTTCTAAACAACTACAACCCCAACCCTCTTTCTCTTTCTATCTTTCTAACTGTGAAGGCCTAGTGCCATTGAGTTTATAGTGAGTTTATAACACTATAAACTCAATGCTAGTGCCTAGCCATGCCATTCCATGCCTATAATAAAAGTCAATCGCACTATCATAAACCTTTTACTAAGCTTGTAGTTGAATAGCCAATTTTTTATTTCATAATCAGGCCTTCATCTAGATTACTTCTCGACTTTTACAGCTTATTGTGTCACCAAGGTTCTTTGAGTCCCGGTAACGTCCAAACCTCCGATCTGTCGGCACTGTTCTCCAGCCGTGATCATGCCTGAGTACACTATCAGTGGAGTGCCTGTAAGCTTCCCATTTGAGCCATACGCTGTACAGAGGACATATATGGAAAAAGTGATTGAATGCCTACAAATGGTACGTACATTTTTATTTAAACTATAAATCTATGCCTACCTGGCAAATCATTGCCGTGATAATTATGACCCAACCACATCGTAAGAGAATTTATCAAGGAGTCATACTCGTACACTCTATGAATAAAAAGAGAGAGAGCGCCGGAATGGAAATAATATGTCGCATAATGTGGTAATAAGCCTATCCCGTTTACTCATCTGTCCGCACTGTGACCATCGACTCGCTGGCAGTGTCAACTTCAATATTTATTGCCACCAGTTGGCAGTAAACAACGCCTGTCACGCAATCTTATTTTTCCTGACAGTGCACTAAATTCGGACCAAATGTCGACCTTTTTTGGCGATTTTTGGGACTCCCCTACTTTCTACCTCCATCTCGTCAGAACTCGGGAGGTAATTTTCCGTTCGTCCCACGTCGATCGGTTGACATACCCTCGAGATTTTAGGCTTGGAAAACGGCCTCAAACTATGTCAAACAAGAACAGACGTATTGTTGGGTGAACAAAGCGAAGACATCCATTGGGTCCGAGATGTATCTTCCTCTGTTTCTTGTGTTTTTTGCGCTCCACAGATTTTAATTTTAATTGAAATCTTGTTTCAAAACATTTCTACTGAATGTTGCCACTAGGTTGATACACACTATCACGAAGTCTTACATTGATTGAAAAAGGCGTTTGATAACTCTACCTGAAATTTGTCGCTGTCGCTGAGTCACCTTGGATGATGTCAAACTGTCCATTTGTTATTATACCAATGACAGTTTGCATGGGCGGCCTTCCGCACAGACGGACACACACAGACACATACACAGACCTGAGTTGACTATATATGTATAATGAAAACTACATGTTCTTATTAAACTATATTTGGACATCATAGTTATACTGTATTATATTCAGGGGTTATATTAGTGTGCAGTTGATCCTAATATGCTCAGTTCTAAACTTGAAAAATGCAGCTCTTAATTTCAATTTGTGCAGTTGTAAAATTTAGTCCATGTATAATAAATTAATAATGCACTATAATACAAATAACACTAATAATGCATTAGTAATAATGCAGTATGAAGCAACAGCCTTAGGCTTACATATTTCCAAATAGTAACAAGATACTTTAAAAAACAAAATTTTTCAAAAACTTTCCTGCGAGGCTGTGATGGGGAGGCGTCCGTCCCCCCCTCCAGTTTCCGCGCGGATCCACCTCTTTGTATAATTGATTTTTTCATATGTGTAGTTCTAAATTTTCACTAATATAACCACTGATTATACTATAGAAGGCCCTATTATTTAAAATTAATATAGGCCTACCTTTTTCCTTGAAATTTAATTTACTACTGCCATTGAATTTGTAGTCCTTACAAAATCAATGCTACTCCTTTCCTGGATTGCTAGTGGGGCAGGAGACCCTGTGTTCAAATGGACCAGCTGCTTGTACTTCAAGCAAGTGATTGAATATCTTCTGTCAAATATCATCAGCTTATTGAACATTGTAAATTCCACAAGTAGGCCTATATGGAGAGATTACCTTTTTTTTAATAGCTTTCGTTTGTTATAACTTGTAGGCCTATGTCAGATGTAATGAAAGAAAATGAACTTGAAAAGGAAAATCAATGAAAGCTGAGAAACAAATTTAAAAGCAACAGGTGTAATCAAGGCAGTGATCAGCAGGTCCAACACAAGGAGGTTATAACCTCTAACCTCCTTGGTCCAATATCAATGTTTGTAGGCCCCCTAGATCGTTCCTTTATTAATCTCGCTCTTTCAATGACTACGTTTCAGCAGAGTCGATATTTAAACACAGTTTTGATATTATTTTGTTGGAAGTCAGATTGTCAGTCATGTTGTATGAAGAAGTCAACTTTGTAACAAGAAATTATTATAAGCCTTGATGTTATTCAAAGTATCAGTGAATTTCAAGAATGGTATAGATCATGGAATAAAACACTAGCTTATTCATACTTGGATTGTGATACAAGTGATACTTGTGGTACCGGTATACCGGTACCTTACTTAATAGCATCAATGTGGAAACGAAATTGTGTTCAATTTAATATCTATAGGCCTACATTTGGTGCTGTTACATTTGGTGGTGTATTCGACAACTGAATTTGAATGGACACTACTACGGTACCTTATTGAAACAATATTATAAATATTTTCACGAAATTCGAATATGTGGTAGCCCCCTAAGTCCCAATAAAGTACCTAGTGAATTGAGATTTGGTTGTTTGGAAGTATTTGGGGGGGGGGGGGGGGGCATCTACAACAGCAAGACCTTGAAGTAATACCAACAAACATTTTCCCCGACTTCTGAAAGTTTTTTAAATATTTCCAGCAAGCCTCGAAGTATAGCATTAACCACAATTCTATTTTTAGACACATTCGGACAAGAAAATGTCCGAAAACAGTCTTCTTGATTACAATATGTCATTAAAATTCACATTGAAGAATCTTAAAATTCAATGTGGCTCTGATATTTGACGTCACCAAGTGGGTGATTGTGGTTAATGCTATTCAAATAGAGAATTTGAAAATTCCCTGTTTTTAGGTAAAAGAGCGTCGGCAAACGCCCCCATAGATTCCGCCTGGTGTTCATATTTTGGTTTCTTATATACCAGTATATTATTCTCAACAAACTAGTGTTTATTTCATCCATGTACCTTATGACTTCGGGGAAGTGAAGTCTCGGGGAAGTCTTTAAAGACTGTCTGTTTTGGGTAAAAGCCCGTCTGAATCATTCTGTGAATAAACTAGGTTTTCCACGACAGTTCCAATAATCGCACAATATATACCTTATGCGTAGAAGTTTCATGTCATTAGCTCTTGGACGATAGTCCTAATAGATATTCAAAAAGCAGTACAAGAATTCGGCCTATTCTCGTGGCACAAGAGAATAATTTTCCTAATATTTTTTACCATTATTTGATTTTATTGCAGTCTCAGAATGGAGTGTTGGAGTCTCCTACCGGCACCGGCAAGACTCTGAGCCTGCTGTGCTCTACACTTGGCTGGCTCATGGTCAAGAAGGCTCACTTGCAGATCAACGCGCAGGTTGGATCTGACTTGCCCGGCGTCGACTTCATTGCCAGACTACAGAGCAAGCTTAACACCGGCGCAGGGGTAGTAAACAATGGGGAACGAACTGGCACTTGGGGTGAGTTATCAAGATCAAATTGAAACATTTCTTCGTTTTTATGTAGGCCTTCATCAAAATTTTGGTAGGCCCTATAAAAAATCATTGATGAGCGTAGCGAAGTCTCCATCCCACTCTTATAGGGCTTTGTCTGTGTGTTTTTTTTTTTTTTTTTTTTGTTTGTAAGCACTCCACAGGTTGCAAGGGTTGACTAATCAACATGAAACTTTTTTTGTACACGCAAACTCATCCAACTTAGAACTGTATAGTTTTTGGGATGAATCGGTTGAACCGATTTTGAGAATCATCATCTCAAAGTTTCTAAAAACCCCATAAGATTTGGCTGGGCAGAAAATGTTGAAAAATAAAATCTCTCCAAATGGAATGAAATTCTCTCTAAATGTGTATACATGGATTTTACACATTATTACGATTTTTTAAGCAATTCTGATCAGTCGTTTTGAAGAAAAAAAATAAAATGACTGATAATATTCATAAAATATATCATAAAAATTGTGGCAGAATTAAGTTGTCGAGATTCACTGCTTTCTAGATTCAAGAGTTGACCAACAATGAAGTATTTTTTATATGCGTCAAGGTGTGTAGAACACCAGAGTCAATGAAGTGGCAAGAGTAGAACTACTTTAACGACTTTAATAGCTTATTCAGATATCAAGGTGTGTAGAATACCAGAGTCGATAAAGTAGCAAGGGTAGAACTACTTTAAGGACTTTTATACCTTATTGAGATATCTCGCTCATCTTACAACGCATATTTCGCGTTTGACTAGTTAATTTTCAATATAGACTTAGACCTGATGTAACATGATGGATTTGGAAAATTGGAGAGGAATCTTACTACGCTGGTTATGTGTATCCAGTAAAATGTAGGCCTATACATTCTTCCATTTACCTAGTTGAGCACTTCATTATTTGGAGTTTCAGAATTTGAACATCATTTTCTTCAGAAGTGTTTAAAGCATTCTTGCCCTGAAACTATACTTCTCGCATAGGACTAATGTTGGGTAAAATTTTGAAGAACTGTTGAATGGTTTCTCCACTAGGCATTCCTAAGATAATCTACGCCACTCGGACACACGGCCAGTTAACACAGGCCATGCAAGAGTTAAAACGCACGACATACAACCACATGAAGGTAGCGGTGCTCGGCTCCAGAGACCAGCTGTGTATACACTCTGAAGTTATGAAAGAAACCAACAATTCTAACAAGGTTAATACCAACACAGCATATAGCATTTTACACATTTCAGAGCTTACTACCTGTATTGAAACTTTGACCTGTCTACCCTTGGCTTGACATAGGCCTACACACTTCTTATTAATAGGCCTAATATCATGCTTACTCTGAGACTGCAGCACGTATCGCACGGCTGTTGAAATCGTCAGTTGGAAGCCAGCCACATGCGCAGAGGCAAAGAAATACTTGTCTGGTCCCCTGAAAAGCATATTAAAGAGGTTTCATTGTATTTCTACTACTGGTTTCAATCATTGGTTGGAGTACCACGTGACTAAATTCAACAAATATCAATCAACTGCTGCAATTAATAACTAAGTCTTATTTGAAGCTTTATTTGTAGAAAATCTTGTCGTTTGGAAGCCAGTCAAGATTGAATCTTCAATTAGAGTAGGCCTAATTTTTTGAATATTTTTTTGAAGTATTTTTAAAGGGGATGAAATGGGGTTAAGGTTGTTCCGTCGGAGAATTAGGGAGGTGGTGGGATAGGGGTACTTGGGAACTTGCCACTGCGCATTTGTGTGCAATTGCAAGAGTTTAAATAATAAATAATAATAACAATCAAAGATACTCGTTTTAAACTACTTTCTACTCTTTAATTAACCCATATCCACAGCAAAATTCTGTCGAATCTATCATATTAACCATGCTGTGAGCCAACAGAGGCAGGATAGCTATTTTTTGTGTGATTGTCTTTTCCTACAGACGATTCCAAACATCATGTTATAAGGCCTTGAGAAATGTACTTGTTCTATTGTGGTCAGGTACATCTGTGTCGAATGCACATAGCGGCTCGCACGTGTATGTTTTTCAACAACGTGGAAGCGAAGAAAGAAGATCCCGCATTCAATAATGCTGGTATTCTCGACATAGAAGATCTGGTGAAAGCTGGACGTAAGCTACGCTGCTGCCCGTACTATGTGTCAAAAGAAATGAAGACCAGGGCTGACATTGTATTCATGCCTTACAACTACTTGCTGGATTCTAAGACGAGGCGGGCTCAAGGCATTGAACTAGCTGTACGTATAACCTGACCAGCAGCTTACCTTATCATATGATGTGAGATTCTTAATTCATTACTTAATTTATTACTTGATTAATAAATTAATCATTAAATGTAATTCTTCATTCAAAACTTATAACAATACAATACATACAATACAATACAACTAGTAGGCCTATATCCTAGGCCTACCTTGGATTTTTTTTTATAACATCAAAACTTGATACAAAATCATTGTTCCCCAATTAAGGCTATAGATTGTTTGGACGGGGCACCACAAGAGCGATCCCACCACCCCATTTTGATTATTTAAACTAATGAACTTCAACACCAGGACTGCGCTGTCTATGACCATAATTATTCGCCGTAGATAAAAGTCTTTCAGTATAAACACTCGAATGTTGATATCTTCCGCTTTGAACTAAGTCTCTTGGGCGATGATCACTTCTTTCCATTGACAGCAGATGTAAAGTTTATCATTATACAAAATGGACAGAATAAATTAGTGATAGGAACGCCTATGATAATGTTATGATTAGGCCTATCACTCTACTAATTAATGGTCGTGGCCAATTAGTACTTCATCCTAGCATTTGCTTCGAGGACTGTGGGAAACCACGAAAAACCAAGTCAGGATGGATAAAAAAAAGTGTTTGTGGTCTTGAGCTTTTTCTTTCAACTTCTTTTCTTCTTTTCTTGTAGTGTTTGATTTTTTTCCTTTTTTTTTTTCCTCTTCTTTCCTTTATTTTTCATTCATTTTTTTCTCTCATTTCATTTCATTTTTTTTTCTTCACCTTTTTTTGTCTTTCATTCATTTTTTTTTCATTGATTTATTCATTTCTCATATATTTTTTTCTCTCATCCCTCTCATTTTTTTTCTATTTTTCCATTTTTATTCTTCTTCTTTCCATTCAATTAATCAATTAATCATTTTTTTTTATTTTTTCGTCATTTTTTTTTCACTTGATCATCTTTTTTTATTTTTTCCCATTTTTTCATTCATTCTTTTATTGTACTTGATTATTTTCATTAAAACTTTTTTTTTCATTTTTTTTTTTTTCTTTTCATCATTTTTTCAAAATTATATGCTTGTGAGTTCTGGGACGTCTGAGAGAAACCATGGAAAACCATCAATCATGATGAAAAAATGTTTCAAGTTGTTGATGTAGAGATATTGACGACGTACACATTTTCCGGGTACAATTCTCCATGCAAGACTTCCTGGGGGGTGAAAACTTGTCAAAGCTCTCCAAATTATGGGATAACTCGACGATACATGCACCAAAGTGAGAGGTCGACAATCAACAAGCAGGCCTTGACTTATTCGAATTTTCGTCGAACAAACTCGATGTGCCAGACAAGTGATCCACGTCATAGAGAGTTGTTCGGGACAACTAGGAAAACTCGGCAACTTGATGTAGTCAGAACTGCTTCTTCGTAAAATTATAATTCGTCAAGATTGTAATAGGAACTCTACTTCTGATATGTCTCTTCTCGTCTGCTAGTACAAAGCTGCCATTAGACAATCCCCGTACAATCCTTGATTTTTCAACAGAACTCGGTGTTGATCAATTGCTGGGCATACAAGTAGGTGTTCTGCATCTTGATCTCCCAGCTTGCACAGGGGACACATGGAACTTGCTTTAACTCCTATTCTCTTCAGATGTTGATGAAGAAAATCATGGCCAGTTGTAATCCTAAAGATCGCAACTACAGTAGAACGAGGCAGGGTATTGGAATATATCGGTTTTTCCAGCAAAGACTCCCATCTATTTCCTCTAGCGACATCTTCTTGGGCCTGATTTATAATAGTTTTGGATTTGATTTTGAGAATATTTTTGTAGGAAGCTATTGACATTGGTGTTGTATACTGAGCTTGATTGGATCCCAACTTGGCAAGTTCGTCAGCCTTTTCATTTCCTTCGATTCTGCAGTGACTTGGGATCCATTGTAAAATCAATGACCAACCATCCTCCATCAGATCGTGGGATAGTTTTTGAAATTGATTGGTGATTGAACAATCAGTTGCATTTGATGTTATAGCTTGAATAGCTGCTCTGGAGTCGACAAAAACCACAATTTTCCGAGGAATGGTATGCTCGCGTATTAACTCAAATGCTATCTTAATCGCTTCCATTTCTCCATCAAAGCATGAGCCATATCTTCCTGCTGCAGCCAATTTTTGGAAGATGGTGCAGCATTCGATTGAGCAGCATCTGCCAAACCGTCGGTGAAAACATGAAGCCACTCATTTGAAAGGTACAAGGTATGTATTGTACGTAAAGACAGTTGTTTCAGTGCGAATACATTCATTGTATCTTTCTTATTCATCTCGTCAACCAGCTTTATTCTCGTCTTGGGTAATAAAAGCAATGATGATGAAGGAGGTGGAAAAGGTTTCCTTGATGCCACATCAACTTCTATCTCAAACTTCGTCTTCATGTTATTGACAGCAACACTGAAACCTATCTGAGATGGTATTCGTAATACTGGTGTGCTGGCTCATATAATTCCCAGTACGAGTTGTTAAGTCTCAATTGTTTCTCTTGTTGAACAATAGCAGCTCTTTCTCTTCAAATAGATAGTGGCTCGATTTTTGTTTGAATTTCCATCGCTGTGATTGGAGTAGACTTTGCGGCGCCACATATCATTCTAAGAGCTTGATTTTGAACTAAATCGAGAATTTTAATATTGGTTTGGCTAGCGGTACAAAAGGCCTCTCGGCCATGTTCCAGCACCGGTCTGACGTATGTCTTATACGTTGTAGAAAGAACATCTTGAGTAGCACCCCACCGAGTGGAACTTAGTCTTCGATGTAGTTTCAAATAGGCTTTTCCAGTGTCAGCTAGTTTCTGGGTATGTTCTTTCCACGTTAGTTTGTTGTCCATATGCACTCCCAAATACTTGCTTTTAACTGAACTCAACTGTAGTCCTTTATATTGTAGCTGTATCTGATGTTGTGCTGTACACATTGAAAACAATAATTCGTATTATAATAGTTTTTTCGGTGTAACAGTCATCTTATTTGCCTCTGTCCAGTTCTTTAGAGTTGAGATAGTTTTATTGATCTTAGTTTGCATTGTTACTATGCTTGATCCCGTTGTGCTTATGAGATTAAATTATATATACGTTGTATTATATTATACCTTGGATTATAGCTATCAATTCGATAACTATCTAATATCGTACATATATGCCTATATTTCAGGAGTACCTGTATCGTTTGATTTTGAGCTATTTGATATTTTCTAATCTCAATTCGAATTTGATTAATCCCCTGCGAATTTTCATCGATCAATATCGAAAGTCCGATGTTGCATGACATTATTTTTCACCATTAAATTTTAACATTATTATTTATTTTTTAACATTGTATTTTCTTCATTTAAAACCACAGACAAGCCTGTATCAGGCTTTGTGGACTTTTGTGAACATGTATGTATTTATATTAAGAATCAATAAAAGAAATTTCAACTTCAAAAAAAATGATGGAATAATTTGACGTGAAGCTTGACTTCCATCAGAAAGTCGATATAAATTGTTCTATGAAAAGTGAACGAAGTCTATAATATGCTTCTAGAACAACATTGTGATACTAGACGAGGCGCACAACATCGAGAAAATATGCGAAGAGTCCGCATCTCTACAGATAACGAGCACTGACGTAGCGCTTTGTATCGACGAAGTCACGCAAGTCATGAAGGAGCTGATGGAGCAGCAGCCGATGGATGAAGGCTTCAACACACAGTTGTCTGGCAGCGAATCCAAAGACTTTACCAAGGAAGAACTGTCGTTGCTTAAGACTGTGATGTTGGAGCTGGAGAAAGTGCTGGACGAGATACCCATGGAAAAAGATGGGAGTACTTATCCGGGTAGCTACATCTTTGATGTCTTGAGCAAGGCAGATGTAAGTAAACTGCAACTATAGTAGTTGAGCCTACCCAGAAGTCATATTGGCTACCTCTGTTATTACTTACCCTTAATGTTGAAGATTGAAAAAAGTCACACTAAGCACAATGTCAATGGATGTCTATAATAAAATTATATAGGGTCTACCAGAGTAGACCTGTACCAGAATAGAACTGTTCACTTCAGAATAAATTGAATTGACCTATTTTTGAGAATAAGGAAGTTACCACCCTCAAATAACCTAGTTGTAGGTGGGGTCATTAAGCGAATATTAAGTAAAGACGACGTTTTAAATAGCATGCCCTCATTCTAAAAATCACCCAGCTGTAACTAATTTTTTTTCCAAAATTAGGCTACCAATAAAAAAATCTGAATTTCTGCCATTTTTTTTTTTCAATTTAAAATCTATTTTCATATGTTATGGCTCACGTTTCAGTTGACTCACTCTAAGAAGACTGTCATACTAGAACTGATCGACAAAATCGTACAATACTTGTCAACAACGAGTTCTTCTCCGTTCCAACGTAAAGGTTCCGGCCTTCAGAAGTTTTCGGATTTGCTGAAAACTGTGTTCAGCGGTGATGTTCAGACATTGGCTTATATTGAAAACATCAAACGTTGCTATAAGGTGAGCAAGTTGAAGACTTGATTGTCTAGTCTACCGAACAAGGTAACTAGGAGTGAGCCGAGTGACATCATAGCCATGATTATTATTTTAACTTTTTGCTAGGTACACGTGGCTGGTGAAATACCAAAGAAGCAGGGCAAGAGTGACTCCTGGTCAAATTTGGCTACAAAGAGTTCAAAAACTAATGGAAGGATACTGAGCTATTGGTGCTTCAGCCCGGGCTTTGGGTAAATGGCTTTCCCTTCTAAAAAATTGAAATATTGTAAACTGTAGTTCCAGCTTCTAAGCTAATGTTCATGTGAATAATTTGATATCAATTAATTTTACAATGAATGGCAACCTCAATTAAATCGTCCTTTGGAGAAACATTATGCAGGTAAAAGTGCATGGGTGTCAAGACAGTAAAATCTCATTCTTTTAGTTGACAACTTCATAAGATTCTAATTTGGTAGAAATATAGAATCTAAAACGTAGGCATACATGTTTTAACTAGTACTATATAACCATTGAATTGACATAATTGATATAACCTACCAGTGGAAATGATGACAGAACGTTGACATTATCTAAACAGTAGCCAAAATACTAGGCCTATATATGTCTAATATAAAGGGCTATATAAAAAAAAAAAAAATTGGATTTTATGCCTGGAATATTTATATATTTATTAAATTAATTCCAAATACAGTAATATTTTTTGTCCAGTTGTCAATTACACTGACGAACACCAAACATACATAGGCCTACATATGTAAAAACTAATTTAGTACCCAAGTTGAATGAAACAATGCTGCAACAAGCTAATTCGTATTCTAGGATGCAACAATTGGTGGATCAAGGAGTGCGTTGCGTGATTCTTACAAGTGGTACTCTTTCCCCTCTCCGACCCCTTGTCTCCGAGCTGGGCATCAAGATCGGTGTTCAACTTGAAAACCCTCATATCATCAAACACAATCAAGTATGCGTGTCAGTCGTGGGCAAGGGGCCTGATGGATTCCCCTTGACCTCTTCTTATAGCACAAGGTCAGTACAACAACACCTCCCCCTTGACATCGTCATACAGCACTACTCTCAACAAATACGTAACACTGTGTATAGGCACATTCTCAGTTCCTTGTAAAATTGACAATATGGACATTTAAAATTGGTCAACATGTCAGAATCAGGTAACTTCAATTTGTCAACTTACCTATCCTCTCATTCTGAAATGTTTCAATTTTATTGATTCCAATATTTTCAAGAATACATGTCTTTTTAATGCTGTTTTCATGATCAGTGGGCCTAAACTACTGCACTTGAAAGTCAACTTGATGCCAAATCATTTCTGGATAGGTTAGGTACCGGTAATCAGACAAAACATTACATGTATGTAACCAGGGCTATCCAACTAGATATCGAATGAATGAATATTAGGGTTTTGAGGCGCATCGATAGCGAGGTCATTTAGCGCCTAGATATCTCGGAGGGCAATTTTTGTATGGGTAAAGTTGGGGTGGGCCACACAGCTGGTTGGCCAATAATTTGTATTCATCTTCCACTTGTTTTCAATAGGTAAGTTGTAGGGATGACATCGATTCTCAAAATCGGGAATCGATTCTCTATGCTCCAGAATCGATTAAAAATCGATTTTGAAAAAAAAAATTGAAAAAAAATTTGAAAAAATAAGTTTATTTTCAAAAACGTAGTGTAATTTGAAACTTTTTTTTCAACCTTCCCAAGGCGTTCACGTGAAAAATAGCTGCTAGAGACTTCTGTGAACTGTACTGTACCATTCGGGTATTTCTGTCAACGTTCAGCTGTCGGACGTAACCGAAGGGATAGCTTGTGTCCAGATAGTAAAATCTCAACAATACAGAATAATATGAACAACGAAATGAGCACTTATTGCGACGTAAAGAAGTACAGCACTGAACCAAAAAGAAGGAAATTTTTATTTTTTTTTCGAAAAGTCGACTTTTTGATTTGAGAATCGTTTTACATCAGAATCGATTCTTAATCGATTCTCGATTAATCGATGTTATCCCTGATATTTTGGTATACAAACAACGTTTTTTTAAATTGTTGACATGTAAAATTTAAATATTCGTTGATGATATTCCACGACGTTCAATATCACTTTCTCCATCAGCGGGTCAGATTCCATTTTCAAAATTTGCATCCAGGAACTGTTGAAATTGGCACTTCGTGTTCGTTTGTACCTCAACATTTAGGGATCATTTCCTGCACAAAAACCCTAATATGACGCACTTCCTTTTGGACCAGCAACACTTTCGTGCTGGTTTGTGCAAGACAAACAAACAGACCTATTGATTTTACAATGGTTAATGAGTTCATACCGCGGGCCAATTGAAAAGGTTTTGCGGGTCGCCAGGTAGCACTACACCATTACCACTAGAGTGAAGCCTTTATGCAAGAAGCTCCGTGAAGCGATTGATGTCAGATCAATCGTTTTTCTGCTTCTATCATTTATCTCGTTCCACTCTACCCCTGGCATATAACCAATGTTGGGGTAAATTTACCTGGATTGATCTTCGTGCTGCATGGATAGTTCATTTTTCCTGGTCTCTTGAAACCACAGATAGAAGTTTCATTGTACCGTAGTAAGTAGCTACAGTAGTTACTAGTTACTATTTATCAGATTTTCTATTGATGTCAAAAAGTGTTGGAATTTTTGATCGATTATTGTACCGTACCACTGAAAAATAGTTTTTCTATAATTAATAAATGATTATTTGATTAATCAAAGAAGAAGTTTATAAAAATACTGTAGCAACAAAATATCATCAAATAAATATGATTCACTCATTTATATCAAGTTTAATGACACACTATAGGTCTACTGATGACCAAGATCTATTGAACAATTATCAACTTATCGCTTGGGAGAATTTCAAACGGTAATAATTAAATTTTGAAATATATAAGGTAGGCACCTTTTCTGGCGCTATACTACATTGATACTCATTTGAAGCACAACATGAACTACGGAATAGAGTTTCTGAACATCAATTAATTTTCTAATGAATAATAATCGTTAATCAATTACTGGCTGATAGAATGTAATCAAATGTCTAATAATCGACAACTGGCAGCATTCCCAGTTGTTATTAATTCAGTTGTTATTAATAAGAATTGTCTATTGTCGAAATTAAATTCTCCTCATACTTTCATTAGCCGCATCTTGGATGTGCTACTTTTAATTAATAATGGTGATTCAAGCTATGGTAATCAGTGTTTCACTTTGTACTTCTTTCATATTGTTTCTGTAGGAATGATCCAGCTTACATCACCTCACTTGGTCGAACTATCCTCAACTTCTGCCGGATTATTCCCAACGGTTTGCTGGTGTTCTTCTCGTCATATCCAATCATGAAGAAGTGCCAAGAAGATTGGCAACAATCTGGGATTTGGAGCCAGATTACAAGTATTAAAGTTAGTTCAGTAGGGCCTATACTTTGAATTTGATAATTACTCAATTAAACGACATTCTTTGAATATTGAATTAGTTTGTAATTTGTATACCCACTTGTTTGTTCAACAAATAGGTAATCACTGATCTGAGATTAGGATTTATTTAACTCGAGATTTCATCTTTGTTTGTCGCAGGAGATCTTTGTAGAGCCGCAAGGCAAAGGCAGTTTCAACGAGACAATGAGCGGCTACTACACACAGGTCCAAGACCCGACACTTCGTGGCGCATGCTTCATGGCAGTAGTGCGTGGCAAGGTATCAGAAGGGCTGGACTTCGCTGACATCAACGGCCGCGCAGTGATAATCACCGGTGTGCCGTACCCTCCGTTTCTCGACCCCCGAGTCGTGCTCAAACAGAAGTATCTTGACGAGACAAGGAGTAAAACTGGTGAGTACATTTTCAACTACAATAATATTTATTATTTATTGGAATTAAAGGTTTTTGTACATTATCCTTTCTTTGTGTTGAGTCACACCAATCTCCATCATTCATTTTCCTTTTCTTTTTTCAAATTGGGTTCAACGAAGCAACTATAATAGAAGTGACTGAGATCTTTGGTATCGAAG
The DNA here is from genome assembly GCA_964007535.1 of Brachyptera risi. NCBI lineage: Eukaryota > Metazoa > Arthropoda > Insecta > Plecoptera > Taeniopterygidae > Brachyptera > Brachyptera risi. The sequence goes on from OZ023330.1 coordinate 22,935,814, forward strand.
GAATAATTGATGAGATGGTGAGATGAAGGTTTCTTGGGTAATGAAAAGGATAGTGGGAGGAACTGGTCCTAGCCTATATTGTAGGAACCATTCTGGCACCAGCCTTGGCTAAAGGGAAATAAAAAATAAAAAACTATGTAAAGATGGATGCTAGCGGGGATTGAAACGAGTTCCAATTCACCCTCACCACTTGGATCATGTGAAGCAAGCGTGTTATCACTGAGCTGCGTGTGCTGGTCCCCCATCATTATTTTGGTCGTTTCATACAACATTACAACATACCACACATGTGTGTGTGTTTTTTGTGCTATATCTATGTATTTCCTCCAACCTGTACCCACCTCATCACTAGTTTCTCTTAACCCGCATCATCATCAATCATTCATCTCATATCGTCCATTACAAAATAATATTCTTTAAATCATACAACATTATGTTTTTGTTAGCTAAAGATGATTACCGGTAGCAATTTATCTATAGCTCTATGAAATTATTTCAGTCAACTTATGTTATTGGTCCTTTTTACTATTGTGTATTAGGGGGCCAGCAGTGTCTGTCTGGTGCAGAGTGGTACCAACTAGAAGCATCTCGTGCAGTGAACCAAGCCGTCGGCCGAGTTATACGTCACGCCGACGATTACGGCGCCATTTTGCTTTGTGACCATCGCTTCGGTAACCCTGGCTTCAAGCAAAAGTTGTCAGCATGGCTTCGGCCACATCTAAAGATTTATCCGGACTTTGGTGTTGCTACTAGGGACATTAGAGAGTTCTTCAGAGCTGCAGAGCAAAACGTAAGGAATTTGTTGGCATTAGGTGATTGAGGAACTGCATAGAAAATATTTGATTAGAAACAGTAGCTCTACCATGATTGGAACTGATTAGATATTTTCACGAGTCTCCTGTTATTTGTCTCAGTTGCCGCCTCCGAAGATCAAGCAGTTGTCTGGAGTGAATGTAGATTGCGAAGGCAAACGTACAACATCAGTTGCGGCTGGTTTCGATCAAACTTCCCGTCTCGTCAACATCAACCCTCGGCCAGCGAAGCCATCCACTGTCACGAGCACATTAACAAAATGGTCGCCTTCAGATTATCTCATGAAATCCGGCAAAAGCAAAGAACATCAGCCAAAGAGCTTATTCGACGCGTTGCAGCAACCAACGGTAGCGATAGATTTCAACGAAATGGCATCGTTGCCCTCAACTTCAGTTATTAGAAATGTTGATAGATTTGCTAGACCGTTGAAAGTGTTGAAATTGAAACCTATGAATATTTCGGCATCCAAAGAACTTACGTGTGAGTGTAGAGAGAAGTCTTCAGACGGGCTTTGTACCTGTCAAAGAGCGTCCTCCTTGAAGAAATCACAACAGAAACTTGATCTTGCTGCTGGCCAGAAAGCGGCTATTTTAATGTACTTGAAAGAGGTTTGTTTTCAATGTCTTTCCATGTTGTACTACTAGGCACTTCTGATTGATGGAGACAACATTGTAGGCCTACTGTATTCTAATTGAACAGTACGTAATTAAAATGTCAAGTAATGGCGTATTGGCTATTGAAGCAAAATGCTCAAGCATTTACTTTTGGAGGATATTCTCCAATACTTAATATCTTAATACTTATTTCTCCAATATTTCTCAATACTTTTGGAGCATTTTCTGAGAATATTCTAAAAAAAATATCCAACTTAATTTCCAAGTCAATTGCGAGTGAAATCAAATATCGAGTTCAAGCCTTGATAATGCATTGTTAGTTGAACCTGAAATGTGAACATCATTAGGCCTATAGGCCCTACTTATATAGAATTAAGATACAAACAGAAAACAGAAATTGTGGTAAGGTGCAGAGTGGACACATTAGTATTCATTCTCCATCCGTACAATTATTACTACTGTATTAGTTTACAAAACTGGATCTTTTCCAGTTTTTTCATTCAAATACAGTGAAACCTCTATGCATCGTTCCCAGATCCATTGTTTTCCCACTTGTATCATTTTTCTCTAACCCCACTCCCATGTAACCAATCTTGAATTTTCCTGGATGAATCGTTTTCCTGCATCGATGGTTTTATTTTCCTGGTCCCTTGAAAAACAATGGCTAGAGGTTTCACTGTACAGTGTACTGTATTAGGTAATGTTTGCCTTTACGAATTCTCGGGTTGCATCACTAATATTGGCCACACGTTGATAAATTCTAATGACTTTCTTGGATCAAGGAGTCTTCAAAGTATGGGCCTACCATTTTGCCATTATCAACAAAATCTGTATGGGCTATGGCTCATTTCTACTATCTAGCCAATTGAAATTTCAACAGCACGCATTAGAACTGCTCTTTAAAAGTTACCAATTCATCAATCTACAGATATTATGCTGAATCAACTCCAAGCACTCTAAATCTAAATCCAACTTATGTATGTACGACTGTACGTATATTGTATTTTTGCATTTTTAACTTGGTATTATTCCTGTATTTTTTAGTTGAAGAAGTCGTTGGTTTTTGAAGACTATTTGAAGTTTGCAAATACGTTTAAAGACTACAAGACAAGTTCCGACTATGAAGAATTTATGAAAAAGTCACAGGAGATATTCCTTGCAAAAGAACAGCTCCATCCATTACTAAAAGGTAATTACAGAATATTGAAATGTAGGCCTATATATCCTCATTTCTTGGATTTTCTCAGAATTAGAAGATGTAAATCTTTCTTACACCTATAGGCCTACAATTCTATACTTTATTATATCAATACATACATGTAGATTAATAGTTAATACTGATGATACCATTTCACGTAATATACAAGAAAACATATAAAATAATACCTGTGGTAATAAATTATTAATAGTACAGTAGACTTATTATATATTTATATATAGGCCCTATATATTATTTTGTGATATTGGCCATCATATCGGCCATCACAAAATGATACAGTATTCTTCAAATCAAGTCCTATTTTCCAATAATATATGTATTATTATTCATTTATAGTCCTATATATACCACATTTTGAATCAAATGAAGAAGTGCAGTTTGTTTTGATATTTTTGTTGTTTTTTAGTGATGTGCAAAGCTGAGAAATAAGGGAATGAACTGTGCACAAAGTTTTAATAGTCTTATAGCGTTATAGTCTATAGTTTTATCAAACACGTGATACCACAAAAAACAATTTTCTCTAGATTTCTCTCGCTTCATCAAGAAAGAACATCTGTCCAAGTTCCTCATGTTTTGTGCTACGTTGAGCGGCTGCAGACGTTAGCCGTTCAAGTTATTCTGGAGCCGTTCGATGGATCTTGTTGGCTCAACATCCATTCGCTCTTAGTAAAGTGTCCGTAAACATGTGATACTGCAACATTTGAGGACTGCGTACATGAGGTGTGTGTACAGCGTAGGTCCTCCTACTAGACTGCAAATCTTCATAACTGACCAATCATAGCGTTGCATTCCGAGGCGAGATTTGGTTACAGGTTCATCCTAGAAGTTTGAATTAGTACTTGCATACGCAGACACTTTAACGTACTTGGCCTAGGATTCAGTCCCAGGCAAAAGGTTAACAACTTGACAAGTAACAACAAAAAATGTATTGCACACTTCTTTTTTTTCCAAATTCATTTTTTATTTGTTTTATTTTTAAAATTCATCATTCTGATTTTTTTTATTTTGGATCTTTCATCTACTCATGTTGTTATAAATCATACATATGTTTGGAGAATTTTTCATCTTGATGTGACTTCATTTGATCTTGTTATTGATTTTGTTTAAATTTTAAATTTTTAAACAGAGTTGGGTAAGTTCCTAAAATAAAGGAACTGAGTGAAAGTTGAGTTCCTTGCCCATAAAAGGAACCAGGTTACATTCCTAGTTCCTCAGATAAAAAAGGAACTTGTAAGTCCCCAAAATATGTAAAAGTTCTTGATGCGGACAATTCTTGGAATTTTCTTGGTATTAAGACAAAGAAAATTGAAAACAATCAAATTGCATTTCATATTGTTCATTGACTTGATTAACACACATATTTTTCTACAATTCTTCAAAGAAAATGGTTGGTATGATGCTTCCAGTATAGTAAATGCATGAACTAAAAAATATACGTATACAAATATCCTAGGTCCTATATTCATAATACAGTTTTTACCTTTTACAGTCCAATTCTTAAGCCTCTAAATTCTTATTGGAAATTGGCTACCTCTTCTGTCTGTAAAATTAGGCTCCCCCTCCCTACCCGTGTGAATATTCTTTTTACCCAGCACTGAACGATATGGGAATGTTGAACTTGGTAAGTTTGTGGAGTACAGGACAGTCGGAAAAATTGCAAAAATCGCCTACTTGAGTTGACCTATCACTCATGGCGATTTCCGTGATGGTAATAAAAGTAATACCTCGAACAAAATACACAACGTGACTAAACAGTGAGAAAGTAGAAACAACAATGAAACCTGTGAGTCATGCAGGATTCGATGGTCTGTTCGAAGTCGATGCTTTATGAGAACATATTTCCTATTGGTTGATCAAAATGTATACTATCTCGCGATTGGTATTTGATGATGTCATTCTTTTCACATGGTGTACTGCTAGCTATGACGTAAAGCCTCAGGAATGCTAGTTGAAGGGACTGGTCGACGCCTGCCGTGGCGGGGTTAGGTAGATGACTAGTTACCGCAGGTACTTTCAATTCGGGGTGTATATTGGGTCGGAACACCTGAGCGTTAACAGAACTGTAGTCAATTGTCGAAAGCATAGAGCATACTTGATGGTAGTTCGACTCACGACTTGGGTTTGTTCACAACTAATTGACGGGAAATAGCAATTGATGACAAGCACGCGTAATGTGAAAATAACTTCAACAAGTACAGTGATGTTGAAAAGAACTTCCAAAGGAACGCGAATTCATTCTTATGTTCCACAAAAATAGTAACGAAGTTCCTGACAAAGTTCCTTGCTATAAAAAAAGAAACCAGTTCTCTCAAAAGTTCCCATAAAAGACGCCTTTCTTTCGTTACGTTCCTATTGCCTACTCAACTCTGTTTTTTCAATGATTCTTTTCCAATTTCTCTGTTTAATGTCAACAGTAAAATACACTTTGAGAGGTTTGTGATGATTGCAAGCAAGTGCCATCAAAGTGCACAAGAGGATAAAAAGTTGTTTTATGTGTAGGTCTATATTTATTTTTTCCAAAAATACGTATTTTGCACTTTTGGTAGGTCAGTGAGCCCTCTCAAAAAAAAAAAAGAACGCAATGGACCCAAATTACCCACTTTGATTTATAAGTTTGAAATATCAAAATATTCAACAGTGAACTAGCTGAAGGTCTTGAGAACTTGAGGACCAGGCTCCTTACCACAACTGCCACTTGAAATAATGTCCTAGTCCTGGATAGCTCCAAAGAGCTAGGATCTTGATTGGATAATGTTTACTAGGAAAGCCTAGACACCATGAAAATAACAAATCCATTGCCTCTTGGATTGCAAAAACTTGAGATATTTTGTAGTCCACCACATGAGCAGGATTTTGTGCTTGCAACAATGGAAGTTCACAAAAACTGGACATGTTGCCATAGAATTTAGCTCTACTAGTAAGTATTTACCAATCAAAGTCTGAATCTTTCGAGTCCAAGTCCTAGGATATTATCTTAAGTGGCAGTCGCAGTAAGGATCCACAAGTTTAAATCAATTAGGGTAGTTTAGACGAGCATAAGTGAAGATTGTGATACTGAACACCTAATGATGCTTTGCTAGGCCTACTGAATGTTTTGGTACTTCTAGGTTTACTGCTTAAATCGATAACATACTACATATAAGTATTTTAATTTTTAGCCCATTAATGTGGTAGACCATATCAATAGTCAATATTTTGTAACTAGATATTGAACAAACTTCTGGAAGCTACTCCTACTCTTAGCAATAATCTGTGATTGAAATCTTCCTGTTTGAATATTGTAGAAACTGGAAGGTCTGCTAATGATACAATATTTGATAAGTTGATGATTTGTAGCTCTTGTGTAACTATTTTTTTATGGTACATCTGTTGACTCTAGCCAGTGGTCAGTCAAGACTGCAGTATCATTTTAAAGTTTAAACACATTAGTTTAGAATAATTTGTGTAATGAATAATAGGGTTGCCATGCAGTATCAAAATTGATAACGATATCGAAACTTCAACAGAGAATATTGATTGTTAGAGTGGAATTTTGATTCGAGATCAAAAATGCAACTGTGGCAATCATTGGTCTTGACCATGTTTTTACTATTTTGGGTAGTTTCAAGTATACGCTACAGGCACGGGCTAGCTTCTTCTACCATGTCCACGAGCCGTGTACATAGTGGGACTAGTGTTATGGCAATAACTATTTTTTTTTTTTCATAAAGTATCATTTTTTTTTCTTATATTGGGTTTTAACGACGCACTATACTGATGGCTACAATCTATTGGCGTCGGTGGAGGATGAATGGGATGGTGAGATGGAAGGTTATTTTATTAGGTGTTTTGGATGGTGAGAAGGAGTCGGTCGTGACCTACTCGTTTCGTGGGAACCATCCCAGTATCAACCTGAAAGAACAGAGGGAAACCACGAAAAACCCCTGTCAGGATGGTCGACCATGGCAGGAATCGAACCCCGGTCTCCCGAATGAAGTTTCAGTGTGTTGCCACTCAGCCACGTGTCTCGGTAGTATCATTTCTTTTGAGGTTGTTACTTATTTACTTCTTATTTCAGTAATTGACCATTGTTTCGATATCGAATATCAAATCGAAGTACAAAAATACTGAATTGATTGAAAATATCAAAATCGAATGACAACCCTAATAACAGTTGGTGGATGATGGAAGCTTCAATTCACGAGTGCTCATAGCTGCCTTATCTGTACCGTTCCTTGAACGACTTGCATGTGTCTTAACGATGTTAATTCTGACACTTGAGTAACGACTAAAATTGGAAAAAAGTCATTACAGGCTTCTACAAATGATCAGTAGAAAATAGGTATCAGTAATTATTTAGGTTGTTCTGTTGATAAATGATATTGGTGATACAGTAGTCAACTATCAGCACTCTTGAATTTAATGGAAGTAGGATTAAGAAAATGTGATACTTTGTACAGTACTAGGAATTATATATTAAAACTTCTATTTTATTATCAATACTAATTATGTGTATCTTTATTAGTTCTTTCAATTACGGTAACTTGGTCTCATTCGTTTATAGCATTAACCACAATTCTACTTTTAGACACATTCGGACAAGAAAATGTCCGAAAACAGTCTTCTTGATTACAATATGTCATTAAAATTCACATTGAAGAATCTTAAAATTCAATGTGGCTCTGATATTTGACGTCACCAAGTGGGTAATTGTGGTTAATGCTATTGATAACTTCACATCTACAGCGATTAGGAGAAGACTTGAAACACTTCAAGAAGACTGTGATTGTAGCAAGTGTCATGGCTTACTAGATACCTATCTAGCCTATAACGTCCATTGTGTATTGTGTTCACTTTTTGGACATTGCTTTCAAATAGCCTATCATGAACACGTAGTAGTAGTAGTAGTATATGAACGTCGTCTTTCAACTAAAGTTGTTAATACACTAGGTGTTTGCTCTTGGGCCAAATCGCGGTCTGCCCGCGGTTAAAAATATTGTGTTTACACGGTAGGCCTACACACCCTTTGTCAGCCCACAGGAAGTTGAAAACCCCAGTGTAAAGTAGGGTTGAACCCATGGGCGATGAAGTTTACTTTTTTCTCACTCTCGTCAAAGTTTCAACTCCAAGGTAGAAGGTTCACTCTAGTTTCAAGGTATAATGTAATTAAATGAATCATGAATGGAGACTGATATTCACTGAACAATTATCTGCAATATACCGGTACACATGGAATTAAAACATACCACTCTATACAGGCAAAAACATCAAATGTGTCTTATCATTTCAACATGAAACTTCCACGTTGAATCTAGCACAGCTATCAAAGTGAATACACGAAAACAATTTGACATACACGGCTTTCTTAAGTGCTTACTTATATTTGTGGGATTTGGACTGAATCAAGGAGGCAGATATATCAAACACGGTCTTCTATAAATCATAACTTCCTTCAAACAAGCAGTGGAAATTTAAATGTGTGTAAACAATCTCCCTGTTGACCCGTGGTACAGTCCGGGCACGATGTAGTGATGCCAACCTATTTTATCATAATTATAAAGAAGGTGACTCAACTCGGGTCTTGGAAGTGAAATATTTTCGGGGTAGTTCCCGAGTCCAGGGTCCCGATTGCCTGAAGCGCAACTATCGCTTCATATCAAACTTTAAAACAACTGTACTCAACAATGCTATACAGGGCTCAGAAGAAGTTTAAAATTTACAATATTAGTACAGTGAAACCTCTATCCATCGTTTTTCAAGGGACCAGGGAAATAAAACCATCCATCCAGGAAAATTTAACACAGATTAGGCCTATATGGGAGTGGGTCGAGAAAAAATGAATGATACAAGCAGGAAAACGATAGATCCGGGAACGATGCATAGAGGTTTCACTGTAGTTGTATTTGTTTTTACGAAAATTATAGATTTGGTGAGTTCAACAATGCCACTGGTACCGTAGCCACTCTTATCTACATCTAGTACGCAACGGAATCCACAAAATCGTGACATGCAATTGAGACCTTTGTCTCTGAACTGAACGCAAGGAACCACAAATGCCTTCCATGGTATTAGTATATGAATTGGGTCACCTTCTTTATATTATGATAAAATAGATTGGTGTCACTATATCGTGGTCCGGGTCATAACCCAGGGTTGAATCAGTGGGGTTAGCCCGTAGGTTTACTGGGGTATAGTGTAAAAGCAGCTTAAATGATTGTAAAAATTATGTTGACCGTATAAAAAGTAAAAACTCACTGCAGCTTTAACAGAGTATTGTTTATGAAAGATGTAGTTGTGTTTTTAATAGTAAATTTTGTCCTGAAAAATCATTGACCATGTGGAAATACTACGGCTGTATAAACATGATGATGATATTCATGTTTATTGTGTTGGTAGATAATTTCCTGCTGACACTACTTGATAGTTAATTATGCTATAATTTTGTGCCATGATGCTTGCTAAAGTCCACATTGTGTACGCAAACTGATTATTAATGGCGATCAAGATAACTGCAGTTAGCCATCACAGTGTGACCACCAGAAGTTAGATCTACAAGTTTATGCGTTTGTACCATTTGATGACCAGCCTACACTTCAACAATGTACTTATACAATATTTAACAAATTAGCCTAGCTAGCATCTGGTAACTAATATATTAATAATTAATCTGAGTTAACAGCAACATTACTAGAATACCGGTAGTTGATATCATTAATTGAATTGAATTGGGTTGTACAACCCTGACATAAGGTACATATATAACACGAAGAACACTACAACCTCTCATGTCAATGGACAAGCAATCAACAATACGTTGATTTTTTTTGCCATGCTATTTTGTAGCATACAAAAGTACTGTAACAAACTTTCACAGTCAGTCTACTTCCCATAATCACAAAGAATATGAAGGAAGACTTATTTTTGAAAAATATGACTTTGTGATAAGTTTGCTCATCCATGAACACAATCGTAATTCAGAAGTACCGGTAATTTTCAACATGCTAAAACATCAAAAAATTATGTTCAATATTTCTAATGGAAGAAAATAGCCCACATGTGGAATTAAGGATGTCATCTGTAGTAAATTTGGCAATTAGACCACCGATTGTATAAGCTGGCTTAAATCCAGGTCATTAAAAATAAAATTAGGATTAGAAAGGAATCAGAAAAGCAATTTGGGGACCTAGCTAATATGTTGCATTTTTAGCATGTTGAGTTATTCACTGCTTTGTGGCTTTCATCTGACTGAATGGCTTGACCTTGACAAAATCGAGCAAACTGTAGAACTAGAAAGTCATTCGTCAGTTTTGGAAAGGCCGAGCGTCAATTAGTGGACCACATTGTGATCGTTTGTCTACAGCAACCCGATTACAAACGATTCTACAAGATCACCGTGGACCCACCAACGGTTTCTCATGAGTAATTTCGGCCCATGGCATGGCTTTCTCTGTACGCAATACGAAATTGATTAGTTTTCAGAGAGAAAAGTAATGATTTCAATGGGGGAAAAGTGAGGAAAACACCCAAGTTCGAAAATTTCATCGGGTTACAATCTAAAAAATCAGGTGCTCAGAGTGAAATACAGAATATATTGTTGGTGAACTTCACCAACACCGAGACTGCTTCTCAATTTCTCGTGCTCTAATTTTATCCACTACTACAACCTTCCACTTCTCGTATACACTACATTACTGGTAATCACATGATTGATTGGTGGTGTATAGGGGCGCTCAACGTCTGGGTTATGAGCGCAGACAAGTACAATATTTAATCTTACATAATTGGATTAATTACTAGGGCTGTGAGAGTCACAAAATTTTCGAGCGAGTTTGAGTCGATTTCGAGACTCGAACGAAAAGATTTTTTTCCAGATTGAAATTTCAAGTCTAACTATTCTCGAATGGTCTCTGTTGGGTGTGGGTTCGAGTCCTGCATAAGACATGGGTCTTTATAAACGTCCTTTCACTCATCATCACTTCATAGTTTCATAATCACCTGCTCATTCATACCCCCGCATAAACTAGCTGTTGGTGGGTTCGTTTAGCAAACAATCAATCAATCCACTCTCACAAAGTTGCTCTAGAATCTTTCTCTAAAAATATAATACAGTCGGACCCGCATATAACGAATTTCAAGGGGAATGAAAATCTGTTCGTAAAAACAGAATTTCGTTATAGAGATTTATTGCTTTTTTTCATAACAGCACTTGAATTTTAGAGATTTATAAATATAGGCCTACATTTACGACTTAGGCCCTAGTATAGTACTGTATTAGGTGACATTATCATCGCATCGTATCATCACTTAGTATGTTTGTAGAAAGTAATAGAAAACAACAATGTCCTTTCATAAAGAACTTATCATCTGCTATCACATGACACCACCACTCCCCACTTCTCGTGTTTTATTTCCTAGGTTACAGGACACTATCACGAATGGAAATGGAGGAATGTAAACAAAAAATAGATAAACAAAGTCATTGAAGATGTCACCATCACGCTATTATTTAGCGCGCGTTGAGAGAGTGTTTGGTTTTGGGCCGTTCCACTGTGCGTGGGTCGGGGAGGGGGGGTGCAGCAAGAGTTATGACCACGTGCTGTACGCGTCACCAGCTGCTACGATGTACAGTCCGTTCAAAATAAATGTAACCTGAAAATAAATTTACGCAAAATGCTCCGATTTTCGAACATTTTGTTGGAAATAGCTGAAAATAATGAGCAAAATATGCTGAAAAGTGACAAAAAATTCGTAAAATTCGTAATAACCGAATTTTGAAATATAAACCACTTCGTTATAGGTCTTTATTTAACATTGTAAGGATAGGAGATTTGAAGGGGGATGGTAATTAATACGTAAAAACCGAAATTTCGTTAAAACCGAGTTCGTTATATGTGGGTTCGACTGTACTGCAAACTGGATTGTGGTTAGGTTACTTTTGACTATGCCAAACTCAGCTTAACACAGAACCTAATGTAACATTGAAATATTGATCACAAAAAAAATCATAAATGAAAAAACAGAGTAGGCCTACGTGCAATTCCAATGTGGAGAGATTAACCACGTGTTGAACTAATGCTCTGTACAATAGTAGACTTACAGAAATGCACCTTTTATATTCAGTTCTAAATAACTGACTTGTATTATATAATCGCCACTTTCAAATTGTCTTGAATTAACGTGCCTATATATATATATATATATATATATATATATATATATATATATATATATATATATATATATATATATATATATATATATTATGCCTAAATAATAAACATGCCATTACAGTAACGTACCGTATTAATCTTAACACTTGATGAATACTCTTATCAATAAAATCACATAATACTTTTTACAAAAGCAAAGTAATATTTCTAAAAATTGAATAACTCGAGCTTCCAAAGCTATATGAGAGATAAAACAACATGTAATCGGTGAACACAAATGAGAGTAAAGAATTAAAATACAGGTGAGATGAAATTGTTAGCGAGAGCGCATTATTGACTCGTTGGCAATAGTTTTCACTTCACATTCCAACGTTACAATGGGTCAAAGCAACACCAGGTGAAATCAACTGCACAATGAATGCAAAAAAGAAAACTTTCATTTTGTACCCTCAAATGTTTCTACCTTGATGAGTCGGAAAATAAAATGTGATGCTATATTTGTATCAAAAATAAAAATGTTAACCGTGTGATCTACTACATGCTTGAAGAAGAAGAGGAGGAGAATATGGAAGGGGATAGATATGACCAGCAGCTTACTACGGTGTCAATGGCTTCTTAAGGCTGGGGCCTGTCGACGGCCGCGGCCACGATGTTGGTGTAAAACTCCCCGTAGACTGCGCGGTTGTGCGACACAAGCCGCAGGAATTGTCCCGTTAGGCCAGTCAGCTCGGTGTCAAGTGAAGAGAGGCCAGGCGGGATGCGAAGGGGGGCAGCAGTTGGGGAGGTGATGGTTGTGTGGAGGAACTCGCGTATCCGGCGTTCTGGAAACAGTACAAACTGTTAGTCGCTCTATAGATTACCTTCTATAGATGGAAACTACGAATTTGTAGCATTCAATCACAATATTTGACCAACAAACCATTCTTCCACCTGAATTAAATTCCCCAACTTTTTTCTGTCTAGAATTTTTGGAAGAAAGTCTACTACTGTTCTAACTTATTATTGGGAAACAGATATCAACACCACTTCTTGAAGACTTACGGACGAGTTGTCGGATGGTGTGATCCGGCTTGGCTATGTCCTTGATCTGACCTTCGATCAACCTGCTCGTCGTCTCATCGAGTTCACTGTTGCCATGTTGTGCGAGCGACTCGGTAACGTCTTTCAGTACCTGATCGGCAACGCTGGGCATAAGCCGCTCAATGGACCTGGCAACATAGCCATAAATCGCCCGTTATTAAGTGCTATTTAATCCATTACTAGTGCTACTTAGTAGGAATTATATAACAAACTATGATTGACAATTTCTTAACCTACAGCAACATAGATTGATAAGAAAAATTGAAAGGATCAAAAGTTGAAACAACTTTGTAAATAGTGAAGTCACATTTGCATGGGTGACCTGTGCTTAGAAAAAGGCATGTGATGTCAAATTAAAAACTGATTAATATTGTGATTCAATCAATTATTTGCAGCATACCTAAGGCTAAACATATGAGATTGAAACGAGGTGAACCGTCTTACTGTTGGTCACGAATGTCCTGCATGATGGTGTTCACGTTAGTCTTCAAAGTTGCCTTGAAACTAGCCACGCCTTGGAGGGCGGGAACGTTGGTGGCAGTGACCAATAGCACTGCACCGCACACTGACAGCTTGCGATAACGTTCACCCAGCTCTCGGAACCTTGCCTCGTCCATTATCAAGGTCTAGAATGAAACATGTCAACAACCAAGTTGGTGTGAGATCAACGTTAAAATAAGGCCTGATAGTAGATAATGATTTATAAAATTAATAACACAAATTACTGAGACAGGTGGTCGAGTGGCTAGCACACTGAACCGTGTCTTTCAGGAGACCAGGGTTCGATTCTCATCATTTCGTCGACCATCCTGACAAGGTTTTCCATGGTTTCCCTCTGTCATTCTGGTCGATACTGGAATGATTCCTTAACAACAGGCCACGACTGACTCCTTTGCACTACCAGTATCTAAAAACACCTAATAAAATGATCTTTAATCTCTTAATTGAATTTCTATTATAATTTGGTTATTATATATTATATAGTTTGATTTTGATCATATTATAATTAAAATTATCAGATCATTGGAAAACGAGATATAATCATCATATGATCTCATCGCAAACATTGCATTTATTATTTACGTGTTGATGATTGATTATTATTGTTTGCTCAATGACCCCATCAACAGCTAGTTTATGCGGGGGTACGAATGAGCAGGTGATCATGAAATTATGAAGTGATGATGAGTGAAAGGACGTTTACAAAAACCTATGTCTTATGCGGGACTTAAACGTGACGTGTTGAAAGAGACACTTCAAATTAAACAATGATTTTACAGTTTCAAACTAGCATTTAGAGACAAAAAGAGTTTGAAATGGACTTGAATATTGGAACATTCGAGATTGTATTTTCTATAACTGGGGTCCTAAACTTGTCATTGATGAGTTGATAATTGATATTGATGACTAATGCATGCTAACCATTTTATTTTATGGTTAGGGTTTGGAGGCGCGTTGACAACTAGGTCATTTTGTACCCCAAGTATTTTACTTAATGGGTTTTTTTGCTTGGGTTTCAACCAATATTCTGGGTAATCAAGAAGACTGTCTGAAGATATTTCATTCCATACCAGAAAAAGATTGAAAATATGGATTTTTGACCAATTTCAAGTCATTTTGCATTGATTGATATCTTGTTGAAACCTACCTTTCTTGATAATGAACAGAAAAACGTGAATTTCATTTCATTTCACGATGCGAACATGACATATACGTGGATAAAATTATATGATCCATGCTCATAATGAACAAAACAGTGAAACACACTTTTAATAAATCATGATTTGGCGCATCACCATATAATCAAGTTACCCATTCACCATTCACCAACAATAGATCCTAATCAAGAATCATCAGTACAGTGCATCTCTAAACCCAACGTAAATGAATAAATGAAACAAAAATTGAGGATATCAATATCAATGGACCCTTCCTTTGTGATACAATTCTCAATCAGAGTTTACAAACATCTGTACAAAATGCTAACCACTGGCATCCATTTGCCTGTCCACGAGGTGTGGATCCCTGCTTGTGAATGAATGGATATTAGGCTTTAATGGCGAGTCAACAGTGAAGGTTATTTGAATTAGGCTAACCACTCGTTCCAGAAAAACTGTGCTCACCTCCGGATATGGATTACTCTCCTGCCAGTCCATGAGCTCAATATACGCATCAGCCACAACCTGACCGGTTAGTGCCGTGATGTTGGCCGCTGTGTTATCGCGATTGTAGTGTCGCAGCAACCACTTGCGCGTGCACTCGAGTCCGTCAGGCGTCACCTCGAGGTACTTGATGAACTTCTTTTTCTCGTACTCGACACTGTTAGTAATTAGCGTTGGTCGGATGAGCGTGATGTGGAAGTTGGCCCAGTCAAGGATCATCAGCTCCAACGTCTAGCAATGGTAAGTTTCGCTTTTTACGACAATGATTGATTATCTTGTTTCGTAAAAGTGATTAAATGGCCCAATGCCCAGCCCAGAGGTACGACCAAAGAAAAATCAAATACCATGCAAGCGCCTAAAAATTCTTGACAAAATTGTATCGGTAATTTTTGCAAGTACGTCGAAAAAATGTAGTCCTAATTATAATTTGTTGCAACACCGACGCGTTAAGAAGAGACATAGGCCGTACTATAAAATCACCTCTAATAATCAACAGAAGTAAATTAATAATAAATTCCCATGGAAATACAAGTTATTTAATCAATACGTGCAATTCAATATCAATTGAGCTTACAATAGGTCTGCTTGTTTGTCTCAAACTTTCTGAATTATGGTGCTTCATCAGTTCAGTAACTTGTGTTTGTTTGTAAAAGTGGTGCTTGCACTTTTTATTTGTGTGTCTTGGTTTATTAGAACTGGTTCTCTAGTTCTAATACTAGCTTTGGACCAAGTTTGCTTAGTACAGTGTAAGATTAAAGGCACCAGAATCAAGTTGCAGACCTAGGCAGACAGTATCTACAAGTGGTTGACGCTTGAATTTGTGTCGATACAAACAAAAAATGTATAGGCGAAGATTAGCAAAACTTCCAATAGAATATGTAGGGATAGTCGTTAATTGACACTACATTTTTCTGCCGCCAGACAACAGAACAAAAGTTCGCTAGGCGGATTTGCTGGCGAAAGCGAAACGCCCACATTCGCGTTCATGGAGGGACAATTAAGAAACCCCATGAATTTTCAAATAGTTTTAATAGTATTATTAGTTTGTTCTACCATTCCAATTCCATAATTATGTCACATTACCTATATTCATGATTCGTTTTGCTTCAACTGTTGAGTTGGAAATGAGGCCCATACCCTCAATTCTCAACTGAACTTATAAATGAAAGTGTTAGTACGTACCTCTAGAATGCCCTTGAATATGGCAACTGTGTCAGTCATCCGCATGAGCTCTTGCATCTTCATGTCTCGTGCTGGAGCGCATAACTTGCTCATGAGGTGGATCACGTACTGTGCGTAATGCTGTCCACAACATAAATACAGTGTTACAATCCAATGTTAGACCTACAAACCACATCTAACAAAGCAATAGGAAGGAGAAACAATTAAATTTAGTGTACCATGAAATCCAAGACCCCCTTTTCCGCTTGCTGTCGAATGAGATCGATGTCCAATGTCTCGGAGATCTGTTCTCGTAGTTTCACATGCTGCGGCAGGAGAAGTGAAAACAGATTCTGAAACAAACATCAACACATAGAGCACTTTTTTCTTACAAATATATTGAATGTCAACCAATACTGAGATGGGTGGATCAGAGGTTAGCACGCTAAACCATCATTCAAGAGACTGGGAGTCGATTCCTGCCATTGTCGACTATCCCGACAGTGGTGTCCATGTCATTTAAATAAATGTTGGGATGGCTCCTTTATTATAGGCCATAGCCGCTTCCTCCCACTACTCAAAACTCCTAATAAAATAACCATCTCACTTCCACATCATCTCATTCATCATTCACTGATGCCAATAGATCTTGGTAATTATTCACAGTGCATTGTTAAACCCAATATATAGGGCTGTGCGAGCAGAGCTTTTTGAGTTCGAGCGAGTTTCGAGCGAGATTGACTTTTTTCGTACGAGTTTCGAGCACTATTATAGTTCGAACGAGTTAGAGCACAAATTTTAGTTCGAGCGAGTTTGAGCACAAATTTTATAGAAAATTTCATTTAAAAAAAAAACATTGTGAATAAAATAATATCTTGAAATAAATATAGCAGGAATACCAAAAAAAAAGATATGACCAACCCTTGAACTTGGGAACTTAAACTTCAGCAATATTTTTGTGAAAAAATTGAATCAAACAAATTTTTGTTTGAGAAGAACGAAAAATAAATTTCATTGTTGAAAATTTTGTAAAAACTAAATAATCATATCCATTGGTGGTTTTTATTTTATTTTCATTTTTTTACAGTTTTAGTATGATAGCAAAATTTGAAGTGGATGCAATCAATATTAAAAAAGATAGCCTCGAAAATCATCACTTCCCGGTTAGGATTACGACAATTTTGTATTGCATACGAGAGAAACCGGGCGAAACTGCTTGATAAGTTCGGTACTGATGAGCTACTTGATCGGCTAACTACGCCGATAGAAACACGACGCGCGAACTTTTTGCCATTGGCGCTCGGCCGTCCCGAACGGCTTTATGACGTTTCAATCTGTCCTTGACAGAGTGTGGATGTGTTTTGGTTGAGGGGGAGGAACTGAGAAAGGGAGAAAGACGCGTGTGCGTGTCTGGTGATTACTACAACTCAACTCAGTCACTCGGAGTCATTCAGTCTGGTGCAACTGACAGTGTGAGATGATACGCGTTGTAATCATTCAGCAAGTTTTATATGCAAAATCGAAAAGAGAAATACAGAAACAAAACTTTTTCATAAGTTTCAGACACTATATACTGTATTTATTATTTAATACCAATCTGTTGAATGATAAAAAGATGTCAAGTTTATTCTTTCACTCTCGCTCGCTCGAAAACGTTCGAGACCCGAATATATTTCGAGACTCGAAATTTCGATCTGGGAAAAAATCTTTTCGAGCGAGTTCGAGTCTTGATCTCGACTCGAACTCGCTCGAAAATTTCAAGTCTCGCACAGCCAAATAAACCAAATAAATATAAATATAAATATGTCAACAGATGAATTTCAATATTTCCCCTAATTTTCCTCTTTCTTTACCTCTTTGATCTCAGCCAATAGAATGAGAGCATGACTGTAGTTGGGCGGATCTTCTTGTAGCTGACTAGCAAATATGTCCCAGAATGCCCGATGAACTGTATCTTTCACTTGCTTCATAATACTAGAACAGAGCACACAGAATCTGCATCAGCTAACTGGCATATTTTTATCATCAGAATAAGGTGTATGAAATGAAAAATAATACAATCTGGAGGTAGACAATTCCAACTTTATAAGTAACAAAGTTCTGCAAGGATTTTTTGTCACTGTTTACCGGTACTACTTCAGTTGGTACTGTACATCACCAAAAAGTAAGAGTAACAAACACTGTGGGCAGGAGGTAAAATTGAAAGGAGGGAATTGACATTCTTTTTGACATTTGGCTACCGTATACTAAAAGTTGAAACAAGACTGAATGTATAAAACTGAATCTACAAATTTCCATTTTGTCTGCTAAATCATCAATCAACTTCAGCCCAGAACTTTGATGCAATGATATATCCATGTTAACTTCACAAGAACATCTACTATTCTAGCAGAACTTACGAATTCTCCTTGGGCTCCACTTTCTTCAGTCTGAAATCCTTATCGACGGCTATCTCGTGCGCCAGCGCCATCTTGTTCATCTCAACTGAGGCTGAAACTATTTCCTCGAGAGAGACAAACTTGGGTGGAGATGCTGCGACTCCTTGGAAAGTGAACTCTTTGTCTGTCTTCTGTCTCTTGCCTTGATCCGCACCCTCATCACTGCTCTTGGAGCTCTCACTGTCGTTACGTGGTCGGTTGATGTCTTCGCCCGTCGCCCCCTCTTCCTCACCATTGCTGCTCATTGCTGGATAATACTGGCTGAAAGGGATGGTACATTTTAGTTTTCTTTACAATTACAACTGAATCTCTAAGCCTACATTGGATGTTTTTGTTAATTCCATATTTTTCCTAACCTTTTTCAACAGGGTTATTCTTATACAGAGTACCGTATATCAAAATCTCTTCTAGATTTTCAAACAATTGGTTTGACTGTTGTTTCCAATAAAGTAAGTCTCTTTCTGACAGAGTAAAATGTTGGGTGAAATTTTGAAGTTATCGAAATCGAAATCTATATCAAAATCGAAGACAGTCAAGCAAGTGGCCTTGTTGATTTGACATGGAATTACCATCCTAGCTGTCCGTGCAGTGAAAGTGGCACCTAGTGCTATCTAGCATCAACTCCAACCTTACAAATTACAATGGATAAAACTACTCACAATTCCAAACAATTGGCAGAAACATGGAAACACCATGACTAGAGGTGTTTGTTTTTCGCAAGCCGCGAAATTACTACCGTAAATGTTGTGTATGATGATGAAACAACAATATAAGCACGTTTCAATAAATTCTCAGTTGATTAATATCATTTCCAAGTCATGAAAATATTTTCAAAATATGCCTAAATTTGTTCAAAACACTGCAATCAACCTGAAACTGCGAAATATTCCACGAAAAACATGTTTTTTTCATGTCTCATCATGAAAAAGCATGATTTTCTCAAATTCCATCTTTTTTATTCAACGAGTGAGCTGTTTGTTCACTGCTTGATGGGCATGCGTGCCATCTGCCTGTATGCGCTTGTTCTAACCTTGACGACTACGAGCAGACCATGGACTTATAATACTCCCTAATCTTGGAAGTTCATGAGCAGGCCACAAGACTATGAGCTTGAAACATTCGTTCGGCCAAGCGGACGGACGGCCACGGCTGAGAGCCAATGGAAGCGAGCCATTTGACGGTCGAAGCTAGCCGACTACACATGATACCGGTACATATGATCACGATGTTGAGGCTCTTTTGACGGTTTCTCACTAGAACTCTCAGCCAGTCGCCTAGCTTTCTCTTGCGCGCAATACAAAATTGACTAAATTCCAACTGAGAAGAGTGATGATTTATGTTTGAGAGGAGTTTTTTGGTTAATCCAAATTTGTATAAATCGAAATCATTTTTTGAGGGTCCCTTTCATTTCGGATTAACGATGGTTTACTTGTAAACTGTGTAATGGTACTTGTAAACTGTGTACCAGTACTGGTAGGCCTACTTGTAAACTTGGTTACTGTTTTTCCTATTAAATCTTCATAAAACGTCACTTCCGCATGACATTAGGCCCAAAAAAATATAACACCGCCAAACACCGAAATTTGTAAATTTATACAGATGCGAAAAACACGAGATCATAACACTATTTTCAAACACTTTTAACCATGAGTTATTTATTATGGGTTAAAGGAGGATGTAAGTAGCTCTTAAGTGTTAGCAATCCTACACATGACTGGAGAAGTAGGTCTACCTCACTGACAGAGCTAATATTCAACTGAAAGTGCATTCTTACCTGAGACTTCCAAGATAATTAGTTATAAGTAGGGAAGTAAAATACTCCAATACAGTACCGGTACTGTTGTCTTACAATGTTTTCACTTTCTGATTTTGTTTTTTAAAAAATGTGATTTTCCGCAATCCTAATTGGCTTGATCTGTGAATCAGTTATGCTAGATACATTTTGTTTTGATGGGTTTGCCTAGTGATGGGACATTGAAAATTTGAAATTGAAAATTTGAAATTTTCAAAAGAATTGAAAATTTTCAATTTTCAATGAAAATTTGAAATTTTCAATGAAATTTTCATATTTGGAACATTGAAAATTTCCAATACAATTTTAAATTTTTCAATGCAAATTTTCAATGAAAATAGTAAAACAGAGATACAGTAGCCTACTGCAGTGAGGTTAAATTGTGCATTTTGTAATTTTTTTTTTCCTTCAATAACATCGAAACTTGATACAAAATCATTGTTCTCCAATTAAGGCTAGGGATGAAAGGTAGTCCTACCTTTCATGAGCGTTTGGGCAGGGCACCACAGGTATCGTATCGTGTATGGTATTGATGTGTTCCCAACAACTGCCTGTGGACTAAACTAAAAATAACGGCTCAACCATATGCGCTTGGCATACAAAACCAGGAAAAGTAACGTTATTTTTTGTTGTAAATCAAGGTAGGCCCAACCGAAACTTTTTTTTTATTAGGTTTTAATGACTCACTATAGGCCTACTGATGGCTACGATCTATTGGCGTCGGTGGATGATGAATGAGATGATGGGATGATGAGACGAAAGGTCATTTTATTTGGTGTTTTGGATAGTGGGAAGGAGTCGGTCGTGGCCTGTTGTTAAGGAACCATCCCAGTATCAACCTGAACGACGGAGGAAAACCACGAAAAACCCCTGTCAGGATGGTCGACCATGGCGGGAATCGAACCCCGGTCTCCTGAATGACGCGTACCACTCGGCCACACGTCTCGGTCAGAAACTATTTATTTGTATCGAAATGGTTATCTGTATGATGATGAAATTTAATTCATCTGATAGAGGAAGGTTCACTCAATCAATGTATTAATTGTCATATTCATGCTGACTATCTAGGCCTACTGATTTTGGGGACATCCATAAATTACGTCACAGCTTAGGGGGGGGGAGGGTGGTTGTCAAGATTTGTGACAAGGTGTTACAAGGGGGGGGGGGAACTACATAACCATGTGATGTACCATGTTTTTGTTCTGTGTATTTGGCACCATTCTTATAGTTTCTTATACTCACCCTAGAAACAGCAAATTCATATCAAATAATTATTTTTACTCGGTACCGTACTCAAAAAACAAACAAAGAAACGAATATTTTAATTTCATCACTTTATCGTACCTTTGCCACCTGTTGATTTCAATTTTTTGGGGGGTAGGCCCTATGAGAATTTGTGACGTATTTAGGGGGGGGGGGTAATATGTTCTGTGACATGGGAGGGAGGGGGGGTTCAAAGTGGACTAAAAAAGTGTGACATAATTTAAGAACGTCTTCTTTCTTGTAGGCCTATGTAACGCTTCAACGTATTTTTCAGCTAGTTTTTCCAAATTCTCGTAATTTTCAACTTCAATTTCATTTTAAATTTTAAATATCTAGGCCTACAATTTTAACTTTGATACATCAATATATAACAAAATATTTTATACATTTTCGTGGGTGGGTTATCCTTAATGTTGTGCAGCTATCCTCTAAAATTTACGAAAAGGAGTTTTACTCAGGACTTCTTGAAAAGATTAAAATGTAAGCCTACTTCGCTTAATGCTTAGAGGCCTAATTTTTTTATTGGCCATCAAACCACTAGGCATGACTAGGCCCATCATATGGTGCTGCACAAACCAAAATGAGGAAATGTGTGCCTTGATGGTAAAAATATCTAGGCCTAGTCATTCTCTGGTTATGGGAGAAGTTAGCCATGGAAACAAGGCCAATCAAATCAAGTGAGTACAAAAATACTCTCCAGTCAAATATGCATTCTCCATTTCCTGGCTTGCTTCCAAGAAGGCCAGTGTTATGATGACAAAGGAATCGTTCTAGAACTTACTATCATATGTGGCAACCAACTAATTGATGCATGATATTATCTTCAAGATATGACTCCAGCATTGAATTTGTAATGACTCACGTCAGAGGCCTACGAATTACGATAGACACGCAAATGAGTGATGACATAACTATAACCATTAACAGAATGTCACATTACATTCTCAGTAGTAGGGCCATCGAAAATCAAGAATTTGTTTCAATAATCGTGGGAATTGACCAGATTTTCTTCGCCTACCGACTAGAGAAGCATTAAATTACCACATTGCATTTCTAACAAGAAAATGCCTAGGGCCTAGTGGGCAAGGGCTCTAATTCTCTGCTCAAACATGACAATGAATGCATCTAAAAACTACAGTTTACACAATTGCCCGTATTTGCATCAGTGTCCGTGGGCAAAAATAATATGCTTTACTTACCACTATTATAACAAGAGTTGGAATCACTTGAATTTTGTCAATTTCTCTCTGTCACCACCACAATAAAGTTGTTATAACCACTTAAAAATTTAGATATTGCGTTGTATACTAGCCTATTGTTTACTGTTGACTGCAAAGGTGTAGTAGTGACTAGTGTTTACATTGATCAGCTGTGAGGCGTGACGTCAGAGATATTTGTATCCACGAAAGAAGAAAGTTTCGAACGACCGTCCCTCATGTCCTACACCACTAACGCGCGAATGGTTCGCGCTTTCTTCTTTCCACATGTATACCAACATTACACAAAGAAATCTGTATTACTCGATTTTTAAATTATGAAAGTCGACGGTGACTCGTTGATTGAATAGTACTTCCGTAAACTTTTTAATAATTGAGATAAATTTGTATTAGTATTTATTGAATTCACGCTTGTTTCTCATCAAGCAAACACAGTAAAAAAGAAGAGAAAATTAAGAAAAACCAGGTCAGTTGAGTCGGCTAGATATAAAATTATGTAAAAAATGCTCTGTAAACCATGGGCGGTAGAGCCCGATCAAAGATATTTATATAACCTATGGTCAGAGGGGTCCGCCGACCCCCCAATAATAATGTAATATAAGCCCAACTAATACCGCTGACTTCTCAACGCAATTGATAATTTGAATTGATATTTTCAAATCAATGTACTCTCAACTGAATTACCGGTATTAAAATGTAATAAATATATAATAATAGACATAAAATAGGACTATATAAATATTTTATATATATATATATATATATATATATATATATATATATATATATATATATATATATATATATTATATGATGAAATTGAATGAGTTATTACCACAACACATTTGTAGCATGTGTGTCTACAATAATAATGTGTGGGGAAGTTTATTTTTTTGCAACTTGGTTCATTGGTATATAAATCAAACACCAGTCCTGACACCTGCAATGATCAGTGCTCCCCATCCACTTATACCCTGAATATCCTTAAAATCATGTCAATATGGCCCACTGCACCACATTATTTTATAAATATTGATACGGCCAAAAGTAATTTAAATGATGACGTTAGCAAAAATAGTCAACTACTCCCGTAAACATGGGCTGCACCTCTACTCAAATAAATCTGTCTTTTTACCCATTAGGCCTACTAAAATTGATATTTCACTCCTATGAAGTGACTCTCCTATCCTTATAAATAACATTGAGCTAAAATCTGTAACCTCAGATAAAAATCTTGGTCTCTGGTTTCAACCCGATCTGTGCTGGTCAACCCACATGAATAAACAGTGTCAGGGCATATGTTGATTACTATTGAATATTTGTATACTTTTGAACGTTACCTCCCAATCGGAACAAAAATTATTTTGTGTGAGTCGCTTGTCCTTTCATTATTTAATTATTGTGATTGTGCTTAGGTTTGGACTAGCCCGGTAGGCACCGGGCAAATACCCGATGGGCCGCCTGTTTGGTGTCTTTATGGGCCGGTAATATAGTGTAGTCCTTCATACTAGTCATACATTATTGAAGGCCCATGCATAAATTCCTATAACATGAATTTGTTCATCTGAACATTGTTGTGCTTACTTAGCTGAAAAGAATAGTTTCATATGATTATAATAATTGAGCTATATTGACTTGATGCTGACTATGGAACACCTTGCGTATTCAACGAGATTTTTTCATTGCGAATTCAACACTACTCGGAGTTTTGTTGAAAAACTAACAAAATTTGAAACAATAGTAACCGCACAGAGCATTTTCAAACATACTACAGAACATCTTCAAAATATCTTCAATTACAATTAATAATAATAATAATAACTCTTTATTTAGCTAGTTAGCTATTACACATTCACAGTACATTACGAACAAAAATTAATAATAAAAACATAATTTAACAAATAATTGACTCATTGACTAAAATTATAACTATTTGAATTCTTCCTTAACAAATTTAACACACATTCTTCTATACTTCTCAATATTATTTTCTTCTTTCACACTATTATCCAACTTATTATATAATCGAGCACCACTGTAGAAGACAGATTTATTGGTGCTTCCTTTTCTGTTTCCGTTCAAATATAAATTATTGCCTCCCCTCGTATTATAGTTATGCATCTCCGCTACAGTACCTATATTGTCCTTGAAAACATTTGCTGCATTACTCTTGCGCATTTTGAATATGAATATGAGAGTATTCAGTGCTACTCTTTGCTCTACTGACAGCCATTGCAATGCTGCCAGCATATCACTTGATCTTGCAAACCTATCGCACCTCAATATATATCTCATTGCACGGTTTTGCAGCCTTTGAAGAGTTTTCACGTCTTCTTTATTTATATCCTAAAGTAGGGTTCCACAGTAATCAATGTGTGGACTTATGATTGACTTATATACTAAGCATAGCACCCATGATGGTAAAAACTTTCCTATTCTATATAAAAGACCAGTTTTTCTACTGATACTATTTGCTATATATTTTACATTACTTGCAAATTTTAAATTACTGTCAATGACAATCCCCAGATATTTGATCTCATCAACAAATTCAAGTTTCTGACCATCAATAATGATTTTATTCTCTTGATCCTCTCCAACTATTTTCTTCTTGACCCCCTTAGATGTACTTACTATCATACATTTTGTTTTATTGATATTGAGTTTAAGTTTGTTGCCCTTTATCCAGTTACTCAGTTTCAGCAGCTCTTCATTCAACGTTCTACACATGTAAATATAGTTAAACCCTGATATTGACACAAGGGTGTCATCCGCAAACATGTTGATGAATGAAAAACATGTTGTTGAAAATGTTGACAACATTTTCATGTTGTTGAAAAACAATTGGCATGGATGTTGTTCAAGCGTATCGAATGGTCAGTGTTACCACGACCGAATTGAAAACTTTGACTACAGAGACTTCGACACCGTGGTTAGAACTGCTGACACTTTTGTCGAATGGGCGAACGAAGCTCTAGAGTCAAAAGACTACTGTGATTGAAGATAATTCTTTTCAAGAAGTAAGAAACCGAAAACATTCATTTCAAGCATACAAACTCACCCTTACACTTTCTTCGTCGCAAGTTGCATGTGAACGAAGTTTTTCAAAATAAAAAATTATTAGAAGTCTGTGCAGGAGCAGGGGCGAATACAAGGGGGGGGGAAGAGGGGTGATCGTCTCCCCCCCATGATTATTATTATTATTATTATTAACTCTTGCAGTTGCACATAAATGCGCGGTGGCAAGTTCCTCAATACCCATTCAATTTTAAATATGTATTATGGAATTATAAATCGCTCTACGAATATCGTAATGTACGTGCATCTCTGTTCAAGAGACAATCAAAATAAAGTTCTCTACAATAACTACACATACATCGATCTACATACTATACATACTGCGAGTACGATGGCAGAGATATACGATATTCTACGCTACGTTTTATACGCTACTACGAGAATTTTGATGTCAAACGCACCGTGCACGATTTCAGTTCACGAGAATGCGATGCACGCATCTACAACGTTCAATCACAATAACATGGTGTGAATCATCCGCTTGGTTATGCTTATCGTCGTCAGTCAATGAGGGCGGAATGTAAACAATAAGTAATAACACTAGTTGCAAAAAAAAAGATTGAGATTATCAGTTTCGCCGCTTGATCGAAATTGGTTTTTCCGCTATTGGGTTTTCAAATATCAAAATGCGGCGAAAAATACAGAATGTGACTAGCGGTGAAAGTTAGTGGTATTGGATTTTCAATTCAATTTAGCCCAAATTGATGACATTTTATTTACATCACGGGATGGAGTAGGTAAATGTTCTTATATTCAAATATCACTGATATGAATGATGAATTGATTCAGCATTTTATTTGCTTGGAACAGCCATTTGACAAAAAGTCTTAAAATCCATCTTTTCCAGAAATTTTGTGTAGTTCCTGAAATTTGTTGAATCGTATTAAAAGAACCAGGGACCCGAACCGAAATGAATAAAGGTTCCGGTTCCGGTTCTTAATTTTGTCAAATAACGGTTCCGGTTCTGGTTCTACGATTCAAAAGGTTTCGGTTCTGGTTCCGGTTCCATAGTGTGAATAAGGGTTCCGGTTCCACTTGCTAAATGATTTCATTTTTTTTTTCCTTGCTTGTGGTGGTTCGTCTATTTTTGGTGGTTTTTGACACTTTGTTTTGTTTGTCCATCTGCCGGGGACAAATCTTTCCCCTCACACTGGGTTTCGACTTTCGAGGTTCCTCTTTTACACCTTCTCTTCTGACGAAATGTATACAGAAATGGTGAAACAGGAGAAATTCCCGAAATAGCGAAAACTCGACCAAACTGGCCACACGCTCTGATATCAGTTATGTTTGGTGCATTACTTAGAAGTTATACAGCTACGAGGGCACCGCCAAAGAACGATTCTCAGAGAGCTGTGTTCCTTTATAGAGGCATACTCTCAAATGTCAATGTATTTTCCCCGAACAAAAACGTGGACACAAAATGAATCAACGGTCGTTTTTGGCACAATCCCGTGAAAAGTATTCATTTTTTAATGTCTGTAAAAAAAAATAACTAAAAAGTTTAAAACAAAATGAGTGAATAATGAGTCTGAATTAGGTATTGAGAACCTTTATGGAACCGAAAAGAACCCAAGATTTTTAGGGGTTCCGGTTCCGGTTCTTGAAAATCAATAATAAAGGTTCCGGTTCTGGTTCGGGTCCCTGAAAAGAACAACATTTTCAATATGTTCCTGCGGGAAATTTCCCTCCTTGCATTCACCATCGATATGGTCACTCAGTTTTGGGAGAGCACAATTGAGTGCTTGTCCAGGGTGCTTTGACACTGAACGACCTTGCAGCTACAAATATTGTTTTTTGGGGCCATTTTTTATTTCGTAAGTAGAATGATTTTGGCATCTGAACCTCATCTGAAACACGCTAAACCGTATTAAAAATGAGTGTAATTTCTAAAAATTCCTTGCGGGACCACAAGGGGCCTTCCCCCTTGCCCCCCGCCGGCTTCGTGTTAACGGGCCGTTGCACAACTGTTCTCATGTAGCATTTTCTTTTTCAAACTGAAATTCCCCCCCCCCCATGAATATGGCCTGGATCCGCCCCTGTGCAGGAGTGCGCTAACAGCAGACCACCTGGAAGCATTTATGCTTGTCGATTGAATGTGATATTATTTTCAATCTTAGCAACACATCCACCATCAATAGTGCAGCTGATGTTGCACCATTGCTAAAAAGCTGTTGGTAATCTGAAGATACGAGAGTGAGTGTGTATGCCTGATTATTAAAATTTTCATTATATCAAGTAGAGTATGATCATAAAATATATCTGCTCAAGCCCCTCCCCCCCCCCCCCCCCCCCACAATCTTACATTTGGGTCGCCGTTTATGTTACGTCCGGGTCGTTTTTTACCCCCAGTCCGACCCTGATAGTACTTATACTGGTTTAAACAAAGAATTAGAATATAAGTTTTAAAAAGTACAAAATGCTTGTGTAAGATTCATTTTCAAAATATATTATCGTTGTCAAATATCCCCTTAACTTATTAACTTATCAAACTGAATTGGCCAAGTATGGCTAATAGACAGACGCTGGCTACATGTGACTATTTTCATTCATAAATTATCAATTATAAAATCACCAGCATATCTTTATAATATAAGCTTTCATTAACTAAAGATCTCCACAGCCACAATACTTGTCAACGTGAAAACTTAGTTTATAATCATCATAATTATATTACCTCCTCATCTCTTTCAATTGTGGGACCAAGAATATGGAATAATCTACCTAGTGAACTTGAATTGGTCAAATCACTGGGAATGTTCAGAAGTAAATATGAAATTCATCTATTATTGGATCAGTAAGATGAAATTATTCTTATGAGTCCACGGGAGTCGATTTAGCGAAATATCAGTTTCTTGGTGATAACTTTTGAAAGGTATGAGATATCAAAATTCTAATACGCGAGAAACACAGATAATTATAATAGCTTCAAGATGATATAAGTTATGACTATTCAAGTCATGTTGCATACCTGTCAAGCGTCGACAGCTAAAAAATGTGTCTCTTTTAGCTGTCCACCCTTCAGTTATGCAACGTGACTTAAATAGTCATAACTTATATCATCTTGAAGCTATTATAATAATTATGTGTGTTTCTTGCATATTAGAATTTTGATATCTCATACCTTTCAAAAGTCGTCACCAAGAAACTGATATTTCAATAAATCGGCTCCCGTGGACTCTTGAACCTGAAAGTAAGCCACACACCCCCCGTATTTGGATTATTTTCAACGTAAGAAAATGGAGGCAGCAGAAATGAAGTTTGTAAGGAGCGTAGCAGGAGTGTCAAAGTTGGAGAAGAAGAGAAGCAGTAATATAAGGAAGGAAGTGGGAGTGGAAAGGTTATCATTTAAATTGGAAAGGGAGAGACTTAGGTGGTACGGGCATATGCGGAGATTGGAAATGGAGAGATTACCGAGAGCAATGTTTGAGATAGCGGAAAACAATGGAGCTAAGAGAAGAGTTGGAAGACCAAGAGAAGGGTGGCAAGAGGGAGTCAAGTTTGTGGTAGTCAACCGAGGAGAAAAATGGGAAGAAGTGGAAGACGTAGTGGGAGAATAGAGAACGATGGAGGGAACTCGTAGGAAGAGAAGAAGAAATAGAGGATAGGCCTAGCAGTAGTGAAGAAGAGGAGGAAGAAGTCGGAACTGGCAGGAACCGATTGATATGAGAAGTCTGCCCAAGAAAAACTGGTGGAAACACCCCCTGGCCCAATTTAATTGGTTATCTGGGTTTGATATATATATATATATTATTATCTATTGCTTCATACTTGTAATTATATTTAACAGATCTCATATTGCTTAAGATTTCACCATAGAGTAATGAAGTTTGTTTTACTATTAGAATTACTCTTGATTTAATTTATATATTTTTTTTTTATATGGTTAGGTGGAAGAACGGGCACATGAGCCCGAACCTCGCCATTTTCATCACGCTTTGATTGTTATACTGTATTGCACTGTATTCTGTACCTGCTCGATGAAATAAAGACATTATTATTATTATGGGTTGACTTCAGTTGATCAATCTTGACCCCTCAATAATGTTAGGGGTCTGCCGCCTCAGAAATGACTGTAAGCAGTTATCATGAGATATGCTGATCCCATGAAATGATTTTATAGGGTGTATTTGTATTTGTCTGATTCACTGCAGTTGCGCCCAGTTGCGCAGTGGCAGTTCCAAATCTGCTTACAATCTCCACTTGGAACTCCTCCAATGTCCCGACTTCCCAATGAGACTATTCTATTCTCGCAGAGTTCTCTGTGTGTAGCTGTTTCTTCCCAAGTCTGATTTCTCACTTTCCACCGCAAGCTGCTCCCCTCCCCTCTCCCTCCTTTGAGTTCTTACCCCAATTCCCTCTCCCCACCCAACGTAGCTATTCCTTGCCCTAAAAAAGCCTGTCATTTTTATCCTTTTTTTGTTCCAACCCCAGCTGTTGGATCATCTCACTAGGCTTTTACATCGCTTTCTGTACCTTGTCCACTTTATTTCTCAATACAGTGAAACTTCTATCCATCGTTTTTCAAGGGATCAGGAAAATAAAACTATCCATGCAGGAAAACGATCCATCCAGGAAAATTCAACATTGATTAAATGGAAGTTGGTTTAGAAAAAATAAATGATGCAAGCTTGCAGGAAAACGATGGATCTGGGAACGAGGCATAGAGGTTTCACTGTACCCTAAACCTTTCGACTTGACCGATCCCGAGCACCCTTCTCACCGCAACCCGTTGAACACCTTCTATTGCCTTCATTTGTTTGTGTTTATAAATCTTGCAGGTATGCTATAAATACATGGTGGCAAGATGCTTTAGTGACTTTCATGTTCATTTGTTCAGCACTTTCTTGAAATCTTCCATTTTCTTAGCATTTCTTCCCTCTTCCTCAAGCTCATTCCCATCCCTGATGGTTATCTTTGTGTACACCCCCTCCATTTCCAATTGATCTCCTCCCCTCTTACTTCTCTGTACGTAATTCCTTACCCATTCTATGGCTCATTTTCTCCCAACCAGTAAAATTGTTCTTTGCTTCCCTTCTTCTTTCCCACAGTTTCCCATGCCAGTTCTTCAATCATTCATTAGCCCAATTATCATTTATTTTCAAGCTTTCATTAGACTGGGGTAGTGTGGATTTCAAAACGTACTGCCATACTCCAAAATTATACTAGTATGCCTATATTGTATATAGTGTACTTATATTATTATTCAATGACTAGTAAAATTTCTTAGCACCCGAGATGATCGTCAGCTGAGAATTCAAGTTGCGTATCCAACGTAGGTATAGCTATTATCCTAGGTAGAACATAGAACATATCTTGCACAAATGAAAAAAACGAAAATGTACTAATCAACCATGTGAACGACAAGAATCACAATAATCCAACTCACAATATGTGTAATATTGTAATTATGTGTAATATGTAACTCACAATATGTGTAATATGTGTAATTTCAAGTTTCAACTTTGGGTACCCAAAGTAAGATGCAGATACCCAAAGTAAGAACTGCATTCAGTATGCACCTGCATACCTTCTAACATCGAGGATAGTATTTTTGTATTTACATTATCCCTTTCAATTCCGGATGTTCTATGTAAGAGAGGAAAAAAAGTTTTCTCAATAAATAATGTTCAGTTGAGGTACTAATATATCGTATTAGACCCTAACTGTTGGACGTGTACGTGGTACTTGTCAATGAAATAAATAAAACAGACTAAAATATTAACAATATTTCCAGAGGACGAGAGCTGAAGTGCTCTGGAAATATTGTTAATATTTTAGTCTGTTTTATTTATTTCATTGACAAGTACCACGTACACGTCCAACAGTTAGGGTCTAATACAGTTCTCGTGGTACACTACTTCGTTATTTATTATTACTAATATATCGCCTAGCAAAGGTCGAATCAACTGAAAAATGAAATTCCCAGCATCCACAAAATTTCCTTTTTCAAAAGACCCAGTTATATAGGGACATGAGACGAAAAACCCAGTAGGGCATGTAATAGTGATTGTCCACAGAAAATTACCATTCTGAACAGCATCAGCTATTACATAGGCCAACATCTTCAATCGGTGAAGCTGAATGAGAAACTTGACCACTCAATGTCGCTAGCTAATAGCCATTTTTTGTTTGCCATGTCTATTCCCATATTGTTCTCAAGTCTGATAAAACATAGCTAAGTAGCATCATAGATGTCATAATGATGAATAGTATAGTAATTAGGGAACCTAACATACAATTACAAGGGTTTATATTCTTGACAAAAATACTGTTCATCTAATGAATTAAATATATACTACGTAGTACGTACTGTATACCTATTAGTTTTATAAGGATAATAATTTCATTATTAAAGCAACAGTACATAATATGAATAATATTTAAGCATGCTGCGATGTGCATTATTTAAAAACTGACAACCACAGTACTCTAAATATATAAAATATAGGCCTATTATTGATTCATAAATTATAATATAATAATGAAGCATGCATCAACGGGGTGTATATTAGACGGTGCTGCCAACTTGAAGCACAGGAATCAGAAGTTGGAATGCTTCTTGAATGTATGAGCTGCTGTTGGATGCCTGGAACAGATATTGAATGAATCATTATCTATTCTGTATTGAAAGATTATCAGATTATTTACATGCATGTACAGTAGGCTATATTAATTAGAGCCACCAAATTATTTCTGAAACAGCTATTGTTAAAGAACGAACGGGGAAAAAATGAAATATCGAGACCGCTTGGAGGAAAAATGGTGTATTAATTAGATGAACGTAGCGAAGACTTTCATTTCAGTTATTGAAAAGAATCGGGCTTCGTTTTGATGTTTTTTTTTGTAATTTCATGCGCAGCACACAGATCAGGCAGAGTAACCAGGAGATAAACATGCAACTTTTTTGGGACTTTGTTGCCATACCAGAATACCCAAGTTGGAATAATTTTTGAGCAAAATCGGTTTGACAGTTTTTTCGGGACCTTTGAAAACTCCCATAGAAAAGCACTGGGTAGAATTTTCAAGTTTTCAATGTTATGCATTTGACATAGGCCTATATGTATGTTCATAATTATTGGAGATATGCGTGATGCACGGTGACAAGATGCTCTAAATATCTTCCTTTTATCTATACATTACATACGTAACGTACAACACTCTTGAATTCTTGAATTTTCTTTGCACTTCTTCCCTTTTGCTCAAGCTCATTCTAGTCCCTTATGATGCTCTGCATAAATCCCCTCTGACCCACCGTTATATACAGTGAAACCTCTAATCATCGTTTTTCAAGGGACCAGGAAAATAAAACCATCCATGCAGGAAAACAATCTATCCAGGAAAATTTAACATTGTATATGGGAGTGGGGTGAGAAAAAATGGATGATACAAGCAGGAAAAAGATGGATCCAGGAACGATGCATAGAGGTTTCACTGTACCTCATTAGTCATACCTTTCTCCACTTCCAATCGATCTCCTCCCCTCATACCTCTCTGCAACCCTTACTTACTCCATTGCTCAGTTCCTCCTCACTAGTAAGATTGTTTTTTGCTTCAAATAAATTACAAAGTTCCTACTTTTTCCCTCCAGTTTCCCATGCCAGTCATTCCATCATTCTGCTTGATCTTCCAAGATCTTTCTCCACCACTCTATGAAGAAACTGAAATATATTTGAATTTCTACCAAGTTTGAAGATATTTCGATTGGTTGTTCTCAAGAAAATCAATTATTATATAGCCTATTGAAATAATGACTTATGCAGTGAAACCTCTATCTATCGTTTTTCAAGGGGCCAAGAAAAATAAACCATCCATGCAAGAAAACAATCCATCCAGGAAAATTTAGCATTTGTCACATGGGAGTGGGGTTGGAGAAAATGAATGATAGACGAAGGAAAATGATGGATCTGGGAATGATACACAGAGGTTTCACTGTATTGAGATTGAAGTTTGCCAATGAAAATCTACAGGCTGCAAGGCTATGTGTTATAGCACAGATGGTTATAGTCTAGGTAACTTACACGATGAATGAATATACGTATAAGGAAGACTTAGGCCTATAATGATTGATAAATCGATGTATGTATATAACTTTGGAGTACACTTTATATAAATCTCGCTCATCTAACAACGCATGCCCTGCATTTTCCTAGTTAGGCTTTCGCTTATAGGCTAACTGGCTAAGCATAGCGAAGACTTCCATTTCAATTATAAAAAAAATTGGGGTTAATTTTTTTTTTCAATTTTTGGTAATTTTGTGTGAGGCATAAAAGTTGGGCAGAAAAACCAATCAACTTGAAACATTTTCTGAACACTGTGGGTTAGGATTGTTTTTTAGAGAAATCCGTTGAGACAGTCACTAATTTATTAGCCGTAAAATCAGACCATAGAAAACTATTTAGATAGAAAATAATATTGAATTCAATAAGCCCTATTGGCTATTACTTACATTACTTTTGAATGTATTCAACTTTTTTTTATATAGTTGGGCCCAATTAATTACGCAATAAGGTGAAACCTCTATCCATCGTTTCTCAAGAGACCAAGAAAATGAAACCATCCATGCAGGGAAACAATCTATTGAGGAAAATCTAACATTGGTTATAGTAGTAGGGTGGGAGTGGGACAAAATGAATTATAGAAGCGGGTAAATTATGGATGCAGGAACGATGCATAGAGGTTTACTGTACTTATTTTTTAATCCATTTAAAATTTGATCTATGCAGTTATTCACTTATGCCCTTTACTAATATTATAAAGCAAATACTTTGCTCTTTGACACGTAAATTAGTATTCAACAAGCTAAACTTGTTGAATGTAGGCCCCAAGTGTAATATCTGATAATATTTCACATGTCTTGATCAGAATAGCTACTATTTTATTCAAATAAAATACTCACAGAAAAACTGAGCCCAACATTTAATTGCAAATATCACTAGATTAGTCTCTTGACTCACCTCAAGAAATATGTTGGTGATGAGCAAATTCACGTCTTCTGACTTTGATGAATCCTTTGATTCGTTGAGGAGCTCGCAGAATCTGGTAGCAGCAGTACTCGCTTGACAGCACAGCACCGTAGTTATCCTATCAACAGAAAAAAACATCATTACAGATTATAGGCCTAGCTATCAAGTTCATTGATAAGATGGTAATCAATCATGATTAATATAACAGTAATAGGCAGGAACAATACTTGTGCACAGAGGTATTTCCCAGAAATGGCTTGAATATTCTCACGATGTAACAGTAATAAAAATATACCAGTTATAATCCAAGAAAAGATTTATATTAGGGTTGGGCGAACCTTGATTTTTGCCACGAACCGAACCTCGAACCGAACCTTTCAAAAAGGTTTGTTTTTTCGAACCTCGAACCGAACCTTTTTTTTTCAGACCTACCGTAAATATAACAGACAGATTCGGTCTCAAACCCATATGGAACAGAAATGTAACTCAGTCATAATAGGTTACAGACCCGCCAAGAATACAAGCCAAGTACATCCAACCAAAGTACTAGGCCTAGTTTCAGTAGAAGGCCCAAAGTAAAACTGTGTCGTAGATTCGTAAGACAGACTGGGTCAGTACAAAATTGTGCCATTAATGACATAATTTCAGTTTTTCAGTATAGGAATTCAGGGTTTGTTTTAGTTCAAAAGCAAGTGTAGAAACCTAAAACAGGTGATATAAACAGGTGAAGGCCTAGTTTCAAGAGCAATATCACGTTGATTAATGCAAAATTATGAAAACGATTTCATATTTAATACATCACAGTTTAGTCAACTCCATTACAAATTTCCAAACTACTTCACACAAGACACACAGCCACTTGAACTAAAGTTCTGGTCTGTTCGATGATCGATGATCGACCTATCGAATCGATAAAAGCAAACAGCTCATAGGTCCTGCACACTGCACTGACAGCTTTTGAAACATTTGCAGGTTATTTTAATATCTTATTGGATTATATCTTATCTGTTATCTCATTGGGGTATAAACAACAATGTATAACATTCATGTATTTCAACTCGACTTGATGAAGTTACCATTAATGAAGAAAAGAAATTAGTGTTGTGATGATTGATATGAACAAGAGAAAAATTTTTTTTTTTTTTTTAGAAGTTCGAAAAAAGTTTGTCCTAGCCGGTTCGAAATTCGAACCTCATTTTAAGGTTCGAAAAGGTTCGAACCTCATTTTAAGGTTCGAAAAGGTTCGAATTCGGACTGGTTTGCCCAACCCTAATTTATATATTAGTAGTCAACTCATATAATATATAATTACTACCGGTACTTCATTATACCATTTTGATTGACGGTTGATCTTACGTAATAAGTGCTTCGGCTTCTCCCGCGGAATCGCGCTTGTCCTTGACCAACAGCATCTCGGCTCCTTTATGAAACTGTTCAACCGACACAGCAGTCAAACGAGCTAGTGTTGACACTGCCTTCTGGTGGATGTCTCGGGTACTAGCACCTTCACTCTCAGAGCTGGTTTTCTCCTTTAACCAATTGGTGATCTCCTTCCATATCTGCAGGGCAAGACAAAGTGTCACGTATAGTCAGAGATGCTCGAAATTATAACTTCAGTCTAGAGTCAGCATCTAGAGTTGAACATGAACTTCACACTAGTATGCATGCAAGCTTACTGCGGCTAGTTTTCCCATGGACAACGGCACTCCCAGTCCCTTCTCTGCTGCAGCCAGCTTCTCCTCCCAATCTCCCCCCTGATCCTCGTCCTCCTCAGCCATGTCCTCATCGTCGGGGAGCTGACACAATTCTTTCACTCGTCGCAGTTGATCTTGCAGCTCGGTCAATGAGGGACCGCTGTGCGAGAGCAACAATGCTTGAAGCTTCATGTCGCACTGCTTTGATAACATTTCCAATGCTTCAAGGTGGACAAGACCTGTAACACGGATACAATTAGATAAAAGCGTGACTCGTTGGACGAAATTTTCTATTTAGACTGGTTTCTTTCTTTGGCCTGTGACACTTCGGAAAAAAAAAGCAGAAATAAAAGAAATTAGTAGGCCTACCAGTGAGCATATTGGAAATAGAGTCTCACACTTAACTGCAGTAATAAGTGCAACAAAAGAATTAATTTTACATTGCTAAATGATCAAACCTTGATAATCATCGAAGAGTGTCTCGAAATGAACATTTCTTTTGAATTGCTGATCTGCAGTTTCTTTGTCTTCTGTTTCTGCCTTCTCCTTTGCTTCTCTCAAAATCTAGAACAATAGTAAAATATTCCTTATTGATGATCATATTACTTTGTACAATTCAATTAAATCAAGTTCAAATAGGCCTACCTGTGAGAGAACAGTTTTGTCTGTGAATAAAGCTCGTTTCTTCTTAAGACCCGGATCTCCATCCTGCAGCACTTCCATCGTCTTTTTCCCGATGGTCTCTAGTGTGTCGAGCCCGCCTGACAGGACTTTACTACCAGTAGTTTCAACAAGCTTCGACATGCTTGTCATTAGTTGACCAAACCCGAAAATGCCTCCGTCTTTTTCTTCTTCTCTTGTTGGTTCGGGTGATTTCATTTCGGCCATTAACTTCTCTTCAAGTCGATCAATGCGGGCTAGTTCTTCTGGATTTGGAGCTCCTATTCCAGATTCCAAAACAGACGTCACATGACTTGTGAGGGTGGATACGCCCTCGGTTGCAGAAGAAAGTAAGGAAGTGACGCCCCAGTTGCCCCAACCTCCCCATCCAGAAGGTGATGCCTGGAACATTAGAAAACATAATTCATTACAATTCAGTAGGGTAGGGCCTACAATGTTTAGGGGACTGAGAGAAAAATAAATTGATGAAAATTATATGAAAATACTTTTTGAAAATAATAAGTGTTCATAATGAGTGTGGTCAATGGTTGGAACCACCTAGAAAACATGTACAGTATAAATGTGCTGAAAGTATATATGTGCAAATAACAGGTACTGTGCGTCATAACTGAGGTTTTCCTGTAAACATGCTAAATTATGAGTGTCGCCAGTGGGAGGGGCAAGGGAGTGCACTCCCCTCTTCTCCAAGGGATTCAAGTCGGGAAATTTTATCAGAAAATGGTAAAAATTGAAATATCTTCCAAATGATGAAGGACAATCAATGACATAGGGGCTAGGTTCTTAATGCCAGTACTGAACATGTTAAGATTTCTCATTAATTAGTAGGCCTATTTTATTAGTTTTCCAGTTGAAACTTGTCCAATGAGATTAGAATATATGAGCCTGTCTTAAATTTTGAAATTTTGTATATGTAGGACCTAGTTAAACTGACTTCAACTGTTTTTTGAAAAGATGTTTATAAACTTGAATTAAAATAACTACTGGTAGCCTAATTTCAATGGATTTCCAAAAAAAAAAATTGCAATTACTTCGCCTCAAGTACCACAATGAAGTCTTGTATAAAATAATTTAACTTAACTAGGCCTAGTCAGGAGACTTCCCAAAATGTCATAGACAATACAATTTCAAAAAATCTTCTGCGGCATGACCCTGATGCCCCGATGAGCTAGTGGGTTTAATATGGGCCTATAGTAGCCTACAAACTACAAAGTTTGGGTGAATCTGAATAAGAGAAAATCTTATTAATTGACCAGTTGACACCTTTGGGCTTGTATGCTCATAGATCCGGCTTAAACCACAGAAATGAAAAAAACTTGAATGAAAAATGGCTGGTATAATGTAAGCCTACTTTAACAAAGCAATCAATAATATGCCTATGACAGTTTCAATCAATTTCATTTTACATTTGTGCATGCTTCTTTTCTACTATATTTAATGAGTTCTGCTTTCTGCTTCTGCAGCTTAACACCAACATCATAGGTCTACCTATAATTTTTACTGGCAAATATATTTTCATTGTTTGTTGTTAGATCCTATTATTATGCTGTAAGCAAACAAAAAATTACAGTAGGCCTGGGCCCCATGACTATTTTGTCCATGTGTAATAAAAACCTTTTCTGCTGCAGCTTGAGAGAGCTTATCAAACATAGGAGCTATGTTTTCATTGGTCACATTGTCTTTGACAGGCACATCGTTTACAAGATCTTCTCCGTCGACATCGTCTTCCCAACATTGCTCCATCAATGGAGGCTCGGAATATCCTCTGAACTTGGCATAGGGGTCAAGGGCTGCATTCGTAGTGTCTTCCTTGCTAGCAGGTGGCAGACTTGGGCCTACGTGTCTCGTCTCTTCCATAGTTTCATGGGATGGCATTTTCTCAAAATGATCGTCCAAGACTGCTTTTCCATCGGGGTCGGTTTCCCAGCATCTTTGCATGACTGGAGGTTTAGAATAGCCCCTGAACTTGGCGTATGGGTCTGACTCTCTAGTATTGCCAGTATCACTTTTGCCAGGCAGAGGGCTCACATTTCTAGTCTTTCCCATTTCGTCATGGGATAGCATTTTCTCAACGTGATCGTCTGAAATCGTCATGATCTCATCTGGGCCGGTTTCCCAGCATCTCTGCATTATAGGTGGTTTAGAATAGCCTCTGAATTTTGCATAAGGATCAAGCTCTGTATTTATTTGGTTTTCAGTATTTTCAGGTTGATTTGTTTGTGAGTGCTCCATTTTCGTAGACGGTAACATTTTTGAACTAACTGTGATTTTTGTACCCAGTTTTTTAGATGCACCTGATTTTGGTTCTCTCTGTTTTTGCTGCCTTCTTCTTCGCTCAATGGGTGGCTCATCAGTAGCCGAATCTTCCTTGGAATCGGTATCAGCAATTGCAGCATTTTTAGATGTAAGATAAATCTCTTCTGAAGTTTTAACTTTCAAAGTGCTTTTTGAGGCCAAATCTCCTGAGCCTGATTCAATTTTCTGCACTCCTGATTCATCAGCCAGTGGTTTGATGGCATCACCTGAATGTCTTTTGTTTTGCTTATTGAGCTCTTTTTGACAATTTGATTTTAACGATGGTACTGGTTCACCTTCCACAACACCTTCATAAGCAGGTAACGATGTAGGCAGCAATTTAGAGATAGGGCTAGGCTTTCGAGTTTCTTCCACAATGTCTTCGTCGGCACTTTCAAAGTCCTCGCTGTCTGATGTAGTTGTACTAGCCATTGTGCTTTGACAGATAAGGAATGTAAATGAGTGTCAATTGTATCCACCTAATCTAGGACTATGTCTGGACCTGACCAAAAACCTTTGTTTATATTAGGAGCTACACTGATAGCTCAACTCAAAATTAGGTTAGGGTAAGGAAACTACAAAATTGCTACATTTATTATCAATTTTTAGACATCACTAATATTTCAGCACAGTAGGCTATTAAAACAATGGCAGTAACGGTACCGTTAAAGTTATTTAGAGCACTCGAAGTTAAATTTTAATGACTCCAAAACATATGTTCATTCAATTGGATTATCTGATAAATTCTACGATTTTGTACACTCTTGTCAACTGTCATGTCGTCACATGATTATCACCGCCTTTGTCTCATACTACGCACACTACGTATTTGACGTGTGACGTTTACCAAACATGAAACTACCATTTAGACGACTGTGCATTGTACAGGCACTTCCAAAGATAGGGCACTTCTGTGTTTGAGCTGTCATTTACCATGGCGATCACATTATGGAATTTATTTGAAGCAACTTTGTTATGTCTCAATGCTGTCTGCATTCTCCACGAAGAACGATTTCTAGCTAAAAGTAAGAATACGAAATATCACCGTTTCCCAATACTACATCAATTTATCTGTTGAATGTGAGTAAAAGTGGACTAGGCCTACTTCTAACCTAACTTTTCTCTCCACAGTGGGATGGGGAGTGAATAATAATGTCCAAGGATTTGGCGAGCAACCGACTGTCAAAAACCAAATTTTAAATCTTGTGAGATCAATTAGAACAGTTACAAGAAGTAAGTACCCAATGATATAGTGACAGTGTTCAACGCTTCAGGCCATCAAAAATCAGACAGATCCTTCCGACATTCTTCAGACACTTTCTAGGCCTACCGTTATTTAGTTATGATAGGCCACCATATTAGTCTGCATGTTTCAGCATTAGTTCTTGCACCTAGAAACCATGTAATGGTTTAAGGAATGGCTTCAATAAAATCCAGTCAATTCAATTCAATTTCAAATCAATTTATTCACATGTCTTAATCAAACAGAATACATACACAGACAATAAAAACATACACGATCAAGTTTTCATTT
>OZ023330.1:22981963-23001963 GCA_964007535.1 Brachyptera risi
CACAATTTATTGTTCTAGATTCACTAAACAAAGAGTTAATTTTGACAGCGGGCTATTCAGGTAGCTTATGAATAAGTTTAAAGCAACACCTCTCACCCCAATAATTTCTAATTTAGTTATTAATTTAGCATGGTCAAGAGTGTCGAGAGCTTTCGCCAGATCCAAAAAGACAGCAATTACTCGATCACATTTATCTAATCCCGTGTTTATTGAGCGCGTTATTCTAAAGATTGCATTACTATTACTAAGTTTTGTACGGAATCCAAACTGATTGGGAGAAATTATTTTAAAAGTATCTACAAAAGAATTAAGTCTAAATTTAATGCATTTTTCTAATATTTTAGCTTAATTTGATATAAGTGAAATAGGTCGATAATTTTCTGGTTTGGTCTTTTCATTAGTTATAAATATTGTGATTATTACAGCCATTTTAAATTTTAAATTTGTTGGGAAAGATACCCTGTTTAAAACACAGATTAAAAATTTGAGCTAAAGGGGCAACAATGTGTTCTCGGACCGCAATTAAAGTGCTACCCTGAATAGCGCCATGACCACTTGCTGTGCCAGGTTTGATGTTTTTAAGTCTATCTAAAAGTTCCAAAACAGTGACTGCCTGACTGGCTTGATAAAGAACGATTTGTTATTTACAGGAATTATGTTTGAAAGATCTTCGGCTTGGTTAGTGGTAGAGTTCCGAATATTTTCTGCAAGATTATGTCCCACATTTGTAAAATAGTCAACGAAAGCATTTGCAATCATTTTTGGGTTTTCTGAACCATAACAAGATTTGCCATCAATCAGTAGTTCGTTTATAGTATTACTTTTCAAGTTATCTTTCCGTTCAGATATTTCATTAATTATGTTCCATACTTTTTTTGGGTCACTTCTATGTGAGTGCATTTTATCAGCATAGTATTCATTTTTAGTCATGTAAATAAGTTTATTTAGATAATTTCTATATACTTTGTATTTGCCCTTTAATATTGCAATATATTGTAAATTTGGAGTGGTACCAGATGAAACCGTTCAATGTTAGAATGCATTTTGTCACGCTTTCTAATGGCTACAATTAATCCAAGAGTGATCCAAGGGTCAATTTTTTTGTATTTTGATTTTGGCGTGATAATTTTCACACCATAAGAATTAGTACTATGAGCATTTAATATTTCCAAAAAGGAGTGTAAGGCTTCGTTAGGGTCATTTTGTTGAAAAACATTGCACCATAATTCATTTTCTAATCTACTCTTAAATACCAGCATGGAGCATGGACTTCAAGCATGAACTTGTAATAATAACTGCGAGTATTGTGTCCATGGTCCAAGTAAGTTGGGTAATATTTTTGTTGTGCTGTCATTCTTGTGTCATTGACTATAAACACGATCAACACTGCATTTAGATGAGCAACCTTCTCCCTCTTAGTCTCTCTCCCCTCCCTCGATCTTTCACTCTCTCTCCCTCATCTTGCGTGTCACTTGCTTATGAACTAATAATCCACTTTCCATATTTTGAAAACTATATTTTCTGTACATAAATCCGAGACACAGGCTGTTTTTTTTTAAATAACATAATTTTATTTTTTCTATGTCTTTAAAATTTCAATTGACGACTCGCAGTCTGAGCCCCCATGACGTCAAACATCATACCGTCAACTGTAGTCAAATTCAAATATCCAATCGGGGTATCTTCAAATGACTACAAATTATATTATCCAACTGGCTGACTGGTGAAGCCACGCCTATTTCGAGTCGTCAATTATTAATAGTTTTGTAAGTGCCGGAAATACCAACGTGTGAGTAGCTCTAACTGGTAGTTAAAAATTGTTATCACCATGGTTACCATGCATGCTATTTGTTTTCACCTATACTATAAAGGGCAGGTTATATACAATGGTGTATTCGTAAAAATAAAAATACCAAGGCGGTGATGACTGAAAAAAAAACATTCATCCCAACTCGGCGCTGGTGGGGAGGGGGGAACAAATTGAGACAATTGTGAGTCATAACATGCCACAATGTCAGTTTTAGGAGATTCCAATTCAAATATAAAATAATAGAAATGATGTGGTTTACCTTTGCATCTAATCGCCAAATAATCGCTAAATAGAATATCTAGCAGCTTAATCCTCAGCGGGTGCATCATGGTCTACACTCTATACATGTTGCGATCGATTGTGCGTCGCCAGCTGATCGATGACTAAGAAGCCAAGTCGTTACATAAAGTGTAGGATCAAACTTGACTAGAGGTGGTCCATTTAGTGTAATAAACGAAAGTAAATACATTCCTTTCACAGGCAGTAACAAAAAATGTCACAAATTGACTGTACACTACATAACAAGATTCTGTCATTATTGTAAAGTCTGACGTTGCAAATGAATATTGGCAGATTTCATCTATCAGGATGCATCATTTTCAACATTGTGCGTTCACAAGTCAGCTTTATATGTCTTCAAATATGGTTTTCAAGAAAAAAGGTACCGAGGCGCGCTCTGTCTCAAAATTAAAGTACCAGGGCGCCGCCCCGGCCCGCCCTGGCCCGAATACACCACTGGCTATATATGATAAAATACCGGGCCTAAGAAGTGTTGATAAAACATGTATTTGCGAGAGAATAGATGGAGTGGTCCACTAATTACTATTT
This sequence comes from Brachyptera risi, assembly GCA_964007535.1. Lineage (NCBI taxonomy): Eukaryota > Metazoa > Arthropoda > Insecta > Plecoptera > Taeniopterygidae > Brachyptera > Brachyptera risi. The sequence goes on from OZ023330.1 coordinate 22,984,602, forward strand.
GGGCCAAACAAAGACTCTTAAAAACAAAAGTGAAAATATCGGTAAATAATTTTTAACAGAAACTCGCAAGTGCATATAAGCTGCATGTATCCTTGTCGAGACTATCAGCTCATATGTGGGTCTGTCTACCCGATAATAGTTCATGCTGCAGCCTGCATCTGAAGTACACTGCTTTGAATCCGAAGTCAGACGGGCGTGTGTTTGAGTCCCGCTGTAGGTATGGGTTTTTGTCAACGTCTCTTATCACTTATCATCCGCTCATTCTTACCCTCATATAACCTAGGTGTCGGTGGGGTTGCTGAGCAGCATCGAAGAAATTCAAGTGTATCGGCACAGTAACGCGATCTGAGATTATAAGAAGTAAGCCACACTGCCCAAGTAATGTTTTGTTCGAATTAAATTATGCGCACCCAGGTCATAGCAGGTCAAATACTTTCACATGACTATTGCAATGAGAATACCGAACATTCTCACGAATTTCAAATACACACAAAAAATAGTTTTTAATCATCCTCTAAGCGGTGAAAGTCGTTATTGTCGATCGGTAGTCTCCCCTATCCGTTCGAATAAACGCTTGTGTGTTTCGACCCACCAACTATCTGAACTTGAACGATCACATTCGTCATTATTAATCACATGTTAAATTGTTTCGATCAAATTATATTAGGAAATGAAACGTTGTAATTTATTCTATCTTAATCGTATTCTAGATGGAAAGTGAAACTGTGTAAATAAAATATACAACATTTATATTGTTTTTGTATCTACATTTCAAAGACTGGAATTGTTATATAACTACTTTATCTTTGCTAAAGTTTGAAGTATAATTGCCCCTTTACTGCCAAATGCTGCGTCAGTTTTCTCCTATGTATGAGAGCTTTCACTAATAATGTTGCATAGATGATGTGTACACACTACTATTACGATGTCCTCTATTGGCGCATCTTCAAAAAGGTCAAACAAGATCAGGGGAAAGGCAATTCAAGTTTCTATGTGAATTTACCTTTCTAATAATCTTATTGCTATTCATTGAGGATGCCGAGTTGAATAAATAATTTACCAGTAAAATGATTGAAATCCAACGAGAAAGTCTCTCCATGTGTTTTGGTGGATCGACACTTCCAAATGCAATGTGCAGGGGAGACAAGCGATTGGAGTAACTGTGTAGGAGTCGGGTTGGATATTAATTGAAAAAAAACACAATTTATTAACGGTGGCACATGTATTTTTTTTCTTTCTTTCTATTTTTCCTATAAAAAAGCTTATATATATACAAGTATAAAAAATCGCGTTCAGTGTATAACAATATACAACAATATGATCGACACTGGTTGTCCGTGTCTCTTTTTGAATGTACCCGTGTTGTTCATTGTTCATTCAAAGATGTAGATGTTCGTTGGTGGTGATAATATATTAATTCTGGCGGATGAAGATGTAATTTCCGATGAGATGATCCCTCTTAACTGGGCAGTCTTTAGAAGTTGGCGCCATAAGTGCTTGATGGGGCGGAGTAGCTCTGTTGAGCTGGACCTCTCGAGTATCCTTGGAAACCACCTCCAGCTTGTTGCGATGTCTGACGGTACTGGGCAACCTGGATAGCTTGACGCACTCCCTCAAGATCGACTCCGACAACACGGCTCGAGTACGAGGGGACGCCATAAGCTGCGCTGGGAGCTCCGTATTGAGAGCTGACGCCACCGCCATGTCCGCCACCGAATCCACCACCACCACCTCCTCCGTTCTTGGACTCTTCCTTCAGGATGATCTGACGGATCTTCTCGAGGAGTTGAGCATCGACGTTTTGTCCCTCGCTTGAGCTGTAACCGGTCGACTCTTGGATGTAGCCGCCGCCACCGCCGAAAGTGGCACCGCCGCCGATGAAACCGCCGCCGCCGCCGCCGCCGGAGCTGTGGCCGCCGCCCGAGGGGCGTTGGTAGTTGTAGCCGCTTGGAGGCTCAGCGGAGACAACCGCGAGGGCAGCGAAAAGACACTGGAAGAAAAGAGAAGAATGTTGAAACAAAATGAACGGAAGATGAACTCAATATCAAACCAAACTCTTATAGTTATGGCTATTCCTTAGATATTTGCTCTGAAGCCAAGTGTTGGATGAATACGAAAGAAAGTATTTATCGATTCAAGTTTTGGTTTCACGAACGAGACCAGTATTTCAAGACAGTTTCAACTGCATGCGGTTGCACAATGAGCACACTTAATGACTTCTCTGAATTTAATGAACTGGTCATTATTTATTATCGAACGAGTTGTGTCATCATGAGTAAAATTGAGCGAAGCAAAGTAAAATCTGGAAGTCAATAAGAATTAATTGATAGTCTTCAAAGCTGTACAAATATTATGAACATGAAAAATTCAAACAAGGTTTCGAGTAGGTCTACTCGATGTGACCATAGACGGTGGATATAGTGTATATTATAATATATAGATATGGTAAAGAAATTTAGATATGATAAGGATCGTATGGTTCACCTATCAAATCTGTATTTTAGAATAAGTCTCTTTTTGAATTAGTTTTATTATTAATGATGAACTCTTGTATTTCGAACAGTATTTTGTTACTGTTTCAACCTAATGGCCGAGTTCTCTATTCTGCATTACCGCGTTTTTGATACGTCGAAAGAAATGATCATATTATGTAGGATAATTACTTCCTGTCTCTGCGAATCAAGTTGAACGAGTTGAGAAAAATTTCCGAGTCTCGTTCAAAAGTAATTGAGACAAACAATTATGTTGTGAATCCATACTAAACCACGGTATTGACAATGATATTTCTTATAATTGCAATCCTTGTTCGCCGAATAGTCAACGGCGTACCCGTTTCGTGCTCAATTTTCCACATATGAATTTTCGTAATTCTGAAAAATATGTATTATCGTATCATACAATTTTAATGTTGAAATTTTTATTTTTTTCAACTTGAGTTCTCTTCCACAATTTTGTATTATTATTATTGAAATGACCACTTAAGAAGCTTGAATACTTTTCCATGATTCTACTGAATAAACTGGTACCGGTATCAAAAAAAAAAAAAAGAATTTCACTGTTTTGATATTATTATGAAGAACATCCCGGCGGTCCGACGTTAATCCTCTTGCTGGGCACGTTATTTTTTTTCAGTTAAATAATTTGTAGAAAATTCACTCGCGCTGCAAAATAGTAGATATATTAAAATAGCAATTGTTTTTCTTACCAATGCCAGTGCGTTCATGATGTATGGTTGATGGAGTCAAGATGTGAACTGATGACTTCCAATAAGCACACACCCCCTTATATACTCGAGGCTCAGTCACGTGAGTAGACTCTACCTGGAGAGAAATGAAGCGGTTTCATGTTAAGTGAGAGGAGAAGACGCATCTTCAGTTGGACATCCAACAAGCGCACGTCGTCTCTATGAGATAGTGATGGCAATAAGGGGTTTCGACAGAGAGCGAGTGAGAGAGAATAGGATGGGAAAGAAAAAGTGGATCTTCGTATATACGAAAGTAGGTGCTTATTGCTTTGTTTGTATGTAAGTGTTTAGGATGTATGGCATTGGTGATGTCATGGCGTCGCTGTGACGCGTCTAGCAGCGTCGTTTGATTGGATTTCGGTATTATAGCCCACATATATCCAGTAAAGTATAGGATACATGTCTTGGCTTAATTATATGGGATGGAATTACTTAGGACTGCTAGCCATTATTGGAGATTACGTCCCCCATTTCCATAATAATCTTTGGAGTTTGGACAGTTGTTTCGTTTAATATGATATGGTAAAAATGACATGATGTTCACTTCATTTGAATTCAGTTAGTTTTTGTTTCACGCTCGATTAATTGTCTACAGCCTATATCGTGTACCATGGCCTTTTCCTATGCCTGAAGCAGGGAAAAGAAATTGTATGAAAATATAGGAATAAATTTACAATTTATTACTTTTTTATTTATATTTATATATATATATACATATATATATATATATATATATATATATATATATATATATATATATATATATATATATATATATATTTAGCTATATATATATATATATATATATATATATATATATATATATATATATATATATATATATATATATATATATATATATATATATATGTTCATTAATGAAACATCTGAAATGCATTTTCAATAAGAACGTGATAATTGAACTAAAGTAATGAACACTGAAATCTGACACTTCGTGTTGCAAGACTACGACGTGATTATATGTATAGTCTTCAAGCTGTACTGAAGGGTAGTTTTTTATTTGATGCATGGCATTCTACTAAATATAACCTACGCATCTATATATTACATGTCTAAGGCTATAACAGACTTTTACAGACGTAGCTCCAGAAGCTTGAACAACAGATGCGTTTTTACAGAACCAGTAGCTAAATAGAATTAAAGGCTTTTATCAATTTAAATGAATGAACAAGTGAGAATGCTCACTCTATGAGGAATGTAAATAAATACGAATATGTGTTAAATCATAAACCAATATTTTGTGTGTTGATATTTCTATACAAGCAAAGTGTGTTTAAGAAAGTAAATAAAAGATGGAGACGCGTCCTCTCGATTGGTGGAATTCGAGACCCGGGTTAAGAACCCATGCCAATAAGGCAATAAGGTATGAGGTATACATACTCTAACAGATTGAATATGTCTATATTTGATAATTACCCTCATTCCAGAATATAACTGTAGGACTATATAGGTCTTGACCAAACTTGGTTAGATGAGGTCGAAATTTGAAAACCCTCATAAAAGAACGGAAAAAGGAAAAGTTTTGACTGATTTTTTTACTGAATTTAGTAAAGTTGCATTTAAATCCATGTAGTAGCTAGGCCTACTTAATTTTGGCAATACCATCCCTGATCGTTCATCTAACGAGGCGTTTCCCTGTGGCTGTACAGTACATAGGCCTACATGTGGAGCACGGTATAGGCATGTGTAGTAATACTATATTTGTATTGCTATGTCTGTACAACTATTACGTATTGACACAATAATTGTGATACCACATAATATTGTTTCTTATCGATTCATAAATACTAATTAAACGTCACCCCATTATGCATGCTGCAAGCGCGCACGCATGATGTTACAGTGACATGCGCAACAACATGCGCACAACGTCGTTAATTGACGTGTTATTATGCTTGACATGGATATCAAATTCAATTTAAATGCTGCTTCTTTCAATAAATACGTATACAAATTAAAAACATGACTAGACGTAATTTTCTGTATTCGTCAGTAATCTTCCACATTGTTGTGTTTTAACAATAAATCTCAGCTTGTCTCACTGTAGTAAAACATACAAGAATGAAACAAAGCTCCTTCACTGCTGTAGGTTGCTAAGTCAACAATGAATAACATAGTTTTTTTCATAACAACAGCGAAAATCATTTTGTAGAACTATAGATAGACCTTAGTGTAGGCCTAACTATGATTTATTTTATTCATTCAAGTTCTGTTGGCATACAATTAATTTGACAATGTGTAGGCCTATAATTTATAGTTTTAGTTCAAATGGTTGACAAGTACAAGAGCGTTTAAGCGACTCAATTGACGACTCGAAATAGGCGTGGCTTTACCAGTCAGCCAGTTGGATCATATCATTTGTGGTCATTTCAAGATACCCCGATTGGATATTTGAATTTGACTACAGTTCTAACAGCCCTGTTGATTGGACGGTATGATTTCTGACGTCATGGGGGGCGGAGACTGCGAGTCGTCAATTCCACATAGTGTGTGAAAAAATAGTTGGGTACATAATATTATGTGTGATTGTTTGGTATGTTCTACAAGTCAACCCGTCAAAAGATGTATATTATTGTAATCAGCTTAAAAATTTGAAAAACAAAAGCTTGAATTTGTGCCATTCTAGAAAAAGCTTGGCGAATATAGAGGCGTTTTTTCAATTATCCACAGAATCAAAATTTGACCAAATTTAAGAATAGGCCTAAAAGCCTACTTTGGTTCGAAAAGTTTCAGTTCAGTCAACTTTCATCGTTTTTGAGAAATATTGTAGAGATTTCCGTATACCTCATGCTCATCTCACAACAACATCGACATAATGGCGTTCCTTTTTATTTAAATCGCGTGAGATATTCCATGCTGAAGCCGTTGTCGCAATGGGATAGCTATTTAATTATACGGATGCCACTAACTTTTGTTCAGATTACAACAATCAGGAAGAAAAAACAGTAAGCAAAACTTGCGAAACTGTTGTGTGAATGAGATGAGAATTAATAGATTAGTTTTAGTAGTGATTTTTTGTAATAATTATCACGCCAAATCATAATGAGAATAAGAAACTACTGAAATAAATAAAATGCAGACCGTTTAGTACAGCTTTCAATTACAACATAACTTGGTAAAAATCTTCCCACAAATACACTAATGCCCTTTGGTGAATGTTGATATTGGTGAATTTGTGGTATAAGGTTGCTCTCAAGTATCGTCACTCATCAAAAAGACTGACAACAATGTCTATCAGATGATATTACCCGCGATCTTTGGTGGCTATCCCCCAGGATTCAGTATTTCTATATTGTAAAATTAGGGTCAAAGATAGCGTAATTCTTCTGGTGTTGAAGCTAATTGGTTTAAAATAATTAAAATGGGGTGGTAAGATCGCCCTTGTGGTACCCCGTCCAAACGATCCTACCTTTCACCCTTAGCTTTCACGGGGGAACAAAGAATTTGTAGCAAGTTTCGATGTTGTTGAAAAAAAAATTGTAACGATTGTTCGTCGCAATTGTTATACCTGACGCCTGGCGCCCCCTCGCGGTAGAAGATTTGAAAACGGATTCTAATATTTTTCATTTCTGATGGTTGGATTTTAGAAAGTCAGTATGGGGCTTAGATTCTAGAGTGGTGACAAAACTTGTTCAAAATTTTGATTTTGTAAAACAAAACATGGTTTTAAGAGTATATATAGTTAGTTACTTTTGAGCCAAAATCATTTTCATTCATTGCACTTTTGATTATATGAACATAATTCACCAAAGAAGATGAAAAATTGGCCACCATTTTGAAAATGGTCAAGCTATGAATTTGATCGGAAAAGAAGTTTCAAGAGTATATAATCGAAGAAATGTGTATCTATGTTCTTTCGTATTATGCTTTTTGGATTGTCACATTTTATGGATTTGGCTTCGGTTGCGTCCAAAATTTGGTTCAATTTTCCATTTCTAAAACAATTCACATGGTATTGCGAGTACAGAGTTAGTACATTTTTCCATTACAAAAGCATTTGCATTGATTAAAAACGAAATTCAGCTAGAAAATATGAAAAAATTGCCATCACTTTGAAAATACGTCACAACTTTTGAATGTGATGAAAACTATAGCTAATATTGCCTCCCATCCTCTTTGAGCGAAAATTTATTCCCAATCAATTCAATAGGTTATTTTGATTTATGCTTGTTGGATTGCCTAATTTTGAAGAGTTTGACTTCCAGGGGTGTCCAAACTCTTGATAAATTTCATTGTTTTTATATATATTTTTTTACATGGAGCTTGTTGAAATATTAGAATATCAAGTGCTGAAGTGTTAATTGAAATTTCATTTTCAGTCAAAGAATACATCAAATTTTGGAAAAAGGATGGTTCCGTATACGGAATATATCTTACTCATTTATTTATTCATTCACAAGTAATTTCAATTGCGTGTGTATATAGTAGGCCTATGCCGTGGTATTTGAAGTTGCATTTAAAAACAAAATTGTACTAAAATATGTGGTATAAGTAGGCCTAATTCATAAGCTACTTGTATAATCATCATAATTATTTGAATAGGTAATTGACGACTGTAGAAGCTAGTACTCGTTATTATGGTCATCGACTTCCAGGCTTCTGTCAAGTAACAATTAATGCTAACAATCGTTACCATGACAATTCAGCGAACTGCGGTGAACTGTTGAAAGATGTCACAATCCTGGAACTATATTTCAACAAATAATCAAGATATTTATTTCCCTAATTTTATAGAGAACTAGAAATCATTATCTCAATATCAGAAATTTTAATTTTTTTTCTGTCAACGGACACTATGAGTCATGACTTAAGCATTACCGATTGTGTATGGAAACATGAACAGAATCGAGTAATCTCTACGTCACGACTCAAAACAGCTGGGTTCTAGAGGGCAAATAAATTAATTATAATTTCTGAAATTGAGATGATGATTTAGCTATTTTTCTATAAAATTAGAAAAATAAATAATATCATCATTATTCGTTGAAATTTAGTTTCAGGGTTGTTATGACCTTTAAAGATTGCAGATAAGTATAGATACCAACTGGTGGACATTTGTTATTCGTCTCTTTCAACATCGCTTGACAGAATACCCATGGTGGAAAAAGATTGTCTACCAACACAGTCAACATAATCATGTGAAACCGTTAGATTCAAATAGCTACTGTTTTTACTTTTAATGATTTTTCACGGCGAAATTTACAATTAGAAACACAATCACATCTTTCAAAAGTATTAAATTTCAAAGCTGCAATAAGTTTCTCCACAATTATCTACTTTTTCACAGTTATTTGGTTGGTAAAAATGGTAAATTTTGTTTTATGATGAACTTTCCATCTGCCTATTAATAGAACGAAGTGATCATTGCCCAAGAGACTTATTTCAAAGTGGAAGATATCAGCATTCGTGTGTTTTGTTTACTCTTGATACCAATGCTGGTAATGTCCGGATCAAGATGCATTGAGGGTTGCGTTTGCCCGTTCTCCCGGCCGTAAAGAAACGCAACCCTCAATATATATATATCACAGAAACGGTTTTCACTTATAATGTGTTCTGGTTCCGGACTTTCGGAAACTGAAAGACTTTTATCTGCGGCGGAAAATTATGATCACCGACAGCGCAGTCCTGGTGTCGAAGTTCATTGGTTTTAAATAATTAAAATGGGGTGGTAAGATCGCCTTGTGGTGCCCCGTCCAAACGATCCTACCTTTCAACCATAGCCCTAATTGAGGGACAATTATTGTGTATCAAATGTCGATGTTATTAAAAAAAAAGTAAATAACCTTCTTTCGTGTATACAAGTAGGCCTATACTTGATTCGGATTGCCAGTAGGTAAGCGGGCTCGATCAACCGTTTTCCCCATACCAACTAAGAGCACTAGCGCTCAGAAGTTTCGAGACCATGTCGAGTCAACAAATGTCTGATAGTGGTCTAGAGGTCTAGACAAGTACAGGACCCGGGTTCGACCCTGATGTTTCATTAGAATCTTGAGTCAACCCGAATACATCATGTAATTCCCGAATATGTGTGTACGTACACTTACAGTCAAATAAAATGGTTTATTCTGAAATTTAAATTCAAATAAATCTACGCATAAGTTGAGCTAATTTGATCACAGACGGTACGTGGAGTACGTATGTACAGTTGCGATCACATAAAGTGGTCGATTAAGCTACATTAAAAATGTATCCAGAAGGAAATGTACTGACAATTTACAACTATAGCAGACACCGTCCATACGTATCTCACGCATATGCCTACTATATGAGAAGGATAATGTTTCATATACGACAAACGTCATTATACGTCATTAAAGATGATTGAGACCGAGATTCGATTCACACCACGGTCGACCATCTTTATGACAGAGGTTTTTCGTGATTTTCCTTGTTCGTCCAGGTTGATACTGGGATGGTTCTTTAGCAACAGACCACGACCAACTCCTTCCCACTATTCAAAAATCCAAAACGCCCAACAAAATCACCCATCATTCCATCAATCATTATCTCATTCATCATTCACCGTCGCCAATAGATCTTACATCAGTACAGTGCGTCCTTAATCCCGATATAAATAGAAAAAACATCATTATACATCAAATTATACAGCTCTATTCTGGGTTCTATCCCATCTTCTCATTCATCATTCACCGACGCCAATGGATCTTACATCAGTACAGTGCGTCGTTAATTCCGTTATAAATAGAAAAAAACATTTTTATACATCAAAGTACACAGTTCTATTCTAGGCTGATCCGAATGAAATGACATAGTGAAGGGCCTATATCAATTACTTTTAGCTCGATATGTATGTCATAACTTGGCTGATGACAAGTGATGTAACACAAGTCAAATCGAGTATCAAACGATTAATCTGCAGTAAAATGTATGTGATAAAATTATATATTGTTATTGTTGTGTCGACGTTTTATTAATCTTTGTCTGGATCCGTTAGTCTCGCGGTGATGACTTGACCTAAATATATATATTTTTTTAATAACATCGAAACTTGATACAAAATCTGTGTTCCCCAATTAAGGCTATGGATGAAAGATAGGATCGTTTGGACGGGGCACCACAAGGGCGATCTTACCACCCCATTTTGATTATTTAAAACTAAGAACTTCAACACCAGGACTGCGCTGTCTTTGACCATAATTTTTCGCCGTAGATATGAGTATTTCAGTATAAATAAACGAATGTTGATATCTTCCACTTTGAACTAAGTCTCTTGGGCAATGATCACTTCTTTCCATCAACAGCAGATGTAAAGTTTATCATTATACAAAATGGACAAAATAAATCAGTGATAGGCGTATAATGTTATAATTAGGCCTATCACTCTACTAATTAATGGTCGTGGCCAATTAGTACTTCATCCAAGCATTTGCTTCGAGGACTGTGGGAAACCACGAAAAACCAAGTCAGGATGGATACAAAAAAGGTATTTGTTGGTCTTGAGCTTTTTCTTTCAACTTCTTCTCTTCATTCGCTTAATATCGCCTCTTGAATTTTCTATTTACGAATATTATTTATAGGAGAGTATAATATTCACTTGCTCTTATTCCATATTTCATAAAATTACTCCACGAAGGACCGGATTTACGAATATTTATTGGATTAACTTGTTGTTACTCTTGCTTAGTAATGATATTTGTGTACCTTAATTAACGACCATCTTAATCAACCCATATTTATATTTCCTGAAACGCTGTCTTAAGAGCCGGTTGCACCAACTAATTTGAGTGAATTAGTCAATATAGGTCGATCAGCCAATTGACTAGTTATCAACCTTGGCTATACGTTGTTATTCTCGTACCTGTACTAATGATGCACTGTAACTAGGAGAACCTATCATGTAACATATATGCGTGGTTGCATGAGCGATAGGCATATCCATATGAAATGTATAATGGAAAGCTATGCACCTTGGATTCAAAATTACTCATTTTAATCGTTTTACAATTCAATTGGTAGGACCTGTTGCTTGAATTTCTGATAGAGTTTTGATTGATGTAAAAAAAATACATTCTGATTTTCTTTTATCAAATCGGTTGGTTCGATTCTCAATTGTAAAACTTCGGATAATGTGTATCATTATCATATTGAATAAATATTAGGGTTTTGAGGCGCATCGACAGCGAGGTCATTTAGCGCCTGCATTATCATATTATTGAAATTCCGTTAAAATTTGAATTTATTTGAGAAGAATTTTTTTTCTTCTTTTTTGAAAATTTGAATTTATTTGAGATGAATAATTTTTTTTTCAAATTTTTCCTTCTGGTTTATTCTTATAAGTTTTTTTGAAAACTTCGAAACGAGTTTTCTCTTAAGTGGTGTGCAACCGATTGCACCTCAAAACTGTACAGGATCGTACACGTCTTGTGTATATGCCAAGTTTCAACTGAATCTGTACTTTGACCTGTGGAGCTCGGGAGAAAAAAATCGAGTGAGGTGGAATTGATTCTTCTCTTCGTTCATCCAATAAATACTTGATCATCAGTTGAATGTATACATTTTATACTCCACTCATAAGAATTATCTTAATAAAATAGGATACGAAGTTACAAGATATATATTTGTTAATACAGCTGCTATACCATGTGGTTTGTAGGGGCGCTAATTTTGGCGTATAGATTATTCAATATGTATTGCCTGAGGTAGACTATTATCAAACATTTACATAGTGCTGTGGATGACTAACGTATAAGAGAACTCTGTAAACATGAACATATACGTGTGAGTCAAAAGACTCACAGACAAAAGTTCAGAGACAAAAGTTCAGAGACAAAAGTGTGAAATGGGATATCGAATTCTTGCCAAGCACAAGACGACCAAAATGTCGATTCTCATTCACGTCTTCACGCACTTCAGAGGTATTCATTCCGTGTATTTAGTAGTTTAGATAGGCGTTTAGATCCCTCAGAATCAGATACTGTATATAGGCCTACCAGTACACGTTGTGATAAACCCAGGAAAAATCGTCTCCGTCTCCAACAACCATGAAAATAAGTGGTAATATGTAAAACAATTCGTCTCTTATTTGAGTCCCCAATCTAATTTTATGATGAGTTGTAAGCAAATACTCAATTTTTCCTTGCTTGAGATTTGAGAAACATGTTAGATTGTTTTTTTCTCAATTGTTTGCGCTCTACAATTCAAACAGGAATACATTTTGATGACACTTGAAATGCACAACGGTATTGTTTATTGTTATTGTTATTGGATACAATCGGCTGGATCATGCACTTGAGATAAAACCCAGTACGAAATTTTGAAAAACCTCATTAACAACAACAGGAAACAACAACAAACAACAACAAACACACAACAAAAACAAAAACAGGAACAACAATCTCTTCGAAAAATACCAATTCCCACTGAATTTATTTCATACCCAATATGGCACACCCGTACAAATTTTCACATAAATCAGACTGTCTCTTGAAGAAACGAATTATTGTTTCTAAATCAAGTATCAATTTAATTGAGCAACAGGTACAAAGACAGTTAACTGGACCCGAATAATGAAAATAGTAAATACCAATTAATAATGCCAAAATTAAGGATCTCGCTCATTACACCTTTCAACGCCGATGCTTCAGTTGTCCCAAAGTCATATGTTTTGTATACCTATAAATAGAAGAAACTCGATATATTATGATTCCTAGTTAGTACAATATGATGGAGATGGAATATGTGAAATAGTCCAGCAAACATTCTTAAAGAGTCGAACAAACATGTATTGTGGGAGGTGTTTGAGTGGGACGGGGGACGGGGGGATGAGTAATGGAGGGGTCACTGGTCGTCACCCACTATATCATGGTGCACGTGCAAATGCAGTATAGGTTACTGGGTCAGTCCGATCTGGACAATGCACTTCGTCTCATACACTCATCAACTCACGGCGTTAAGGATGTGCAGCTTCATCTCATAATTCCGGACATTTTTACTTCAAATAATCAAATTGATGTTCTATTTTTAAAATTGTCACGTCTTTCTGGCTAACGAGCTCGGGCTTATACTGATGGAGAGTAACTAGATCGATGTTATTAGAAGGAAGTGTAGGCACGCTTCAAAAAGAGATTTTTTCAAAAAATGTACATTTTGCGATGTTGGCGATTCATTTTGACTGATTCATTCTCTTTGATAAAAAATGAACCGCATTATTGTGGTATGCTTATAGTTATTTTACAAATACATATTTTGTAACCCTCCCACATGTATGATTGGAAAAATTGTTCTGAAATCCATAGGCAAACAACTAATTTGTAAATACAGTTATAATATAAGTTTAACTTTGCCTGCAATTTACTCAAAACTAAGATTTACACACACAACCGTGATTTACAACAATGAAAAAATATATCAGATTTATAGAAAGAAAGCTATTTTTTATTATTCTGAAGCTTATTGAATGAAGCGTGTTCTGTTGGAGCCACAATTTTGATTCCTCTGATACTCAAATGTGATTTATTTTTTAATTCACTCTGGAGCTGAAAAAAATGACAAAATTGAATCCCATTAATCAACATTTCAAATTAAATACTTCTAGTAGTCATACAAATAAAAACTGAACGTCAAAACACAGGTTCGACCCAAATAATAAAAATAAATTATGAAAAAATCATTTACAACAAACACGAAGAAATCTCTGTTGAAAACATCCCATTGTTATAACAATTAAAAATTAATTAAAAATTCAACTATGGAAAAAGAATATTTTTCAAATATTTTTGTTCTATGTTATGTGTATTGAAACTGGAACAGAAAGAAAAATGTAGAAAACTTCAAAACTCTGGATTTTTTTCCCAAGCGTATAAGGATACGTAAGCGTATCGTTTAGTTGTATTATTATTATTATTACTATTAGTACCGTATCCTCGCGTTGTGAACCAAGATGGTTTATGACGTTGTTTTAACCCAGGTCGTAACCATGTCAAATGGAAACGTGATTTACTTGTCCCGGTCGAGCGAGGATGTTGTACTTGTATCAGGGTGAGTGCTCAATGTGTAGGAGGTATTTGAATTTTAGAAAGGTGCTGAACCTGATACATTATATATATACATTATTATCTTATTCGAAAAACACTCAGCTGAACTAGTGGGCCTATTACATGCCAAGTTGAGGCAAGCTTATAGCTTTGTACGATTACGTGTTGGTGTCCGCTGTTCTCTGGTATAAGATTGAAGGAACGGTTAGAAGTTTATTTTATTACTATAGGAGAACACAAGATGAGCGAGATATGTGTATAAAGTCTACTCGAAAACTTCTAAACACCTTGACTTGTATGGACTACACTCGAGAACTCTACATACCTTGATTGAAACTGTCAAGTCTACAAAGCAAAGAATCACAATGCGCAAGATACTGAATAAAGAATATAACCACCATTTCAAGCTATTTGATGAAAATTAATCCATGAATAATTATCAAGAATGGGCTTTTGTAAATGTCCTTTCACTTATCATCACTTTATAGTTTCATAATCACCTGCTCATTCATACCTCAGTATAACCTAGTTGTTGGTTGGGGTCGTTAAGCAAACAATAATTATTTTTCTGCTCGGCCCAATCTCATATTCCTGTTTTTTTTTCAACTTGTGAAGTTGTTTCTCCAAATACTATACAGTTTCAAGTTGGATAAGTCCAAGTGCCCAGAAAAAGTTACATGTTAATCAGGCAAACCGTGCGACCTATGCAGTGCTTACAAACAAACAAACAAAGAAAAACACAGACATGGCTCCATAAGAGTAGGATGGAAGTCTTTGCTATAGTTCATCCATCCATTACCATCAAAAACTTGACACAGCATTTGTTTTGTTTCACAATTAGGTTCAAGGATGCAAGATAGGATCATTCGGAATGGGCACCCCAAGGGCGAAGTCAACAGAAGTATATAGTAATTTTTCTATGAATTATAATAATCTTCTTTCTTCAATCCATATACAAGTGTGGATTCAACATATACAATCATTGCTTTTTCATTTCGACAATTTTGGTCTCATTCATTGTATAGGCCCACACGATTTGATTTGACACCTATTATTTCCATAGTGATGTATTATTTTCAGCAATTCAGTTTTTTGTATACTTAGCCGCTACTTAAATAATTTTATAACATAAAGATAATGAAGAAATACAAGTTATGATTGAAATAAATTCACGCCTCCCTCCGTGGCTCAGTCAATGCAACGCTGTAGAAACTGAAGTCACCGTTGGGCGTATAGGTTCGAGTCCCGCATAAGAATTGGGCTTTTGTAAAAGTCTTTTCACTTATTATCACTTCATAATCACAAGCTCATCCGTAACCTATACCATCGTATAACCTAGCTATAAAACAACAATCATAAAAAAATCTCTTTATTACTTACGTCAGTCTTAATTTTCTCATCATTTGGAATTTTGATGGCTATAACTAAAAATTGTATGATAATTCGTAAACCTTTATTCATTCAATTTTAGGTACGATTTACAGAGGATTTAAGACGAGAATGGACCTAATTTTCACCAAGCATCCCACACATTTTTCCCAATAACCTCCTTTGATAATTTTTTGATAAGTTCAATAATATATTGACTGCGATTTTTTTTTATGAAGCGTTGCATCAGGTGAAAACGACATGGCTCATATTTCATGATTGTCATGGAATTATTTGAATTTTGCTAAAGAAGGTTGTTAAAAACATGACAAAGAATGTCTCTGGCAATTTTGGTGTTTTTAAAACATATGGTTCAGAAGCAATACCTATGACATTCTGAATTCTCCCTAAGAGCAATGTTAAATTTGATGACTGCTCCATGCGACACAGCGGAGAAAAGTAGAACGCTCCATAAAAAAAATCGCAGTCAATATATTATTGAACTTATCAAAAAAATTCTCGAATGAGGTTGTCGGGAAATATGTGTAGGATGTTTGGTGAAAATGATGTCCGTTCACGACTTTCCTGACGTTTCCAGGGATTGTCGAAAAGTGATCAAAATTCAGAGGTTATGTCCCGGGAAAAAATTTAGAATTTTTTTCCTCGAAAATAGTTTCTTTAAATAATGTCTTCAATCATTGCCACGCTGAATACAAAATTTTATGTCATGCTGAAAACTTATAGATCCACCTCAAGCAAACATTAAAAATATGAAAAACAATAGTAATAAATAAATCACATCTGATAATGATTATCATGTTTTCGTAACGATCCTACTAATTGGAAGAATATAGCTTTTCCTATCACACTGAGGGAGAAACTGAAGTCTGGTCGGGCGTGGGTTCGAGTCCTGCATTAGGCATGAGTTTTTGTAAACGCCCTCTCACATATCATCACTTCCAGATTTCATTATCTCACGCTCATCCATACCTCCATATAACCTAGCTGTTGGTGAGGTCGTTGGCAGGATTAAAATAAAATCTATCAAAAATAATCGAGTTATATTTGTATGTTCTTTTTTTCACTTATTGGTATTGAAAAATATTCTTCATGATCAATTAGAGACAAGTTGACAAAAATAATTCACATATGATTATTAATTATTATTATTTGCGTAACGACCCCATCAACTGCTCGGTAATCAATTTTGGGGCTACGAATGAGTGAATGATGGATGAATTATGTTTACAAAAACTTATACCTTGAGCGGCACTCGAACCCCTACCCGTCTCGACTTCAATTTCCAGGACAATGTCTTGGTTCATTGTGCCAGAGTGACAGCAAATCAATCTCATCTGAAATTTGACGTTATATAGCTGTTTGACTCATGTGTCCCGTTTTCGTTATCCCGTTGTCTTCTAGCACATGGTGTCGACTGTCGACTCGAGAGTGCATCCCCATGAACCCTCTGTCCCGTGCCACTTCGTCGGGAAGAATAATTTTAACTTCTCTAATCTCTCGTGTCTCGTCAAGACGTATAAAAAGTGCATTGTTATAGGACGGAAGCGAGGACCAGAGCAACAAGTCCTAGGCCAAGGATGCACCTCACGGCAGACATAACTGAGTCAAGTGCAATACAACGGCTAGCATGCAACATGCAATGTTACTACCGATACTGCAGGTGATTAGGAAGTCAATAGCACTCATCACATCTTGATAGCATTTATCTAGCAGC
>OZ023330.1:23006963-23017900 GCA_964007535.1 Brachyptera risi
TGTCAAGGAACAAAAATTTGTTGTGTCGTTCAAACCTTGTGAGTCGAGCATTAAACTATTTAGAAGCATATTGTTTCCGAAAAGGGATATAAATTATCATCACATGATTTGTGAGCCATTGCTACATATCTAGATGTTGAATATCATTTCCTGACAGTGTTGATGAAGATGAATATAATTTTGAATACATTATTTCAAATACGGACAAAATAATCGGTTGTTGTAATTTTTCATGAGATTTTTGTAGTGGGGGGGAGAAGGGATGGTTTACTTTGAGGTGCGTTCCGGTTCCTTTTTATCTACAAATTAAGCCCTTTGTAAGTCTATACCTATATCTATGAAAATGTTGGAATCTAAAGTTAATTATCTCATTTCACATCATTGTGAAGGTATACTACAATAATTATCAATGTTTCTCTTCAATCTCTTTCTTTCTGTTCAATATCTTACCGTTCAAAAGTAATCAAAATCATCAAAGAACGTATGTTCCGCTGAAACGACTCCCGTGCATGCGCTCTTAATATTTACAGTTCCTTGATTACTTGGAACAGTTTTTCTCCAACTGTGATTGTTTATAATCTGATCGAGACGCTACCGCGCGTGCTACTCGATCATTGTGCATGGAGCTCATCATGCAGGGAGATTGTCATCAGAGCATTGTCTTGAGCATTATTATGCTCAGACATTAGTTAACACAAATAACTATATACAAGTATCTATAGAAACTGCAAATAGTGGCTACAAGCGCATTACCTTCATTCCCATGATGGGTATTGTTTGCTTAACGATTCCACCAACAGCTATAGGTTATACGGAGGTACAAATGAGCAGGTTATTATGAAACTATGAAGTGATGATAAGTGAAAGAACGGTTATAAAAACTCATGCCTTGTGCGGGACTCGAATCCACGCCCGACTGTGACTTCAGTTTCAAAGCTACAGCTGACTGAGCTACCGAGGGCGTTGTTCTTTCCGTTTTCTTGTTAAGTGCTTATTAACAAAATAACAATTTATGCTTTTGTTTTATTATATATTAGTTTGTAATTATTTCATTTTCATTGCCTATATTAATTTTGACTTGACAAATGCAATTCACAAACCCAGATGCACATCAAACCATCAAACTTTCATGGAAGTTGATTTTCCCGATAAGATAATTCATCCAACGTCTAGAACTTCACAATAATAGTTTGTGATTCAAACAATCATAGCAATTTCATACTTTTCTATGTCGTGGTATATATATATATATATATATATATATATATATATATATATATATATATATATATATATATATATATATATATATATATATATATATATATATATTCTATTTAAAACGGTCCAACTCAATTTTATTTTCCCGATGAAAAATATGAGGGGGAATACTGAAATTTAATTGTATAAAAACTTAATTTACGAAAGACGGTGAATACTAAAAATTAGTAAAGTTTCTCATTTGTTTCTCAAACGCGCTTTAAGAGAGACTTTTAATTAGGCTTGATTCTCGAGTTTTCCTGGCACGAAGGTAGTTTGTCGTCTTCGATACATATGGTATTCACTAGTATAGCTACCTATAGCTGTTGATTTTATTGCAAATTTGCATGAATAAGCATGCCTATACCATCAACTAACTATTTATCAACCAGCAATGGTCTCATACTGTTTTGTTACATCACAATCACATATAATTCACCCGATTAGCCAGAACCAGACAGTGTCCGCTATACGGCATTAAAACTTATATTTCTTATTTGCCTTTCTAGTTTCGTAGTATTTAATAAGTGACAACAAAAAACACGAGAAGATCGTAAATTATTCTTTATTACGAACATTATGTTCAGTTTACCTAATAGATCTCTGTTTTAAACAAGTGTTGACCGTGCTCTACCAACATAACTTTACCGCACGTGAAATCTATTTTCCATTATCTTTAAAGTTACTTTTCTGTTTTCATGGATTTTCATTTTGTTCGAGTGGATTTTAGCTCCGAGAACGATCTCAGTAACTTGTAGAAATATTCTCAGAGCGGATACATAATATCCAATGATTACTGATATCAAAACAAAGAAAACAAATGATGATTGGATGCTGCTGACGAATAAACAAAAACATATTACTAATTTTTGACTGATTGTAATTTTTTCCCCAACATTAATGACTTCATGTTGATAACTTGACATATCTCAATGCACGTAGATTTGATATTCA
Source organism: Brachyptera risi (assembly GCA_964007535.1). NCBI lineage: Eukaryota > Metazoa > Arthropoda > Insecta > Plecoptera > Taeniopterygidae > Brachyptera > Brachyptera risi. Next base: position 23,009,178 of record OZ023330.1, read on the forward strand.
AATGTACATTGAATGCATAATTGTGATTGAAATTCATCTAGAATAAGAATATATCATTATATAATTTTCATTATAATTGACCATATAGACTACTTCATTTGATTGAGTCTATAATGTTGGTAGAGAGCAACCAACAATCGTTGTGTACAATAGTGGAAATAATCAGCAGTGATATTTTTGGATTTAACTGTTAAACTTTCATAATTTCGATATTAAAAAATATCACTAATTTTAATTGTGAACATCAAAGTTTGTGTAATGTTCAAAGAAATGTGATATTTAGTATCAAACATCAACTTCTTAGTTATAGAGCTGAATTTGGTAGGCATAGCTTATACGAATTTTTTTCTGGTGCATGTATGAAGTTTTATGTTTTATACCTTTACTTTGTATTTTTTTTTTTACAGTTTTACTTTCAGGGCATGAAAGGTTTAATCACTTTTAATCAAAATGAAACATAGCTAATTAAGAGTTGTTTCAAATATTCTGTCATTATATTTTACTGGCAAATGATGTTTCTACATATCAATAGACGTACATGCTTGTACCGATAATTGAAGAAGAACCAGCTTAAAAATTATATATATATATATATATATATATATATATATATATATATATATATATGTGTGTGTATATATTGTGGTTTAACGGCGCGTTTAATTACCACGACGAGGGTACATTGCGACGATAAGAATAAAAAACGGTTCCCCAAAGAATATTCTAGATTGAAAAAATAACAAATATGCAGATTCGGTATAACGTGCTTGATCCTGTTGAATATTCAGCTAGAACATTCAACAGATACTAGAGAAAACTGAACTAAGCTTCAAACTAAACCAAAGAACCTGTAACAATATTATAGAAATGATCAGTATAAAACAGTCAAGTCGCTCCTGTGTATAACAGATGAGAGAATCTGACAGCTGATGCTGTATTATTACATGATAATCTGTGTTAATGAAGAAATAAATAAATAATATCAAGGGCGATGGCCGATGGCTGTCATTCATCAATTAGTGATTTCAACATAAATATTCCATTCAAAACATAGTTTCATATAAACAATGTATTACCAAAATAATATTGTTTCTTGGATCATGTGACTTCCCATCACGTTTAACCAAGTTACGTCATTGATGGTCGCATGAAGCTACAGTCCCGTGATTAATCTACCAACACATCAAGTATTTTAATTCGGTCCATGATAGCTTCAACTTTCTGGCTGATCTATGGTTGATCAAGTTTAGATGCAAGATATGTCTATAATAATAGTTACTGAAGATACAATACAGATTGTAAGTGGTCACATAAGGTGAGTTATGACAATTATGATAGTTTAAATTAAAAAATGACTTCTACCTGTAGACCAATATAATATGAACATAACCTTGGTTGAACAAATATTAGGCGTATGTGTGTGCACTTGAAACTTCATGCGTTGACCACTTGACCTAACCCAATCCCATGTATACACGCAATACACACGTCTTGCGTAACGCATTGAGTCTGTAGATGCCATTTATATGATTATACACCTGTCTACTTGATACTGTTATTAACAATTAAACGAAGAGGCCATTTGAATAGAGAGTGAAAGGAGCCATCTTCTGGCCCTGACTCACTTCAAAGTGGTCCACAATTTCATCAAGTGTCAATATTTAAAAAATGAAGGAATCTCACACTTTTTAATAGTGTGGACTTTTATCACGATAGTTATATTCATATTTCTATTAGGCAATGATGATGTAAAAATCTTTAGAAAAACGTTGTTTGTCTTCACTGTACAAAAGAAGTATGCTAATATTTGGAACCCAATGCTTTATTATTATTATTAGCTTTTGATAAAAGCTGTCTACGACTATCAATTACGTAACGGGATAAGCAACATGGCATAAGTCCTATCCTCTCAACATTAGACTCTTTTCACCATGATGGAATCAGCGCTTTCGTGTAAATTTCTGAGATTCGCAATTTCAAATCAGATCGTACGTATATTAGACTGGTATTTCAATGTATAATACATAGTTGTATGCTTGCATTGTTTCTGACCTTTCTCGTAGATGATGAGTAATTATCCAGTTATCAAATGGTGAATATAGCAGGAGGGCTCTTGACTGGGGGTCTGAATGCTTTTACAGACGTATTTTAAATTTAGATTGGCTAATTCAAATGAAATTTATTCCAATATTGCAGTTGGGAAGAGCTGGATTCACATATTGCATTACATCTATCACTTGTATAGATCAACATACAATAATATCACCAAATTACCATAAAACTTTTGAGGCGGCATCCCTCTGATATGCGCATGGTGCGAAAGGAAACCGCCATGTTGCTTATCCCGTTACGTTATTGATAGTCATAGAAGCTGTGTATATTATTGTTCGACGTCATCAACAACTTAACAAGGCCGTGATTGCTCACAGCTTGTTGGTTTATTACATTTTTGAGAGCGTCGTGAAGGGCACAGAGATAGAGCACAATATATCAAATATTGACATAATCGAGAGGACAGAATATTAATCTCAAACTGGAAAAACGTATTATATATATACGTTATGAGATGAGCTTGGGACACGATCGAAATGTGTTGTACCAGAAGTATGAAAATCTTAAATGAAAATATTCCGTCAGCTCACGCTATATCTACAGACCTTAGATTACTTCAGAAGTTTGAAAACCCTACCTGCTATTTATTGATCTCTATAATGCGAGCTGTTGACATTTTCACAGCTGTTGACACAGCTTCTAGGCTTCCTCTATCTATGCATTAGCATGCTTAGCATGATATTAGATATAAATTATTTTTTAAATGGGTTCTCTTCAGTACTACCCATCCGATTAATGTAAAACTTATCAACAATGTGTATGATTAATGTTTTTGTATTTAGAATGAATCCCGAATTCTTTGAAAAATACAATTTTCCCTCTAGGTTATTCTCATGGCAATTTATCAAACTTTCAAGTTTTTTCAAAGATATTGTCGACCCCATTTTTCTCAAAAACGATAGGGATCTATTCTGGTTCAATGTTTTGTCTTTTCTATGCTCATCTGACATTATGTATTTTATTTATGTATTTTATTATGTATATATATATATATATATATATATATATATATATATATATATATATATATATATATATATATAAATATATATATAATATATATATATATATATATTTATATATGAATATATATATATATATATATATATATATATATATATATATATATATATATATGTTTATTTTTATAATCGAACTTATTGGTTACGAACGAATATCGAGATATTTGGGATATTATAGTTGTCATAAAAGATACGCCTCAACCGGGACTCGACCCGGGACCTTCTGATTGCCGGTCAGGTGCTCTCCCACTGAGCTACCAAGGTATTACTATCATGACATGACTACACTTAGAGTGACGATACTTCATGGGAGCTCCTATAGGGGGCTTAGATTCACCCAAGGTGTAACGATATACCGATCCTTGTGTACTCTTTTTTACCTTCACCTAGGCATGAGGAATAATTGTATAATTAAACTTCTTGTTTACGAATCAATATTGAGATATTTGAGATGCTATGATTTGTTCACTCTAAGTATAGTCACGTCATAAGAGTAATACCTCGGTAGCCCAGTGGAAGAGCACCTGAACGGTTATCAGAAGGTCCCGAAACCCGGTCAAGGCGTATCTTTTATGACATGGCTATAACATCCGAAATATCTCAATATTGGTTCGTATAACCAAGAAGTTTCTTTATAAAATTATTCCTCATGCCTATAGGTGAAAGTAAAAAAACCGAGTACACAAGAATGAATCGAAAAGGCTGATTAGAATTGCATACAAAAATTTTGTATGCAATTCGAATCAGCAATAATTGTGATGATGTATATCATCGATGTGTTCACATTCAGAGAAAATTTCATTTTTTTCCGGAGAGATTTTATTTTTCCAATTTTTCCGCCCAGCCTAATCTTATGGAGTTTTCAGAAACTGTCAGATGTTATTTCTCAAAATAGATCTAAACGAGATTTCATTTTTCAAATTTGCCTGTTCAGCCTAATCTTATGGAGCTTTTAGAAACTTTGATATGGTATTTCTCAAAAATGATTGAACCGAATCGACCCAAAAACTTTTGAACTTTTGAAACTTTTGAAAGGTTGGATAAGTTTACGTGTACGGAAAAAGTTTCATGTCGATCACTCAAACCCTGCGACATGTGCAGTGCTCACAAGCAAATAGGCAGAAAAGAGAAAAAGCACACAGACAAAGCTCCATAAGAGAGGCATGGAAGTCTTCGCTATCGCTCATCTGATAACCGAGCGTTTGACTTGTGGAGCGCTTACAAAAAAAAACTACCTACACAAACAACTCCATTATTTCCACGATGAAAAATTGAACCTTTTTGGCTCATCATCCAAACAATGATGATGATAAGACAAATGAACTACAACGACATTGTGTTTAGGATTAAGCTCAAGGCCGTTGTGTATGTGTGTATACCACACACTTAGCACTTCTTGTCATGTAGATGTTATTGGCTAGTTATTAGTTGAAAGAGTCACTTTGGATTTTATATAATCAATGCTTGCAGTTGAGCAACTTGGCCAACGAAAAGAGTTCGTGCCCTAGTTGTACTTACTTGTATACATGGCCGATCTGGTTCTAAAGATGAGCTAAGTGACTGATGAGTGTATATATATATATATATATATATATATATATATATATATATATATATATATATATACATATATATATATATATATATATATATATATATATATATATATATATATATATATATATGTATATATATATATATATATATATATATATATATATATATATATATATATATGTATATATATATATATATATATATATATATATATATATATATATATATACATATATATATAACTTATATATACATATATATATATATATATATATATATATATATATATATATATATATATATATATATATGTATATATATATATATATATATATATATATATATATATATATATATATATACATATACATATATATAGAAAGAAGACCAAGATAATGAGAAGATCCGATGTGTTCAAACGATCCTATCTCTCAGCCATCGCCTTAATTGAGAAACAATGATCTTCTATGAAGTTTCGATCTTATTGAAAATATATATATTATATATATATATATATATATATATATATATATATATATATATATATATATATATATATATATATATATATATATTTATATGTTCCTCATGCCTGTCACATGACATTACCTTCTAGGCTTGTAGAACTCATAGGAAAATGACTATCCATTATTTTTGATTTTTTACTTCCGTTCTAGCTGGGTCACATAAAACCAGTGATGCGACCAGTAAATTTCAACATTTGTTTCCACCAGAATACCGGAATACCAAATGAAATAATGTTGAATAAATGCTTTGATCAACAAAAATGACTGCATTTCTCATCTTTCCATTCAGGCCCAAATAAATTTGAGTCAACATTTGTAATGATTTCTATCATCCTCGTATTTGAATTAACTTCAAAATTAAATGTTTTCGAATAGAAGTTTTTCAAAATATTTTTCCTCTCGGGGTTGTTTTCATAGGTTTTTCCAAAATAAAGTGATGATTTTCCTCAGAAATGGTCCAATCGACTTCGCCCCAAAACTATTCGGTTCAAAGTTTGGTTAATTCACGTGATCACAAAAGGTGCATGGTATCAAAAAAGTCTGTCTGAAATCTAGAGGAAGTTAGCCCCATTCAAAAAAAGAAACACACACATAAAAAGGTACAAAAGAGTCGAATGGAGGTCTTCGTTATACCTCAGCTGATGAAAAAGCTAATAAAACATCACATGAAAATTTTTTGTTTGAGAATTAGTTACTTTTGGGGGGGGGGGGGGGGGGCTGCGCGTTCTTTAAGAATATGGTCGCTCATCCGTTGGCACTAACGGTCATACTTGCCTGACCTGCACAGTACTCAATTATGATTGATGGCTATTGTTTGCTGGACGACTCTATCAACAGCTAGGTTATACGGTGTAACGAATGAACAAGTGATTATGAAACTATATGAAATGATGATAAGTGGTAGGACGTTTACAAAAACGTATGCCTCATGCAGGATTCAAACCCACGCCCGACGATGCCTTCAGTTTGTGAAGTGGTGCCTCAACTGACCGACCTATCGAGGGCGGATGCATAGTATTTGAATATTTTACCCATCTTTCCATATTGCCTACATGATCCTACTTCCCTCCTACTTCCCTCCTTTACCTCCAAAAGGAATATCACACGTCCACACCACACCTCACCAAACTCTGCAGTACGAGAAAAAATTTCTTCTGCAAATTCAAAGCGATAATAAATATTTTTTATAACACTGGATTATTATAACATCAATTTATTTATTCTTCATCACATTTATAGTTTAATAGTTCCCATTGATGATTCTTTTTCATTATTGCTTTTTTTTCTATGAATGTTGAATATAGAAATAAAATTAAAAATCGGTGATAAATTTACTGGAAATATTTTGTTATACTTTTAATTATATAGTTACAGTGAATTTGATTTATGTGTACATAATGAATGTGTTGTATGTTTTTACTAGGACCAGCTATATCTAAGATATATCGTAGATAGCTATATATATATATTCCTATAGGTTGACACATTGCATTAGGTTTCATTTCTTATACCAAGTTGAAACTAAAGTTGAAACTAACTGCAAATATTAATTATTCAGATTAACGTTTTTAGCTTTCGCTTCAATTTTAATTACTTCATTAATTAAATCCAATAATCTTAGTTGGTTCTCAATTATAGTTCAAAGAGAGAAGACTGCCTAATTTAAAATCATGTCGGGTTGTTTGATATATCTATTAAAATACATTAAAGACAAATTCTACAACTTTCGCAGCTTAAGTATCAGTAATTATTCTTATTGTTGATTCTAATTGCACTTTTGGACTTCCTTAAACTGTTACATTTAAATTTGAGAACGAATATGAAACTCTTGTATTGCCAATGGTATAAAGTGAAACGATTGGAATTGTCAATAATTCTTTCGATATCATCAGAGTTCACGGGGAGAGGGCGGGAAGAAGTTTTTTTTTCGGCCTCTTGAGAAGAATGCACATAATAGCACAATTTTGTTGTAACAATTTTGTCGTCCAGAGGTGGAAAGAACTTGAGTCGTGGCCTGATAAGTAGGTGTCATTCCAGTAGCGGGACGCGACCTCCTGTCACTCCTGAGTCCTGTACATCTTATATTTATTTTATAGACTCAGACACATATTGAATAGAGCAATGCTCTTGACAATTTATAAATCTCTAGCACAATCAATACTTCAGTATGGAATCATTGGGTGGGGTGGGGCTTATAATAAAAATTTTGAGCAACTTAACACCATTCAAAAACTAATTCTTAAAATAATATTCCTTAAACACAAACAATTCTCCTCTATCCAAATATATACCTGTGCGAAGGTCCTAGATATTCGTCAAGTATATATTAAAACTATTTTAATTCACCTTTATAGGAACTTTGATTGCTATAAAATAGAATATGTGGAGGATGCAATGAGTACCAGGAGTCACAATATGTTTAATTTGTTTATTCCCTTAAGGAAGAAGCAAATTGGTCAGAAAAATTTGAATTTCATTGGTCCACATATTTATAATCAAATCCCTTTAGATATAAGAGAAGCTTCAAACCTTCTTGTTTTCAAGCACAAAATTGAGAACTGGTTACGAGATTCTGGTAGAGTTTTCTGCAATAATCTTGTGAATATATCGTAATGAAACTGTTTTGTATTTGCTATAAATATATGGGTCTAAATGTGTATGTATGTATGTATATATGTATATGTGTATAAGCATGTATGAGATTTTTTAAGTGGATATGTGTGTAGTATAAATTCTATTCCATTTTTATCTTGCTTGATTCACTTTTTGTTTTGTTTATTACCGTTATCTTGCTTGTCTTAATTCCTTAAGAATAGATATCTTGCACTTGGTTCAATTTACATGAATATTGATAACTGTTTATGTATTATAGTTATTGATTCTCATTTTTTCTTTTCGATAATATTTTTCATTTAGTTAAAAAAGAAGAAAGTAAGAATAAATAAATAAAGATAAAATAACAATAATGGAAAAGAAGATTAAATAATAATTAAAAAAAATAAAAAAAAATTATACAGGTATTCATGATCTATTCTAGACAGTCACCGTCATATCGTGAATTTAATAATACTCTAATTATTTCAGCCCGCACACAAGAATTTTTCTTTCTTATGCGGGCTTCTATACATTCTTTATTTCATTTTCATTTTTCATTTATCTTTAATACTCAACTCTAAACACAGTTACATTACATGAATTGAATGTATTATTCATTGATTAGATTTGGATATTACCATAATTCAAGGAACACCATCTTTATTTACTCAATTTTTAATTTTTCTTTTCAAGGGTTTAGTCTATCGATATCGAAGGTGTGTGAATAATGATAGCTATGTGAAAAATGAATAATTTCTCATTGTAATTCCTGATGTATCATATTGTATGGAATAAATGATTTTTTGAATTGAAAATTGAATTGTTCAGTATCCCTTGAATGACTGTTCAGAGTGATACCATAGAATAGTGATACTTATATTGATCCACATAGAAAATGTGGGCAAAGCTG
>OZ023330.1:23018100-23208100 GCA_964007535.1 Brachyptera risi
TCAGTATCCCTTGAATGACTGTTCAGAGTGATACCATAGAATAGTGATACTTATATTGATCCACATAGAAAATGTGGGCAAAGCTGTAAGTTTGTGAGTTTGAAATAAAGTTTCCATTTTATAAACATTTCAACTTCTTATATTTTATAATGCGAGATCTTTTTGACTTATTTGACCAATAATACTCCATATTTTTCCATATACGCATTCAGATTCACGAAAAATGAAATCAACAAATTTGCATAGTTGTAACTTCTATATATTTTTTTCAGTGAGGCGCATAAAAAGCGTACCTACACAAACCGACGAAAAGTTTTTCCAATGTCGATTCCTTTGTTCATCAAGGATTGGGTTTCTTACTTTTTAGTACAATGGATACATTTTCTAGTCTTTGCTGGGTTAGGGTAAAGGGTATAGTGTGTTTCTTTTGCCTACTTTTTCTTTCCCCAATACTGCCTACATATGCTACCTGCAACCATTTTGAATATTTTTTTCATCCTGTTTTGGCTACAACGTTACTTCTTTACATACCCAACTTTACCTCAAAACATTGTACCTGCTTACCTTTCATTCTACCCTTTCTCGGGGCGCCTGAAGAGCGAATATTGAAATAAAGATATATTATTAAGAGTGAACGTGGCTTGAGGATTGCCTATTCGAGGAAATGATCATAACCTAACCTAAAAACCCTAACAAAAGCTCCTCTGTGCTCTAACCAATTCCCCGAAAAAGTAGCTTGTCTATACGGAATTCCTACACACCAAGCCCTCCTTCACTCTTAGTAGTAGCGCTATTCCTGTATTCCCCCCGCACCAAACACTTTCTGGTGATGGTGTGTGAATGGGGGGGGGGGAAAGAGTGAAGTATTAAGCATCACAGTACAAAAAAGGTTCAAAATGGTTGTAGGTAGTGTAGACAGTATGTATACGTACAGGGGCAGTAATAAGGTATACACAGTTGGAACGTACATTTAAAAAATATGTAGTAGGGACTGGAATGGGCTTAGTAGTTCTAAGTGTTTTTGAGGGGGATGAAATAGGGTGAAATTTATTCCGTCAGAGGTTTATGGCGAGGCGGTTGGATAGGGATAGTTGGGGAACTTGCCACTACGCATTTATGTGCAATTGAAAGAGTTTTGAAATAAATAAATCAAATAAATGAATAAATAAATATGATTTACGCAGAATTTGTAGACCCCTCCGTGTCCACTACACCGTGTCTCAGACAGCTAGAAGTTCCTTGCTAATGGCAGATAACAACTGCTATCGAAGAAGTGAACGTAATATTTGTACATAATGGAATAAACTTTCGCTTGACCGTAAGCCTACTAATTGCCTTTGGAGAGATGATCTATGACATCATTCCAAGTGGTTACAGTAAATACTTCACACCGAAGACCTATTACCACTCTTCAGGCGACCTGTGGTATAAATGATCACGAAACTTTTCGTGCTGCCCTACCCGTCAGACAGTTTGGAATATGATAGATTCATTATCAGTATTCAAATGAGAATAGTAAGAAAAGGAGTTTTCACGTAAAATGCATTCAGCTAATTAAATTGCTACACATTTTCTAATTCAGATTTTCACTGATGACCACACTAAAAGTTCTCATCAAAACCCCCTTCTTTACAGTCATTGAATTACTACTCATTACAATTTTTTGAACGTTCTCAATCCAGGCTATATTTCGAAAACAAATATATATTGTTTCACAAAATGATGATGAAATCATGATAAAAATTAAGCAGAAATATGATTATATTTTCGTTTATATATCATTATACTATATTGTTAGCCGATTGACACGGGATATTTTCGTTGAAATATATATTGGAGACTTACAATCGAGTAAAATAATTTTCTAGATGAACGTTAGGGAAGACTCAATTTTACCATACATGATCAATTGAAAATGTGTTTTCCTATTTTTTCATTTGTATTCGCGCACCACAGGTGAAACGAGAAACAATATGATGCAACTTGACGTGCATGCAGTCGCACATATCAATTGGTATGCGACGAGATCTTATTGCTGTATAGACTTTTGACAAAATAGGTTGAACCACTTTTGAGTAACACGTCGTTACAAAAGTTTTAGAAACCCCATGAAAATGACCCAGATAGGGAAATATTAATCTTCGATCAAATTCAAATTTTCACCGAATTCAAACTACACACACACACTCCTATCAGACACTCTCCTGTATCTGAAGTATAAATATAACGTTTGTTCTCACTCTGATTTTATTTCCTTGTCACCCGAATTGATTTCGTACCGAAATTCGGATAGCTGTTCCCACTACGATTTGTCATCACGACAAATTCGTTTTCAAAACCACTGCTCCTCTAAATCCAAAGAATTATTCTGTCATATCTAGCTTTTGGGTGCAGTGATGATGCAATGATTGTTTGGCAAATCCATAGCCTCCTAGATAACCGAAAGACTGTGGAGGGGTATCATCACTGATCTCTATTCGTGATTAAAGGCAAAGTGGCTGACATCTGGTGACGTTGTAGTGAACTGGGCGGAGGCAGATACTTCCAAATTATATACAAATTAATCAATGTGTAATTACAATATAAAATACAAAATTAAAACCACTGAAATTATTATTCATTGAAATCACAATATTAATTACAAATATAATGTGTGTAAGCATACAACAACATGACATCTAGGCCTAACTGCCTCCGGACGGCCAATCGCCCACTTCGACAGTGCTGCGCCTGGTTAGCTTTTAATCACGAATTACGTGGATAGCGTATCCAATGAGCCGCTTTTATGTTTCACGTCACTTCAGTTAATAAACGGGGAAAATAACCAATATTTTTTACTCGGGCTAGATATAAGGGGCTTCAAATTTTGTTGGATCACAAAAAAATTCGATTGGGACGCAGACTTTAGGCAGGTTGCGATTTAAACATAAGATTTAGAATGTGGTGTATGCTTTATTTGAAGAAAAAATCTATATCAAACATCTATTGAATAATCAACACCTGCATAACGAAGGCAGTGAATGACTATAGACTTCATAGTTTCAAAACCAAATCGTGTAGCTTTCGCCTATTCATTTTCATAGAAATATCTCGCTCATCTTACAACGCATATTGCTGCGTTTTCTATAGTAGATAGAAATAATTCACATGTGAAGATTATATTGTCATATACAGTAAGATTACATTGTAATTGTAATAAAGTGCACATTGTTATTCGATTTCTCTTGTTTCTCTTCGATTATTATTGTAGTTGTAGTAGCCTATGCTTACACACATCCAAATCAGCAGAACCCTTATAATGTCTTATTCTCTCAAGTCGACGCAATTACATCAAGTATAATTACCGGCGGAATCTGATGCGGCGCGGAATCTCAAGGAGTTAATTAATATCTAACTATTTCTGTATAATGAGAGTAATCTAATGAAATTATTAGCTTCAATTGATGATAAGTGATCAATCATCCATTCAATCCAGATGCGCAGTCTTTTACACGCAGCTTGGCAGATTGTATAGGCCATGCACTCTATATAGACTATATGGAGACATGGAATTGGCAATCGTATAGAAGAAAGAAGGTAATAATATAAGTTATATAGAATTTTGAATAAATTGACTTTACACACATTTTCATAGTCAATAGGCTATATAAATACTTTTCGACTAATTGATACAAAATGAAATCAGAAAATACAAATGAAATGACTCGATGTATTAAATCTTATACAGTATCACGCGCCCAACATTTCCACTATTTCCAACGCCCAATATTTCTTATAGGCCTACCCTATATATCCCAGTATGCCTATAGTTCTTATATAGCATAAGATAGTTCATAGACAATTAATGTTTTTACCATGGAATAGGCCTAATGTGGAATAATAACTTCAATTTATTTTTCTCAAATACGTTATAAGTTATAACACATGCTGATTCGTTTTATCACAGATAATCGAGCTTATCTGTGGTTTCATATAAGAACCATCTGAGACCGGCACATGCAGCGCTGTGGTTAAGCCGCTCGCTTCATGTGATCCGGGGGGTGAAGTGGCATATTGAACCTGGTTCGATCCCCGCCAACATCCATCTTTACAGCTAGGGGTTATTTGTGGTTTCCCTCTGTTGTATAGGCTAATGCTGGGATGGTTCCCACAATATAGGCCACGACCGCTTCCTTCCCACTATCCTTCCTATTAACTAAGAATTAACCACCATCTCACCATCGCATCATCTCATTAATCATTCATCCGACGCCAATAGATCTGAGTTATCATTATAGTGCGCCGTTAATTAAACCCAATATGAAAAAACGAACCATATGAGTTTTAAAAATGTAATCATCCCACAAATACGTAGGCCTACACCTTTTAGAGTTTTGTGGACTAGGCCCATTTCCCTATATATAATATGGTGGAAAATGAAGTATACCTTATGAAAAAAATCTATATTTCTAGGCTCTATAGGCCTATCTCATTGAAATTTTGAATGTCACACACCATTCGAAAGTTATAATTTTAAAACTTGCCAATCTAATTTAATTGTAATTTTGATGAAATTAGCTGAAGCAGAGCATAATATGATTGAGTGACCCAAGTGGATACAGAGTATTTTTGATGTAGGCCTAATTAGTATATTTGTTATAACCATAGACTCTTTAGTCTAAGGTATAACGGTATGGTATGGTACAGTATCCAACGAAGATAAAGATGCGAACCCTCCTCGGCTCCTTGCGCTAGCGGTCTTCTTTCGTGGAGACAACTAAGTTATACATAATAAAATGGATATATGATTACACAGCGCGTTGCTGTGAGCTGCCTCTGAACTAGATCCAAATGACTCTCCTTCAGAAGTATAGTGTGTGTGTGTGTGTAGAAAGTATAGAGTTCAGAATAGGCCTACAGAAGATTTAATCAAAGGTTTGGTACACGATAAAACATCTTATTGAACGTGGAAAGTTATTGCGTGCAGGTTTTATTTTGAATTATTTACTGAAGATCGGGTCAAAAGATCGGCTTCCGGTTCATAGCGTGTATATATCATCGCACGAGTATTGGCGGGTAGTTACCAACATAACAAACTTGATACTCGCTACTGAAGAATATTTTTGAGCAATCATACGATTCTGGATTAAATATATCGTGTTTGGAATTTGGTTAGGTGAAATTGATTAGTTAGGCTAGGTTCTATCACTATTGGACCGAATTTAATGCTAAAATAAGCACTGATTATATGTTTCTGATTTGTTTCGTGAAATTATTAAAACTATGTAGTTTTTTCATCAAGATCGAAATCTTGATATACAATCAGTGTTTCCCAATGACTAAGGATGAATTCGTAAGAACGTTTGGAAGTGGTACATTTTTATGTTGAAGTAGTGTAATTTGTATCACGGTATAGCAACTCATTTTTGTTATTTAGTATATATTTATATATATTTATATATATATATATATATATATATATATATATATATATATATATATATATATATATATATATACATAATTATATATATATATATATATATATATATATATATATATATATATATATATATATATATAGCTGATTGAAAGCTCTGGTACGCTCTTAACTCAGGGGGGGGGGGGGGGGCATTCATTCGTGTACATCTAGCACGGCTTGTTAGAGCCTGCTAGGCCTTGCGTGCAATTGACGACTCGCAGTCTCCGCCCCCTTGGCGTCACAAATCGTACCGTCCAATCAACAGAGCTGTTAGAACTATAGTGAAATTCAAATATCCAATCGGGGTATCTTCAAATGACCGCAAATGATATAGATCCAACTGGCCGACTGGTGAAGCAACGCCTATTTCGAGTCGTCAATTCATGAAACGTTTTTGGCAACTGTCATGGCGGCAATTTGCTATTAACTTTGCGGGGATCGGGTTTATTGCGATCGCTAGCAATTTGTGATCTGCTAGCCATATTTTGCTAGACGTACATGAATGCCTATCTCCCCTATAGGATAACTATAATCCAAGCTTTGATATACATTACATATTTTATCACTTATTTGTTTACATTTGCTATTGTGGTGTTTTTTTCTGTTTATAATTGTCTGTCTTATCTTCTTGTGATCATATTTATCAACACAATAAATGCGCACAGTTGTTTATGCGGTTGCCTATACATGTTTATACGTTCTTCGTTGTAACCACATAAGCTAGAAAAAAAAGTATAAACTTGAAATTCGAGTTGTGCTTGGATGCAATTTTGTTGGCTTACATTAGTGAGTGTAAAATGCAAAACTGCATTATGTAGGTATGTAGGCTAATCATAACAATTGATTGGAGCAATTGCATTTTATGAGTTGCTTATCTTTTTTATTTCTCTCCTTGACCAATTACATATAATTGATTTCAAATTGAATATTCTCCATTGTAATTTTTTGTTATATATATTTCCTTTGAAGTTTTTTTTTTTTCATAAATAGAAATTGATATTCAATTTTGAAAAGTTGGACATATTATAATCGAAGTGAAACTAGTGAAACTGAAATAGGCATACATGAATAATATTAATTGAAATCACATTTTGCTCCCATATTTCATTTGTAAACAACCTCCATAACAACTCCGTATTCTTATATATTAGTTCACTTATTTCGTGTGTTTTGAAAGTGCATGGGATTCGATTTAGCGAAATATCAATCTTATGGTGACAACTTATGTACAGTATGACATATCAAATTATAATACGGAGGAAACTCAAACATTTTTAATACCTTCAAGATAATTGTAATACTTGTCAAGCGTAAATACAGCAGAGAGAACATTTGTTACCTGTATATAATTAACAATTGTTGACAATTAAGCGATATAAGCTGAATAGTTTTTAATTACATCGTCTTGAAGGTATTCGCGTTTCCTCCGTATTGGAATTTGATATCTCATACCGTTTAAAAGTTATCAAAAATAAACTAGTATTCCGCTAAATCGACTCCCATGCATGCACTCTCAATAAAAAAAAGCAAAGCGCATTTCTCTGAGCATATCTACTTTCCTAGTAATTTCAAGAATTAATGTAGGTATGAATTATTGAACCTTTAATTTGATGAAGAAATAGTGCAGTAAAATGCTTCACAAACTTCTACAATTATTCAATACTTGAAGGTAATTATAAATCACCATAAGTACGTAATTACCGAAGTATAGATTATCAAATTACTGTGATCATCCAAGATGATTATAGAGCATTATGATTATATCAACTGCATGTTGAATAGTTGAATATTATTTATATTCATATATATATATATATATATATATATATATATATATATATATATATATATATATATATATATATATATATTCATATATATATATATATATATATATATATATATATATATATATATATTCATATATATATATATATATATATATATATATATATATATATATATATATATATATATATTCATATATATATATATATATATATATATATATATATATATATATAAATATATATATATATAATATATATATTCATATATATATATATATATATATATATATATATATATATATACATATAATTATATATATATATATATATATATATATATATATATATATATATATGGTAATATAATTTCTACGGTTGTGCCACGTCTTGTAGATGACGGAGATCGACGTTTCGAAGGAATTTCATCCTTCATCTTCAGGTGTCTTGTCGGGACGAACATCAGCATTCGATTGCTGATGTTCGTCCCGACAAGACACCTGAAGATGAAGGATGAAATTCCTTCGAAACGTCGATCTCCGTCATCTACAAGACGTGGCACAACCGTAGAAATTATATTACCATGTACCATCGGCCACGAGAATCTCCGTCAACACATATATATATATATATATATATATATATATATATATATATATATATATATATATTCAAATATTCATATATATATTCTTGATTAGGGGTGGTTTTTACCAACAAGTAATTGCAAATAATGTTCGACTATTATAACGTTCAAATTAAACAGCCTATACTGAATACAAATTTTCCACTTCGTTCATTTTTTGGCACGTACCGCTTGTGAATCGTTTTTACCAAATTCAATCCGCCTTTATAATAAGGTAATCCGTGTCCGACCAGGTACAAAGAACAATGTCCGTCTACACACATTGAGCTTTCAAATCTCCCACATTGCAATATGTTTTCAAGACAAGTAGCACGAAACTATAGCTTCTCACGAGAGATGATATTTCCTTCCTTCTTCTTCTTCTTCACTTTCACTCTTACTTCCTCTCTGCTGTAATAGATGCTAACTTCACACTCGGGGCACCGCTCATGGTGTGTACGACACACGCATTATAGTCACGTTATGGATATAAACTGTGCTACGTGAGTCGTGAGAGGAAAGAGATGGTGTTGTGGACGGATGAGTGTGTACATGACATGTGCTTTTTATATTATAGTTTTTGTTTTTAATGAGTGTGTTATGTATCACCCACAAGTTCACAAGAGACGTCCTTGCCTTGGTTAAAGTGTCCTCTCCAGTAACGTAAGAAGTAACTTCAGGTGGAGGTGCCGGGTTTATTGAACGCCGTCTTGTCTTTTCAATGTCTGAACTACCGCTGCCGTGTAGGCTGGACGAAGCTGTCGCAATCCAAAATGAAGAAATACTATGTTTGGACTGTTTGGTTCAATGAGACCAATTCAAATTGATGCTCCAAATTTATGTAGGGATTATACCTATTATATCATTTTTCGGTTTGCCAAACGGATAGCAATTAAAAAAAACTAGATAAGGAGTATGTAAATACTTCGCTCATTTCGTGGTTAACAAATAGAGAATATTTAAACTTTTCAACTAAAAAACAGTGTGTTCCTTTTGAGTCCATAGAATTGGTGTTTTTATTTTTTTTCCTTCTTCCCCTCCTTCACATCTCCTACTTTGAAGCAACCATGAAGTAATAGACACACAAAAAGTAGTGATAATTGTACGACAGTTTATTAGAATGAAAGTGAGACTGAGAGTGAGAAAGAGAACGAGGGAAAGAGGTACGAATTCAAATGATCCATTTGAATCGTGTGATCCAACAACTCTTTATTAGTGAATGTTACAGTAATAACTCACATTTGCTTCATTAATTTTGATTATAACATATTTGATTTATTCCTTTTAGTGATTAGTATACCTTTATAACAAGTCATCCGTTAAATTCTAAACAACGAAATCACGTTTGATCATGAGGAAATCCTCGGTATTCTGGCATGGCTCTATATTATAGAATTAGAAACAATGAGCAGTTACCTCAATTTAAAATTGAAGAAATTGTTGAATATTGTCAAATGTTGTGTTGTTAAATGAATTAAGCAAGCTTCAAATAACCTTATCATGCACCAAAACTTTGATATTGCACGTAAGTGACACACCTTCACCCACCCACGTACTAGTGTGAATACAAACCCATTCTCACGGCAAACAGGTTTATTGTCAACATTAGACTGCAACTTTACATCGAGCTAAAGGTGACGACCTACCGTCTGCGATATCAAATAGCATCAACGATTGTCAGTCTTGATCCGTCACACAAATTCACATCTTGGAGCCATTCACACCAGTCACATCAATTACAAGTATATCAGTCGTATTAAGTTGATGTGCTTTTTAATTACCACTTCAGATGAACATCTTCTATCACAATAATAATAACAATCTTTCTCTTGCATCGACATTGTCAGACTCTCCTGGGCCATGACAATTGGACAATATGTGAGCATCAACAATCATCAGACAGTCTGACAATAACGAATTGGCACATTGCCGACTCTCATATTGCCCGTCTTTCCAAGTATGTTGAACCAAGATTATCAATACTAGATTATTATACATACTTTGGTGATGATGATTATTGTTCGCTTGACAACCCCACCAACAGCTACAGGTTATTTGGGGGTACGATTACGAATGACCAGGTAGGCGATAGTGAAACTATATGAACTGATGATTAGTGAAAGGATGCCTTTTGCGGCACTCGAACCCACACCCAACAATTACGTCAGTTTCTATAGCTGCGTGCCTATTAGTTGTCCAACCTTAGTTGTCTTGATCCGAAACTAGCAAAAACTAGCCCAAACTGGATCGTAATATTTCTTGACAACTTTGGACGTGTTGTGGACCATTTTGACAGGTTGGCAGTATGACAGTGGACAGTGTGCCTGTACGCTCTGCCAATGTGACAGTCAAATCATCTCAGAAGCCAGATGGAAGATCATCTTAGGTGGCCCAATCATGTTATAGGAAACCAGACGACATAATCATAGGTATATAATAGAATGTTACTGTCTCCAATCTTTCAAAATGTTATTACCAAACACTGCAACTTCATTATTCACTCTTGGGAGTGAATAGGTGTCGATTTATAGCGAAATATCAGTATTTGGTGATAAGTTTTGAACGGTATGAGATATCGAAATTCTAATACTCGAGAAATACAGATAATTATAATACCTTCAAAATGATATATTTACTGTCAAGCGTGTACAGCTGAAAAAAAAAACATTTTTTTAGCTGTACACGCTCGACAGTTATGCGACATGACTTTCGGATAGTCATTACCGGTACTTATATCATCTTGAAGCCATTATAATCATCTCTATTTCTCGCGCATAAGAATTTCGATATCTCATACTGTTCAAAAGTTATCACCAAAAAACTGATATTTCGCTAAATCGACTCCTATATGGACACTTTACTCAAAGTATAGGTGAAAACTGTCAGTGAATAACACGTAAATGCTCGATAACCTATTGTGATTGACCGGTGAGGAGGGAAGCGGGGGGGGGGGGGGGAGCAGGGAAGGGAACTTTTTGTCGCCTCCCGCACTTTCTTGTCCAGTGAGAGAGACAAACTTGTTGCACCAGCTTTCCCTAACTTTTGACCTCGCTCTCACCGCCAATAAACCACCAACCTACCTCCTCCTCACCTGCACCTCGCCATTCAACCGACCATCTCTTCCATCTTGAACAATAACGCTCAGACGCCTCGACCCGTCAATGAGAGAGCTCTAATGTGAGTATACAATAAGTATTGGTTAGAGCGGTTAGCGGGGCGGAAGGACAGAGAGTCCATCATAGTGAAAGTGAGTATGTTTTGACCAGAAGACAATTGAGACGTACCATATTGGATGAGGTCATCTGACAAGGGACTCTCAAGATATATATATATATATATATATATATATATATATATATATATATATATATATATATATATATATATATATATATATATATATATATATATATATATATATATATATATATATATATATATATATATATATATATACAGCTCTCAATATTGTGTTGCCCACCCATGCAGTCATCTGAAACTGTAACAATACGTAGGTCTACATGGAGCAGGGCATATAAAAATATAATGGAATGTTAACAAAGGGACTGACTGACTGATCAATTTGGCTCACACGGCTACTTAAATACTGTCACGTGATCAATGATGTGAGGTCAATGGCCTATTAATGCACTTGGAAATAATCTAAAAATTGAAATCTTTCTTGATGTCAATTAATGATCATTGTATATTGAATGTTCACTTATGCATACTGTCTCGCTCATGTCACAAAAATCATAACGATACTGGATATGTTTTCCCCAAAAATTTCAAAGGATATTTAAAAATCAAGACACGAAGTGTTGGACTGAAATGGTTCATCTTCATGACAATGCCAGTTTTGAAAGTATGTCAACTATTTGTCCAATGCATGATTCTCATCATTCATTCATTTACATTGCAAATACTATTTTACTAGTGAGAATTATGCATTGCAGAAAATTTCGTTTGATTGACATCAATAGTTTACCGTTAGAACTTGTGCACTGAATTGATTGAGCAGTTTGTCAACAGAATGTGTGACGTCTTCACCATCTGAGATTTAGAGAGCATTATGCTCTCTCATTATCTAAAACACGTTAACACATACTATAGAAACTAGCGTTGCGTCAGTGAATTCAGAAGAACTTGACATGAAAGAAGTGAGTGGCTTTTGAGACAAATTCTCACAATAGTCAAACTAATGTGCAACACTTTTCACACATTCGTCGTGTCATGTTGGTGCTGGCAATGCATGGAATGTAGCACAACCGGCCTTAATGATCATCAATCATAATTAATAAGTTATACCTTATACTTGAGACTTGGACGCACTTGACCCTGCCCAATACGACTAAATTACAGAATCTTGGTAAACTAGCTCACTATATATCAAGTCTTATTGAAATTTTTACCAATTCACTTGAAATTTTCAGATTGTTGTCTGTATTAAGCACAATTAGTGAGAGAAGTGTATCGACACGTTTCCCGTTTATCGGTGTATTTTCACATCTCACTTGTTGAGAAGGGTGGATCATTCGCTAGCGATCTGTTCAGGAGACCGGTGTTCAATTCCTGCCATGGCTGGCCATCCTGACTGAGGTATTTCCTGATTTCTCTCAGTTGTTAATGTGAATACTGGGATGGTACGTGTCTTCTTCTCGTGTGCAACGACTTCTCCTTTCCATCGTTCGAACAAACTGAAGAAAGCTATTCTCTTAAGAAATTAGCTGAGAGAATTATTATAAATTGGTATATTAAACTACAATAAATTAGGTGAAAGATCGCCATTGTGATGCCCCGTCTGAACGATCCTACCTTTCATCCTTCGCCTCAATTGGAAAACAATGATGTTGAATCAAGTTTCGATGTGGTTGAATATAAATTAAGAGTAAATTAAATTGAAAATAAATTGAATTGAAAAAAATCAAGTTGTGAATAAATTAAATTATAAATAAAAAACGAAGTAGTTATTTGCGCGTTCGCGCGCCTGTTTCTTATTCGTACACCAATAGAACTCTCACATCAAAACCTCACAACCTCACTCTTTGACGCGTGCGTGTAGAAGAACTGGGTTCAAATCCACTGTGCGCTACTTTTTTAATTGGGTGGAGGAGGGGGTAAATACATCCATTATACAATATTATACAAATGCTTTTGGCCATGGTTGATCAGACAGGATAGTTATTTTTAGTAATTGAAATATTGTATTGTTTTTTGAAATAATTTTTACTCGGTAATGTATGTATGTCGCTGTGTCTTCACTAGTGCGCGAATAAAAACCAGACTACCGGTGACTATCTTTATCTTCTACCGCGCAAATAGTTTTTGTGTTTACTGTACATGAGTCAATTGGCAGCCAAATGAAAACAATCTCACTTGCTTGACGACGAACACCCATAGCATCGATTTTATCTTGTACGGTTACATTATCTCGTATATCTGTCTTATATAGGTCCAACACATTCATATAACATCATTCAATGATGAAATTAGCCATTCATTTTCCTGACGAAGAAATGAAGAGGTTAGCATCAGTCAGACTTTATACCTTTCTCTGCATTTTAATCAGAGTCAATTGTACACGACAGAGAAAGTAGTGATACACTGTATAACTAAGATGACCCTTGACTTGAGTTGACCTCCATCAGACTTAGACCTGCACGGTAGTCGGATGATCAACGACTCTGACAACGTTCTAATCGGACGAAATTATGTGCGTTGAATTGGGACAAAAAGAAAACGACGGTATGGTATTCATTTCAAGGGATGAGTGAAGACTGAGGAAACATTTCAAGTTGGTCTATACACTTGAGGGTTGGATAATGTTGTTTATACGTAAAACTTACCTACAAAAATGAAAAACCAACATTTGAAATAAATTTATTGGATTAAGGATGCACTGTAGAACTGGGCAAACGCAGCATTTGCGTTTCAAGATGGGCGAGTTATCCATATGAAGTATAATCGAAAAATCTACACACCTTGACTCCTATAAAATATACTCCATTCGTCAACTATCGAATCTAGAAAGCCGTGAATCTCGGCAATGGTTCTGCTATTATTTCTATTTATGTGTTGAATAAAAAACACTGATTAGATTATTTTCTTCAATATGATCCTGATTCGAATTGCATTCAAAATTGTAATAATGTGTATCATTTCTGTGTTCAAATTCAGCAATTTTTTTTAAAATTTTTTGGGAGATTTTATTCTCAAATTTTCCCGCCTAGCCAAATCTTATGAAGATCGTGGAAACTTTGATATGATATGATATCATTATTTCACTTTATTGTACTGACAAATTTCAATACTCAATTATAAGTCCAAGACTTTAATTATATAAGTAAGAAATATTTATTGTATAGTGCATATTTTTGTAATTACTTGTACAATTTGTATTATACTATGGAATACATACTAAATGAATGTAACTATCAGTAATGATCCAACCAACATGATCCAAAACCTATACAGTTCTAAGTTGGATAAGTCCACATATATAGAAGAAAAAACATAGACACAACTCCATAAGAGTAGGATAGGGGTCTTCGCATTCGCTCATCTAATAATAGCAGAATCATTGCTGAGATTCACGACTTTCTAGATTCGATAGTTGACGAATGAGGTATATTTTATTAGATGAGTGAATGTGAAGATTTACATCTGTCTCTTATTGAGCTTTGTCAGTGTTTTTTTTTTTCGAGCACTACATAAGTCTCAGGGTTTAACTGATCGACATGAAACTTTTTTGTACACGCAAACTCATCCAACTTAGAACTGTATAGTTTTGGGAATTAATCGGTTGGTCTAATTTTGAGAAATACCATACTAAAGTTTCTAAAAATCCCATAAGATTAGGATGAGCAAGAAAATTCGAAAAATGAAATCTCTAAAAAAAAAAACCTTCGAATGTTTACAAATGGATGATACACACTATTACTACTTTGTATGCAATTCGAACCAGCCGTTTTGAAAAAAAATGATTCAATTAACTGTTTTTATTCATAAAATATATAGAAATAATAGCAAAATTATGTTGCCGAGATTCATCGATCTCTAGATTCGATATGCGTCAAGGCGTGTGGAGTTACCGAGTATACCAGAGTCGATAAAGTAGCAAAGGTAGAACTACTTCAACGATTCTGATTACACCTTATTCAGATATCTCGCTCATCTTACAACGCATATGCTGTGTTTGCCTAGTAGTAGTAGTAGGAGTCAAGGTGTGTAGAGCTTTCGATTATTGAATGAGCCACATAGCGAAGACTTCCATCCCTCTCTTATGAAGCTTTTACTGTGTTTTTTCTTTCTGTTTGTTTGTAAGAACTGCACAGGTTGTAGAGTTTGACTGATCGACATGAAACTTTTTCTGTACACGTCGACTTACTGATGACTTGATTGACTTGATGAGTTGGACTCATCCAACTCAGAAGTGTATAGTTTTGAGATACCGGCACATGCAGCGCATAGTGGTTAACGCAATTGTTTCATGTGCATATCGGACCCGGTTCGATACCCGCTACCGTCCATCTTTACAGGGGTTTTTCGTAGTTTCCCTCTGTAGTCTAGGCTAATGCCGGGATGGTTCCCACAATATAGGCCACGACCGCTTCCTTCCCACTATCCTTCCCATTACCGATAAAACCTTCATCTCACCATCCCATCATCTCATTAATCATTCATCTGACGCTAATTGATCTTGGTCATCATTACAGTGCGTCGTTAAAACCCAATATAAAAAAAAGAGAAGAAAAGTTCTGGGGTCATATCGGTTGGACCATTTCCGAGAAATATCATCCCATAGTTTCTAAAAACATCATGAGATTTGGCTGGCCAGGAAAAATTTGAAAAATGAAATCTAAAAAAATGTTCAAATTTCCACTGAATTTGAATACATGAATAATACACAAGTCACTATTACGATTTGTACGCTATTCGAACCAGTCATATTTTGAAGAAAACAATTCAATGATTATTTTTTGTTCATGACATGAAATTGATAAAAATGATACCATAGAAAAATGTTGCAGATATTTACTGCACCGAATTAATATATTTCATGTGTGATCAATGTGTGTAGTTTTCGATTATACTTTATATAGATATATCGCTCATCTTACAACGCATATGCTGCGTTTGCCTTATTAAACTTTTTTTTTTAAAACGACTGATCCGAATTACATACAAGTTTGTAATAAATGTGTGTCATTTGTGTGTCATGTGTGTTATGTGTCTACAATCAAGAAAAATTGGAATCTTTTTGAAAAGATTTTATTTTTCAAATTTTCCTGCCCAGCCAAGTCTTATAAAGTTCTCAGAAACTTTGAGATGATATTTCTCTGAAATGGTCGTTCCGATATATCCCAAAAACTATACAGTTTTGAGTTGGATAAGTCCACGTATACAGAAATGGTTTCATGACGTTCAGTTGAACCGTGCGACCTGTGCAGTGCTTACAAACAAACAGAAAAAAACAGACAAAGCTCCAAAAGAGAGATGGAAGTCTTCGCTATCGCTCATCCAATAATCCCAGCATTCACCTAGGCTACAGGTGGAAACCAGGAAAAATGTCTGTAAATATTGAAGGTGAGGGAAATCCAACCTGTCAATCCACCCACATCTCACCTTCCCCCCTTGCCCTTAACAAGCTCAACACGCTCGTCAACAAGCGAACATATTTATAAGGAACATATTTTCTCTCTCTAAATCTTGAGTTGTTCGCTACTTCAAATTATGGATAGGCCTTATTTATAATTCAAACACATGTGACATGTTCCTCTGAAACTTACCTGTAATCCCCTTGGAATATGACTCGGGAAGTGATGAGTGATGTCAGGTTGATATATTAAAAAAAAAAACAGGATCAGCATTATGGAAAAAAATACTGTGGAAACTCTTACACATACTACAACCTATATATAATTCATATCAAGAAGGACCTTTATTTTTATTTCTAGCATATTCAAAAATATCCATATGGTTATACATAAACTCTGCCAACTGTCTCACTCCCCCATATGTGTCTACCCTCGTTCCTTTACACATCTTCAACTGCACTGCCTCCAACAATGGATCACACTCCACAATATGAAACACGTGCACCAATCCCGGGTCAGATGATCGAAACACTTTCAAATTCGCTGAAGTCACTATCTTATCATACAGGTCCACATCCTCCCTCCCCCACCCCTGTATTGTCGTATTAAACCCGCCAACCGTTCTCAAGTCGGTACTGTAGATACTTGCAATGCCGAATCCGAACTGTCGCCAATAGCCACTGTTCTCGTCGATGTTGAAGTTGTCATATTTCTGACCATCATCATAAACTATGCTAGGGTCGTATTCGCTGTAAACAATAGGGAAGTAGGCTTGTTTCCCTAGGATTGTGTTTGTTCGGATCCTTTGAAGAGCTTCTGTTGTGAACACCATGTCCACGTCGACGAAGAAGAGCAAATCAGGAAAGTTTGTAAACCTGGATGCTCCTAGCTCTAACGCTTTGGCACGGGCGAAGGGTTCATGGGTAGATATGGTGTGAATTAGTGTTTCAGGATAACGAGTTTGTAAGGTTTTGATCGTGTTTAGAGTCAGGTTAAAAGTAGTTTCTAGTTCACTCGAAAATAAGACGACGGTTAAAGTTACTTTCTCAGAGTTTTCTAGGCAAACTTCTTCAAAGAAGTTGACGAAACGTAGGAATGTCTTATAACGTCCTGATAGAGGTAGAATGAAGTTGATAGTCTTGTCGTTGATGTTGAAAGATTTTGTTTTGGGGGATCGTTGTAATAATGGGGGGAAATTTTCACTGATTTTCACGAAACCTTTTTGGAAAGCGTTTTTGATCGTGTTTTGGAAGTGATCTGGTATGTTTTCGGTAGTTGGTACTCTGTCGTGTACGCTCTTTGGAGGCTGCACTTCCATGCTTTCGAAGGTTTCTCGTATTTCTAGACCTAACAACAGAAAGAAAATTCATTATAAGCTTTGGGAAAAGTTTTATACTGCATATACATCAACGTCAACATTTTATTAGGTGTCGTTATAAATAAGTGACCAATATTGAATAAGAGTGAAGTAAAGCCTACATGAGACTCGTGTTTCAAATGATATCAGTTTTTTTGTTCTTTGTTTTTTTGTACGTGTTGCACAAGTCAGACAGTTGTTGGATCAATGTGTAAATTTTTTGCACACGTGGACGCATCCTACTTGGAACTATATAGTTCTTGGAAAATGAAAATTCTCCATTGAGTATTTTTCAATTCAAAATAGTTTTTAAATTGAACATTTTTTACTTCACCTCATTCATCAACGCGGTACATGTAAATAATTTTTTTGGTATATCTGAGTAATGCAACGATAATAATAACCATATGCAAGAATACGTTGACAAGGTAATTTCTCTACAATCTTGTAACATCTCTGCATTTTTGGGGGCATTTTCACAAGATTTCTCGACCTTGTTAAGAATTAGTACAAAATGAGTAACTTATTATCATGCAAAATAAATACTTTCCATATATGTAATTTGCTCTTTTTATGTACACTAAAATCATTCCCCATCTGCTTCCCCATTCCATACACACTTGACTAGGCCAACAGCTGATAACCTGTTATTATTTAATTAAAGGTATGCGATCCATTCACTACAGATCAAAGGTCGTACGGTCATATTAGCTTTCTGGAAGCTTCACACGAATGTGTGTAGAAATTGACCTATCAACTTGACGAGGAAGAGAAAGGACGATTTTTATCCTCATAAAGAGAGGTATATAGTGTGACCACTGACCACTGATCTCCACTGACCAGTGGGTTAGTCATGGATGTGTTGAGAACTTGAAATGGGTCGAAGCATAAAGTCGTTCATAGAAATGGAGACAGACGATCTAGACTGGCAAATAGAATGGAACCTTACCAGTAGAGTACTTACAAAAAAGGCAAACAGCCTCCCTTTTGGCTTGGTCAGTCAACGCATGAGGCATGGTTTTTTGGAATCTTTCGTAGGCCTATATCATTCGCTCATTCATAACCCCAAATAGCATAACTGGACCCTTATCCTCGAGATTATGAGATTATGAGATGAGATGAGTGAAATGAGATGAGATTATTATCTCATTCCACTTTTTATCTCACTTCTCACCGTTTTGCTATTCCCGAGTTGAAAAATCGTGAAATATGAAATGAATTGTTTTTATTATATGAGAGATACCCGCTAGGAGGCTAGCAGATTATAGCCAATAGCGGCCCGTGAAAATGAGAACAAATATGATGGACTGCCTTCCCTAGTTAATTATCCTAGTGGCAGTGATGCAAAGCCATCTCGAGTGCTATGCACAATATTTTACAACTCACTGTGACATTTCATTAACCAAATGGGTGGTGAGATTTTCAAGTGAAATGTGGATTGCCATGAAATGTGAAATTAGTGTTTCGAGAATACCAATCAGCCATTTTCAGTGAGATTACCAGAATTCCACCTGAATAATCTCATCTCATAATCTCATAATCTCGAGAATAAGGGTCCTGTTGGTGGAGTTGTTGAACCGACAATGAGCATCATCACTTGGATCTATGTGAGATACTAACTAAATTGTACTAAAGTCTAAATGTGTCACAAGTGTTGGAAAATACTTCAATGGTCAAATTGGGGTGGAGGTTGGGTGTGTGGAAGTTATGGGCTGTCTACCGCATTGAGTGACAGTTGTTGGTTACACCCCCTGCTCCACCCCACACCCCTCCATCACTACCAACACAACTTGGTTCACATCTCCCCATAAGCAATATACCAGTATTCATAGATATAATTCGAGTTTTCACAAAATAATTTCTTTTTCCTACAAGGTGGTATCTTGATTTGTATTCACAAGTAAAATTAAATATAAGAAAAACCGGTACCGTTATTTACGGTATATTGAATGAAACATTACTCAAAGAGAACAAACCAAACATCGATGGTTGAATCATCTTCATGTTCCGAGCTAAAAATTGAAACACTTAAACCAACAATTTGAACAAAAATAGTTGGATACAACAATTTAAAATTGTCTCCGAAAATACGATTGATGCTCTCGATTTTTTCCTGCGGGGCTATGTGGAGCCATACCCCCCCCCCCCCCTTCCTCCCACTCCTCAATTTATTTTGTGACTCTCGAGTTACCGTATTCCCCAAGGAATTTTCCAATTCTACCTCTAGTACACCCCTGATTCTTATGGCGAATTGTATTGTTTGTATCCGTCAGAACAACTCACGAAAATATCATACAGAAATCTAACAAAAAAAGTCCCATGCCAAAAATGAACTACATAGTTTTGGGGTAAACTTGATGAGATTTTCTCTTGGGAAGAATTAAATTTGAAAATGGTCGTGACTCGTGAGGCTAGCTATAGTTGTGTGCGCATAAATATGTTCAGTCGTTTCGACTTTGGAACAATCAATTGCGTGAACCAAATATCACGCAAAAACTTTCATAGGAGCATTAAACCTTGAAATATTCCGTTCTTGGAAATGTTTTTTTCATTTTCTATTTGAAGATTATCCGTTTGAATTCAAAGGTGTTTTTAAATTCGTGTTTCAAGCGACACTTTTATAATTATTCAAGTTAAGTAATGTATATAATAAGATTTTTCATTATTAATAAGCGGTTTGCTGAAATCAACATCACTCGGTCAAATATTAGGAAAAATATCAAACTTCATAAAAAATACTATATATTATAGAAAAGTACGCATTTTTTGAAATTTGAGTGTTTCTATGGTTAAATATATACTTGTTTCTACAGATTTTTTATATTCTGAGGGAATCCATTACATTCTAAGTTTGTTTTCACTTTTAAACACAGTAATTCTCTAAGGCCCGGTATTACCAAGTCTAGTTAGCCTTTATCTGACAGTTCAAAATTGTTATCACCATGGTTACCAATACTATTTGTTTTCACCAACTCTCAGATAAATACTAACTGGCCTTGGTAATACTGGGCCTCATTGTAAGAAAAAATATATATAGGCAGCTATATATATATATATATATATATATATATATATATATATATATATATATATATATATATATATATATATATATATATAAATATATATATATATATATATATATACATATATATATTTTTTTTTTTATTTTTTCATATATATATATATATATATATATATATATATATATATATATATATATATATATATATATATATATATATATATGAAAAATCAAATGCAAAATTAACCCATAGTTTGGGTTCGATGTGATGCTCTACTGGGTACTCCCAGAAATTTATTCTATCTTCAATTGACTGATTTTCACTAAAAACAATCAATAACACGGATGTATAGTGTGGAGCGAAAATAAATAGTACCAGGCAAACGTCAAGTTCGACATTTTGTAAGCTATATATTTTATGAAGTGTACTCGAAAGCTACACACCTAGGGTTTGCAAGTATCGAGTACAGTGACCTTCTCACTTCGTTATTCTTTTTAATCATTGATTGTACATCATTTTAATAGATTTATTTGAATAGGATAAAAATAGATTTTCCCCTTAACGCGACTTGTCCGACTTATACCCTGTGAAAATGCGCACCATTATTGTGTTTGAATTGATACAAATCTCAATTTTTCCAAAGTTGTTTCCACAAATTCGAAAAGTCTACATTTTCAAAATTCTGTCATTTTTTTTCTCAAAATTGATCCATTAAAACTACTCAGTAAGTCCAAGTCAAGTTATATAGGCCTAATAGATACGCTCAAGCCAATTTTCGAAAAAAAAAAATGTTTTCGCGTTTGACCTGTGAGGCGCGAACAAAAATATATGAAAAGAATGCAGCTTTGTTTTTTAAGTACAGTACAGTGAAAATAAGTGTAAATCTTCATACTTCAATTTTTGCTATGTTACACGTTTTCTTTATTCATATAAATGTTTTGTCACAATCAACTTTGAACTTCTATACAACATTCGTAATTGTACGTGAAATATCCAACACCATAAAGAAGTGTATTAATATTTTTTTGACGAGCGAAGCGAAAACTCAATCAATTTCACAGTATTCGAAAGAAACGAGAATGTTTTTTTTGCGCTTCACAGGTAGGCCTATTAGATATTTATTTGAAGCAATGGATGCTATTTTCAGCACATATAAGCTAGAATTTCTTCAAACAGATGTATATATGAGATGATAAGATGATATAATGATACAAATACATCTATTTATAATATTTATACGGAAAATTACACAGAAATCAGAATAAGATCAAAATCACATGATATGTTGTATTGAAATTATTCATACGCCCACCTAAAGCATTAGTATCAGTAATCAAGCAATTCCCAGAAAAGCAACTTTTCATCTCGATTTGGGCACAATTTTCCTTGTTTGATCAGAATTTCTCTCCTAAACTCTGATCTTAGATCACTCTTACTTATTCAATTCGTATTCTATTGAACAATCTCATCCCCTTAATGAATATTTAATTACTTTGAAATTTGTTCTATAAACACATTATTCTTGTTTCTTAGATTGTATTTTTGTGTTTCACGATTATATTTTGAATGTCTACATAGATGAGTAGGGACCAAGTTATTTAAGATCTTGAGAATAAAACAGAGGGTATTAAGTACAACTCTTTGTTCAACAATGACTGAGATAATGCTATACACATCTTTAATTCGAACGAAAGAATTTTTTTCCAATGAAACTTGGCATACGCACAGCTCATCATTCAACTCAATACTATAGGCGCTACATAGTTTTTAGGCGCAATCGGTTCAACCCCTTATGAGAAAAGTAATTCCCAAATTTTTTTAAAACCTCATAAGAATAACCCAGGAGTAAAAATATGAAGGAGAAATTTTTTCAGAATCAATTACAATCTCTGCACAATTTGAGTACACAAATTATACACCTAATTCCAAAATGTTATACATCATGGATAAGCCAAGCCGTATTGAGCCGTATAGATTGAGTTGTATGTTTGTTTTACATCAATTAGTAAAAACTATTGAGAAAAATATTGAGGAGATCAACAAGTAAAACCAATTAGATCATAAGATGACTGAAAATAACCAAAAAGCAAATGAGGAACGCAGTGAGTTAAAAATATTGAAAATCAAGATGTGTATTGATCGATATACTTTTCCATGACATTTCCTATAAAATCTCGCTCATCTAACCACGAATCATATGCTGTGTTTTCTAGTTTGAAATATCAACTTGAATATTTGAATTTAGCAAATATATATTGAAATTTTGACTGTGGAACAATAACGCATTCGTATGATTGGTATCTCTATAGTTATATCTGTTATTTTCACTGTACCCGGTGTGGCAGTATTTCTTTACTGTGGTATAACATTATGTACAGTAATGATATCCCGGGAGGAGATTATGTACTGTAAACTTATCCCGGGATATTATTACTGTACAGTACAAAAATCCCGGTAGATTATTATGGGAGCTGGTATATTATTATAGCATTAAAAAACATATCAGTAATAAAATACTGGTGAAAAATCAGAGAGAAAAAAGTACCTGTTGTGCACCTTTCAGTATGATCTTATCCCAGTGTGTTTTATTTTAGTCACCCTTTGTAGTAGTTACGCATTATTGGTTATGTAATAATCCCTCTTTTGGTATTGTGGGAATTTTCTCTCTGATTTTTTCCCAGTATTTTATTACTGATATGTTTTTCAATGTTATAATAATATACCAGCTCCCATAATAATCTACCGGGATTTTTGTACTGTACAGTAAAGTTTTCCCGGGATAAGTTTACTGTACAGTAAAGTTATCCCGCAGTAAAACGATTCCTTTACACCGGTAGTCAGACTTGTTATTTGTGTATACTCAATATTACCGGTATTTCAGAAAAAAGGGTATTAATTACTGCACGTATCAATACTACGTGTATTAGGTACATTACTTTATCTAAATATTCAACATTAATTCTGATTATTTGTAGAATCCTGATTGGCAGAATTCATTTTAAGCTCTATCAAATTTGGAAAATTTCCTTTCATATTAGTGTTGGATGAGCGATAGAGAAGATTTCCATCCCACCTTTATAGAGCTTTGTATTGTGTTTTTTTTTATATGTTTATACGCTTTGCACAATTTATCTTATCAACATGCAACTTTTACTGAATACGCGGACTTGGGTCTATCCAACTTAGAACTGTATAGTTTTCTAGCCAAATCGTATTGACCACTTTCCTGAAATACCACTACAAATTTTCGAAAACCTCCACAAGGTTGAGCCAGGCGGAATTTTGTTTTCAATACAAATTCTCTTCCAAAATCTTCAAATTTTCACTGACCGTAAATACAAATATGATGAATATTATTACGAATTTCTAATGAGATCAGACCAGCTAGTTTCTAGACAATAACTATTTAATTATGATATTTTAATTATTTTATTATTATGAGAAACATCGTGTAAGATTCGTTTTTGCTGGAACTCAAATAATCAAACTGTTTGTGGTTGAATTTCCAATAATTTTTTAGAGATCATTTTAGGTTTTGTTTGTACTCATACCACAGATAAAATGAGGTTTTAACCTTCCTTCATCTGTGCTCATACGTCAGGTTCTACCCTTTCAATAATAATAATAATAATGTTTATTCATTGGATCAATAAGTACATTGATATTGAATTAATTGACATTTGAAAAAATTAAAAATGTCAAAGCAGTGGAAATAATACACTTTGACAACAAGGATATAAAAATCGAGAAATATGCGGTATTCACAATTACATCAATCATTACATATCTGAAACACAAATGAGAAAATCCATCATTCGCACCATTAAAAACTACCAAATTCATTGGGTAGTTTTTATAAAATTAAAATGGACCTTGACTGTGTAAAAAGCGTGAGATAAGAGAATGCTTTTGATTTTTGATTTGAAAAGAATGTTTTTTTGAATACATTTTATACCATTTGAAAGAGAATTATATAATGTTATAAGCAAGCATGCACGAGACCTTTTTCATAAAAAGATATATGTTATATTGCCCGGCATATAAATTGAAAGAATGATCTCTGGTATTGTAATTATGGAATAAACTTGATTTAATAAAATAGCTATTGTTTTCTTGGACAAAAGTAAGGCAAGCCTATATGTAAATGCATGGGATGATTAATAGTTTGTTCTTTATGAAATAGGGCTGGCAGCTTTCGTTAGAACTTTTGCTTATATTGAACGTTGCTCTTATGATACGCTTCTGTATCACAAAATTAACACTTTCGAAGCATGAGAGCTAGCACCCCAAAACATGATACAATACGAAATATGGGAAAAGGCCACTGCCAGTGCATAATAAATTTCTTTCAGGGCTTTGAAACTGATAATGTGCTTCATTCTACGTAACGCATAGCAACTATAGATGCTAATTTTGAACAAAGCTTCTGTATATGAGCATGCCATTTGAGATTGCTGTTGATAGTTAAACCAAGGAAATTAACTTTGTCCACTATGTCAATATTTTGATTCAAATTAAAAATATGAGGACATGTGGTTCCTATACTGTTGTTTTTTATTCTTGGAGAAAATTGCATTATGTTAGTCTTTTTAATATTGACAATGAGATCGATATTTTCAAAATATTTCGCCAATTTTTTAATCACAGTTTCAGTTTTCGTATGTAAATCCTCCTCAGATTTCGCAGATATCACAATCGTGGTATCGTCTGCATATAACAAAGTTTGCCTTCATCCTTAATACATTCTTCAAGATCATTAATATACAGTAAAAAAAGGAGAGGTCCCAAAATCGATCCCTGCGGAACGCCTATTGTAATTGGTAGAACTGTTGATAAAACTCCGAGGCTGTTATTTAGATCAAATAATTTCACTAGTTGAGTTCTTCCGTGCAAATACGATTTGAATAGGTCATTACAAATTCCTCGAGAAGTTGCAATCTCTAGAAGTGATTCACCTGTGAACTGTTGCTGTAGGTAGACATGCCTCCTGACCGGTACAGTCATCTTCCTACCCCGGTACTTCTTGTACACCAATAGCAGGTCTAGGATGTAGTCGGCACCGTACTGCGGACTGACGCGCTGGTAACCGTAAAGGATCTCCCGGTACTCGATCACGCGACCTCTCTGCTTCGAAAACATGTTGATCATGTCCATCACCTGCAATCATAGAATAGATACTACACATAGATGAATCAATCAGATAAAATACTGAGGTTCAACCGAAATTAGGAGTTGACTGTATTTTAAGAGTAAAACTTGTCCGATGATATATTATGTTTGTCAAAGGAGTAAGAAATTCTCCTTCCAAACATTGTTCTTAGTTTTATTTCCAGATAAAGCTGCGTATGCGCTGGCCAATTGGATTACAAATTGACAGTAAAGCGAAAAGGCACTGGCCATTTGAATCAACTGCTTCAGCTATAAACTAGTTATCTCATTGACTGTTATACTTGGGGCCTATACTGCTGAATTTGCGCCTGTGAATCGCCATGGAAACTTTGTCCTGCTTTTAAAATTAGGTTTACTCCTGATTTCTGTTGTAAATGGATCGTTATATATACTTGAATCCACGTGAGGCTGCCTTCCAACATTAAAAACATTTCTATATTATATGCTCCTTGTCAAAATAGTTATGCCTGACAGGTTCATTCATATCTTTCACGTTCATGAACCAAATTTCTAGAATAAATATTCAGCATGTATTTCACTCATTGATTAAAACTCATTGAATACTTGAAACAAGTGAAGGTTCAATTTAATATAATTATTTCGTGTTTGACAAGTCGATATAGTTATAATTATTTTTCAAGCAGGTTAGTACAGTCATAAAGAGTGCCTCGTAATAAAAACGGTTGATAAAAATTTACCTCTCGTATAACGTCATCCAGGCCTTCACGCAGCGGGGACTCTATCCTCCTGCGAGGGTTACTGTTCCTGTGGGAGAACAGGGACCGCGCTATGAAGTCCCACTCAAGCACCTCGGACTCGTCTCCAGGTTTCTCTTTGTTCAAACCGGGCGGGAGACCTATGAGTGACAATCAAACAAGAAATATAAATCATTCGGATGGGAGACAAAATAAGGATTTATTGGAAATATAAAAATATAGTTTCAGTTGCTGCTTGATGTAAGCTACAAATGGCAAGTTTCAAGGTTATATCAAATACTTCACAGTAGAACTTGGCGACTACTTACGAGTGATGTCAGTGACCTTCATTATTTTAATATGTGGACAACAGTGACCCCCAAATTGTGCTCTCCAATCATAACGTCATTATTACTGTTGAAGTACTTGGGAGTCGATTTTAGCGAAATATTATTCTTTTAGAGTTAACCTTTGAACGGTATGAGATATACAAATTCTAATACGGCGGAAATATAGATATTTTTAATACCTTCAAGATGGTCTAAAAGTTATAACTATTTTAGAGCCTGCATCTTGGACAGATTCACATGGTGCACTTTCGCCACATTTATCTCAAGAACCACAAACACTACGAACTTGCAGTAAAATGCAATTATTAAATAATACCCTCACAATTAGATATGTCTCATCGAAAATTGAAGAATAATTTCATCATGGAACAATAATCGAATCAAAGTGTGCCTAATTTGATGTTTTTTTTGCTGAATTCCCGGTTACCGAATAATGTAGAAAAAAATTACGAACGCACATTTTCAAGTTCAACTCTGCTCATCGATATTTGAGATTCTGATTTACCTGTAATTTCACAGTTTTCTCATTCTGCCTTGGCCAAAATGTGTAATGTAGGCCTAATCAGATTTTGTCAAAATTATAAAATGGAAAACTCCTCCATATATAGCGGTGATTACTGGAATTCTTCCAATATTATAGCCTTTCCACTTTTCAACCCACAACCAAACTTTTCAATGCACATCAAACTTGGGTCGAGCATTTCGAAGAGAAACATTTTTTATCGCATAATAATTGTCAAGCGTATACAACTGGGAAAACACACTTTTTTCAGCCGTGTACGCTTGGCCATTATGCGAAATGAGTTGTATAGTCATATTGTATTCCATCTTGAAGGTATTAAAAATAGCTGTGTTTCCTCCGTAACAAAATTTTGATAACTCATATCGTTTAAAAGTTATCACCAAAACTGATATTTCGATGAATCGACTCCCATGGACTATATCAAGTTGTTTTCTAGTTGCCTGGTAACCTCACAAACATGGCGATTTTTCATGGAGTGGTTGACCATTTGCCATGAGACAATTTGCCTGGCTAGAGGTTGAAATCTGTTCTCACCTATATACCCTCAATGGAAACCCAGCCTGACAAGTTGTCCTTATCCCTCTTTCAAGTGCTGCCACGTATTGTTGTATAACAAGTGTCAACAAATATTTCCCAAATTGTGTTCTCCACCGAGAAACTTAGTATTTTCTTCTGCCTTTATAACTTATATAATTGCTACGGGAACGAATACTTGAACAAGCATGGAGTGCAATGAAGAATAATTTCAAAGAACGTTGTAAACAAAGAACAATGAACAAAAATACATTGTAGTAAAAGTGGCACTACTTTTACAGATAGATAATATGGAACGTCATCATTATTACCAATGAAACATCAATATTCAATCAAGTTTCGTTCTCCCAACGATCACTATACGAACTTTTATTATTGTTGGAAAATTTCAGGAATGGTATTTCCAGTAAAAATGGCTTAAATTAAGTTGAGTAAAAGTTCATGTCTATTCATTCTCAGGTTTATCTGTCATGGCTGTGCTTTATAGTTTCCAGTTACACGAGATGCAGTCATGATCGATAGTGACCCAATGTCATCCAGCGGCATGATTTACATTGTTGCATGAATTGTTGCACTATCAACGTGTATAAAATAAATGCTGTTTGAATAACGTCATAATAAAAATTAATCTCACTATTTTATCATTGCCATTTTGACCATAAATTGTGCCCTCATACCCAACATTGCAGTGTCTCCTAGATAGTGTCGACTGCCCTTCTCTTCTGGAAACAGGGGCTTTTTGCCCACTGTCAACTCCTCTGGCTGAATACCCAACATGGCAGCCATTGCTGCAACATCACGATGTAGAGTCACCGCTTGCTGTTGCAGAGACTGAATCTTCAGCACCTGACAGAAAAAAGAGAATAATAATGGTGGTATAAGGAGTCTTCTCATTGTTGAAACCAATAATTACGTATTTTTTTGTTGTTTATATCATATTGGGTTTTAACGACCTACTGTAATGATGACTGAGATCTATAGGCGTCGGATGAATGATTAATGAGATGATGGGATGATGAGATGACGGTTTTATGGGTAATGGGGAGGATAGTGGGAAGGAAGCGGTCGTGGCCTATACTGTGGGAACCATCCCGGCATTAGCCTAGACTACAGAGGGAAACCACGAAAAACCCCTGTAAAGATGGACGGTGGCGGGTATCGAACCGGTTCCGATATGCCCCTTCACCTCCCAGGTCACATGAAGCAAGTGCGCTAACCACTCAGCTACTGTGCCGGTAATAATTATAGTGTTATGTCAAGTGACATCACTCATTGTAGCAAGAGATTGACATACAACAATGACCACCAGTTGAAATTAACCAATCTCAATATTTGATGGTTCACCAGTTCGCTGTGTTGCTATGGTAACGATTGTTTGTCATTTGTTACGTGAAAGAAGCCTATAGAAAGCTGTATAATTATTGATTGTTTAGCTAAACCACACCCAGAGAGTTGTATACAATGGTTGTATAGTTTCTAATTAAAAAATCATTTTATAATACAGCTGAGTTTTTTGTTGGGTGCTGCCATAAGTGTGAGTATAGACTCATCATAGTTTATTTATTACACTGTTCAATGTGAATTGCCAGGAGCTAGATCATTATTATTATTCATTTATAGTTACAGTTTGAACTATTTTTAATATTTTTCTGTATCATTTGATATTAGTGTGATGTATGTTTATTGTTTAGTGAAACGTTATTTTTGAATAAGCTACACCTTTAATTAATTTTAACTCAGAGTGTTCAAACTTCTTATTCTGACTATCCATTTACTTTATCAATATTTTTGTTTTGATTTGTTTTGTTTATACCTAACCGGTGGTACTGTGTACCGGGTTTTTATTTTTGTATCCATGTAATATGAATATGTTATAGGTTGAGGCCCTAAAACAATAAACTTCTATTCTATTCTATTCTATAAACAAAGTCAATCGGCACTTCCATCTGATCTCTATGACAACAAATTCATCATTTGTAAAGTCAGACCTAGCTGATAATAATACCGATGATAATAGAAATAAGGATATCAAGTCGATAGCAATTTGAAATTAATATGACCTTTTGCGTACGACTAATTTTCGATTAGTCGTCTATATTCGTGAGAATGTGATTTTTTATGTTTTTGGGATGATTTTATATCTATTATATTTCATTATACTTTGAAATTTGATTGGATAGTCTCATGGTTCTAATTTAGTTGACATAACATGATAGCATTGCTATTTGTGTGAAATTCTATAAACAGCTCGACTTGAATAATATATTGTGTGAAAGTCACGGTCTGTCATGACTAAGCCTTCTCCAATTATTTATTTTAATGTGCAATACCGATTCTAAAATGCCTGTTAGGGTTATGATTCTACCTCTTTTTTTTAGTGGTTGAAATGTGTTTCGGGTGTATAATTCTTATTTATAGGCCTTCATCTCATTTTCATTTTATAACAAAAACTTTGGCTCATTTACGCCATTCATACGGTTCAAGTGACTACTTTTCGCCAGCCATATTGAATTTCGTACGGTCGACACTAGCGCATTGACACTTTTACAGGCGAGAATTCACGAAATCTATAAACATTGCCCAATTGTTCATCAGAAACCTGCACGAAATGTCAATTTTCGTGATCTATAGTTATTAATTTTGTATGAAATCCACTCTCACCCTCATCGTACATCATTCTATTCAGCTGCACATTTCAAGCAATTATTCCTTGTATGATACTTTTCAAATAAGTGTCACATATAGGCATCGCGACGCTTTTTAAAATAGGCGTTCACTATTTCGAAAGTGCAGATCTCAACATTTAAATGTGGAACATTTTTTTAAACTTCAATTTCTTAAAATAATTCTTAAACTAAAACTTCTTATTGCCGCCATTACTTATTGAAATTCGTATCTATAACTCTTTTTCTGCACGAGTATTGATTCATTTTGAATGTACGTACATGCATTCCGCATAATATCTTCAAACCACTTCCGCCTTATTCACAAGTCGTTTAAACTTTAAATCACGTTGCTACTGTACCTTCATGTAGTTGTGTACTCGGTACATGTGCTTGTGCTGTTTGATTGGATGTAAGGTAATGGCACGATGAATCTCCTTCTGCTTCAGTTTCCCAGTGAAGGCGTCAGACCCGCTGGAGTTGTGGTACATGATGGACTGCATCTGAAACATCCGAAACCGACTATAAGTATAAGAATACTAAAATACACTAACATAGACAGACCCAAAATGGATCACCGAGTGAGAATATTAGGATAGGATGAGTTACTTAGACGTGGGTGGATCACTTGCTGGTGTGTTGAACTATCATTCACGAGAACGGGCTTTGGTTCCCGTCATGGTCGACCATCTTAGGAAGGTGGTTTTTGGTTTCCCTCAGTCGTTAAAGTGATAGTCGTTTAGGATAGCCATAAGATAGCTATACAATGGTTACTTAATTATTAATAACACGCCATGACTCATCATTCCGACAGACTTACAGTCGGCTATATTTACTTGACAGATCATCTCTACAAATACACTGTGTGCTATAAACTATAGCCTACAATCAATAATATAAAATGAATGAAAGCAAAGCTATGTTTATTATTCACACAATCGATATTATTCTACCAAGACGGGTGGTATTTCCCGTCATGGCCGTCATTAGGAGAACAGAGTTCGATTCCTCCCATAGTCGACCATCCTGAGAGCAGAGTTCCGTGTTTTCCCTCAGTCGTTTAGGTTCATACTGGGATAGTTCCTCAACAACAGGCCACGACTGACTCTTTCCCACCATCCAAAAAATTATGATAAAAAAAGATTTTATTTCATGTTCCCATCATCTCATTTATGATTCACCGACACCAATACATCTTGGTATAATCAGTACAGTGCTCCGTATAGTCCGCAAACATGAAATTGAAAAAAAATCTCACAACTCTTAGACCAAATTAGTGATGTTTTTTTTTTAAATAAATCATCGTGTTTTATTTTCACAAAAATTTAGAAATAAATCCATAAACTATAAAGTCATCCGATTTCTACAGAAGAGTAGAACTATACAGATATTATACAATGAGTATAGATTATTTCAGAAATATAGTTTCTGTCAACAATTGATCAAAAACTGTCAAAAGTGGTAACTTTTATCAATTTTTTCCGTTTTTTTCTTCATTTTATTTTTTTCAGTGTGGTTTTGTTCAATATTTTGAGTCTTCCCCGTACGTCTACAAATAATGTGAATAGGCCTACCCCGCCTGGCAAAAAGCCGTGTCCGTTAGGCGAAGATCGAGGAGACCTTGCTCTTCCTACTCCCAATCAAGTAGGCCGTGAGAGAGTTGTGAATTT
The DNA here is from genome assembly GCA_964007535.1 of Brachyptera risi. NCBI lineage: Eukaryota > Metazoa > Arthropoda > Insecta > Plecoptera > Taeniopterygidae > Brachyptera > Brachyptera risi. The sequence continues at coordinate 23,050,558 of OZ023330.1, forward strand.
GATTGTCTTGTAAATTGCACCACCTTAACTCGCACTGATTGCTTTATTAGATGATGACGATTCATCTCAATGATTTCAATGACTGAATAGCATTATTGTCTCAGATTTAACGCTCATCTCTATTGTTTAATAGCATATTAACTTGATTGAACGAATTAGCGGTCTCTGACGTCATTATCGTATTTCCTGTCCAATGACCCCCGAGTTTCCCTCCCACCCAAGCGGCAAGCTTATCGCATCAGGTTTGCCAGTAACGGTCGGGAGGTTCGAGTTGGAGATAGATCCTGGCCGATCTTGGGTCACATATGTTGATGGATGCTGTGATGTGTAATACGGACCACCATCTGGCAAGAAGTCAGTAAATGGCTATAATTCCTAGTGGTCTAGCACTAGTAGACAGCTTGTCGCCTTGCCTTCAAGTTATAAGACAAGCCCCCCCCCCCACTTATAGGCTACTATAGTGGTAGGCCTACTACATTTACGTACTTTCTTTTCATTAGATTTTATCAAATATAATGATATACTGTTAGATTATAGTGTAACCATGGACTTATAATATACTGAGTACTACAAGTCCATGGAGTAACTGTGTACTTTTCACCACGTGGGTCGGGATAGTAGATTTGGGGCAAAAACTATTCTACCATTTTTAAAAAACAAGATGAGTTTTTGTAACTATTCACAATGATATGTTCAAAACTTCAATATTTGTTCGCCAGTAGTGGAACATAGGGAAAAGATTTTGAGATAATTGAAGAAAAAAAATGTGTTGTTGATTTATAATGTTGAAAAGTTCCAGTTCACACTATATAAAGCCGTCCTCGAGAAGAAATATACTGGACATCTTCGTGACTTTTCACAGAACAAGTTTTTCTTGTTGGATGAGCGATAGCGAAGACTTCGATTCCAGAATAATGGAGCTTTGCTTTGTTTGTACCCACTGCACAGGTCGCAGGGTTTGACCATGACTGATTGACATGAAACTCTTTCTGCTGTACACACAATTATCCAACTTCGAACTGTCTAGTTTTGGTGACAAATCGGTTGAACCAATTTTGAGAAACTTGAAGAAAAAAAATCTCTTCGAAAAATCAAAGTTTCACTGAATGTAAACACATATAAATAATACACATTATTTATTGTTCCCACTAGCCGTTTGTGTTAGTTTAATTCGGTGTATTATTATATTATTTAACAGACAAGCCTTTGTAGATCTTTTTGAGAATGTTTATATTTTTGTTATTCTAAATTTGTGACAAAAAAAAACTATTACCAATCTTTCATGAAAATCGGACCAGCAGTCTTGATGGAAATAATTTGATGAATGTTATTTATTCATCAAATCTCTGACTATCAATCACGTGATAGTCAAAGATAAAATCTAGATAGAAAAATGATAGCAACATTATTTTGACGAGATTCACGGCCTCCTAGTTTCGACAGTTCCCGAATGAAGGATATTTCATAATATTCTATAAAAGTAAAGAAGTGTAGAGTTTTCGATTACCTTATAGGCCCACTTCATATAGATATATCGTTCATCTCACAACTCATATGCTGCGTTACCACCTTCTAGAGTCACGATATATGGGGGATTATGAAATGTCTGAGGGATATAGGTCAAACACCACACACACACACACAGTTTTGACAGCTGCCAAATACTGGAGACTTCTGCAGCAACTCTACTTTACTACTTTATTTTTTGTATTTATTTTTCTATATTGGGTTTCAACTTGCACTGTTATGGTGACCAAGATCTATTGGCGTCGGATGAATGATTAATGAGATGATAGGATGATGAGATAAAGGTTTTATGGGTAATGGGAAGGATAATGGGGAGGAAGCGGTCGTGGCTTATATTGTGGGAACCATCCCGGTATCAGCCTAGACTTCAGAGAGAAATCACGAAAAAAACCTGGAAAGATGGACGGTAGCGGGGATCGAACCGGGTCCAACGTGCCCACTGCCTCCCGGGTCACATGAAGCAAGTGCTTTAACCACTCAGCTACATGTGCCGGTACTCTACTACTATAGTAAAAACAGGATAATATAATTATAGGTCAATTATTCTATATTCGATGCTGCTTAACGATCCCACCAACAGCTAGGTTATATGGGGAAATGAATGAGCAGGTAATAATGAAGCGATGCGGTAGTGATAAGCGAATGAATGAGACCTACCTCAGTATCTACAGTATTGACTGTATTGTTAAACTCAAAGCAGTACAATAAAACCATAAAACATGTTTGCATTAAAGTTTATCTTATATGGGTTGGTACATTGCAGTAATAGGATAAAATGATCCTCATTACGATAAATCAGTATATTGCAAGACATTCAAGATACATCATGTCATCATGCTGTCATATTAATTTAGAGAATATAATTATAGTAAAGCTTTATCGATGAAAAGGTGTTGTTATTCACGTCTTCATTTTTTATACAGCATATAATATTTATAATACAGCTACTGATACTCTATTAATCCTATTATACAATTTTAATATGAATAGTGTAAGTTATTATCGAGCATTTTGATTAACAGATGGAGCCCCATTTTCTTCTTCTTTTTGTTTCTTGATTGCGAATTTGCAATCTCATCCTAAATGAAAAAGAGTTTAAAGTTACTTTAGAGCTGACACAGAAACTAATTAATAATCAATAGGATGAGTTCAAAGAAGACTCCCCATGCATCTTGCACTGTTTTTTGTTGTTGATAGTTCAATAGTTCACAGGTCAAGTTGTGCAATATCTGCTTAAGTTTTAATCACAACTAAATTAATATAAATACCTTGGTAATTATTATAGGAAAAATTCACTCCAGCTGAGACATAGCAATTTCGAAAGAAGTAATCCTCAAAATATCACTATAGCTGTGAACAAATATGAATGTGATATTTATGTTTGTTATTTATGCAATAATTTTAAATTGTATATACAATATTACATATGACCAATATTAGTTATTGTCATCTTTCTTATTTCTCATCTCTGGTTTTGTTTAGTATATCTACGTATATATAAGATAAGTAAGATCATATGAGATATTACGTAAGACCTTCTGGATACGAGAGGAACTGCTAGGAATGGTAATATATTCCAAAGATTACATGTTACATTCCTTGGTTCAATATGACTTCACTGCATGAGAATTTGCAATTGGCCAATTGGATTTGCATACATAAACGCAGTTAACTGTATGCAACAGTCCTGGCTTCATTTCCCGTCTGAGTCTAGCCAGACTTTAATAGCTTACATCCGACGATCGAACATTAATGTTGGGCCTTACATTCTCATGTCATTTCTCTGGGAACTCACACGACTGACACGAGTGAAGCTGGAATATGACTTCACTCTTGAAAACCAATATAATCAAACCATTAATGACGTATTTACTTGAACAAATTTCAAGCCTCAAAATAATTTCAATAGATCACGATCTGACTATATATGCTATATTGAACGAGTATCTCAATAGTTCAACTCTTTTGCTTATTTATCTGTTTTTTTGTTTACTCTCTCGTCGTTGTTTACAGTTCATAAGACGGTCGGCAATTCCGATGTTTATATGAATGGTGGTCTATAAGTTAATTATCCAGCCGGATTTGTAAAAAATCACCTCATCACATCTGTTGTTAAGAAAAGTCATCTGATTGGCTGAAAACGTGGAATCGCCCGCTGCCGCAGCTAATACAGGCACAATTAAAATACTAAATATAGTTACTTTAGGCCTATTCGTAATTTCATTTTAAATTCATAGTACTTTAGCTGTTTGCTGAAAATATTTTCGCCACCGGAATTTGTTTATAGTATACCTCTATTTAGACGGACGAAACGATTAACCGAAACATTTTAAAAATTAAAAATTAAATCATATGCGCTTGACATACAAGACGTCCAATGCCATTTTTTGTTGTGAATCAGGTAACAGAAACTATTCATTTGTATCAAAACGGTTAGGCCTATATATATATATATATATATATATATATATATATATATATATATATATATATATATATATATATATATATATATATATATATATATATATATATATACTGCTGAAATTCAGTTTATCTGATAGAGGAAGGTTTACTCAACCAACAAATCAATTTTCAACTGCATGTCAACTATACAGGGGGCCCATACTGGTTTTGTTGTATGTAGCGGTTCAACGTATTTTCAACTAGTTCATCCAGAATTTTCTAGGAATTATACTTTTTTTCATTTTCATTTGCAACATAATACTATCTCAACATTGATTCATCAATAAATAAAAAAACAATTGAAACATTTCTCTGGATGGGTTTTGGGTTCAACTTAAATCACGAAAGATGTAGGTTCCGATAGAATCGAATTCCTTATTCCAGTGCTCCAATGGTTCGCGCCTTCATCTCTTGCGGGTCTACAAGTATAATTACAATAAGTACTCGACACCATCTTATTCCACCTCGCATGCAGATGAAGGAAGCTACGTTAGAGCCAGGATCGGAAGGAAATGAAAGACTTATAGGAGGTTGGAGGTTCGCAGATAGCGAGAGAGGGTGAGTATGTGCATGTGTTTGTCTGTGTGTGTGTGTGTGTATGAGAGAGATAGAGAGAGAAAGAGAGAGAGAGAGAGAGAAGAGAGAGAAAACAGAGAGGGGTAACAGAGACCATCCTATAATAAGAAAACTGCTTTAGAATCAAGGGAGCGAGGAAAGGAAGTTTCTACATGGATCAACAAGTTGGTATTGCCGTGATTTTTGTAGAGATAATAGAACATGAAAGTTTCTACATGGATCAACAAGTTGGTATTGCCGTGATTTTTGTAGAGATAATAGAACAGATATGGTGGACTCGATCCTCCAATAATTGAAAACAAGTAGTCTTCTTTCATGATGTCACACATTGTTGTAATTTGTGGACTGTATGTGTGTTCGCCGATCACAACTTGAGTATAATTACAAGGAAAACGCAACATATTGCGTTGATGGATGAGCGATATAGGTATGAAATGTGTGTGTGTTATAGGCCTATATGCACCTCAAGTTCGAAACAATTACGTCACTGACATCCTGTTTTATTCATTGCTCATTTTAATCGTGCTAGAATTCAATTAACTAAACCAGTTGCTTATATTCTTAATGGCTTCCGTAATAACTTTTATTCATATGTGATTTTTTGTTTTTTTAATGAATCAGCTGATTCGATTTATGTGAAACTTCGTAATTAGATTGGCTATAACGATGATCTCCATCCCACTCTTATGGAGTTTTCTATGTGTGTGGTTTTTTGTCTGTTTGTCTGTTTTGTACCCACTGCACAGGTTGCACAGTTTGACCGTTGATCGAAAAGAAACCTTTTCTGTACACCCATAGACTTATCCAACATAGAACTACATATAGCTTTTGGGTTAAATCGAACGGAACATTTTTGAGAAACGCCATCCAAATGTTTCTAAAAACCACATAAGATTAGGGTGGGAAAGAAAATTTGAAAACTGAAATCTCTCCAAATGAATTCAAATTTTCTCTGAATGTTAACACAAATGTAATTTGAACCAGCCGTTTTTAAGAAATTAATTTAATGAATGTTTTTTATTCGTCAAATAGATAGAACAGCATATTTATGTTGGTGAGATTCACAGCTTTCTAGATTTGATATTTACCGAATAGAGTATATTTTATTTTTATATGAGTCGAAATGTGTGAAGTTCACGATCATACCAGAGGGTACTGGCAAGGTAGAAGGTAAACAAGGTAGAACTACTGTAGGCATATCGACTCGGATTATCTATTTGAATATTTCGCTCATCTTACAACGCATATTCTGTGTGTGCCTAGTAATTTTTAACATTCTTGAATTAAAATTCCGTGAACATTTGAATTACTTCGAAGGAAATATTTTTTCCAAATTTTCCCATCTACGTTATTCTTATGGGTTTTTTCAAAAACTTCGAACTGAATTTTCTCAGAAACAGTGCAACTGATTGCGCTTCAAAAATGTACTGTATCGAATTAGATTATGACACATTGTCTATGTGCATGCCATGTTTCAACTGAAATTGTACTTTCGTTTGACCTGTGAAGCGTGAAAAAACAGAACAAAACATCGTTTTTTCTCGAGAAGACCCTAAGGTGACTATTTTCATTTTACTCATCAGTTTGTTCTCCACCAACATATACTAGGCTTGCAGTAAACATATACCCAATATTAGAGCTCACGTGACGAGTGCACTGAGATTCATGAGTGAGGGGGAATCGTCGACACTCTCATGACTTGCAGTGTTTATGAACAAACGTTTACGTCTACTTGTCGACCATATAGACTATATGCTTGTCGACAACACGTGTTTAGCCGATGTAAACATGATCTTAATTCTCAACAGCGCAGTGTGTGTGTAAACTATTAGCATGGAAGTATAAACCATGGAATCAGCAGTGCAAGTCTGTGAACTATTAGCGAACAAGGGAAGCTGTGAGAGTTAATATATAGATATAGACCATGTCTGCCAACTTACATGCACTAAAAGCCGGTGTTTTACAACCTGATGTTGAGGGGGTGTATGCAGTGCACGGTGCTTACACAAATAGCGAAATTCATGTTTTCGATTTTTTTTATAAGAGGAGCAGAAATTTAAGGAACGAAGGAGGAGTGGAAAGTTTATCATTTAAAATGGAAAGGGAGAGACTTGGGTGGCACGGGCCATACGGGCATATGAAAAGAGTGGAAAAGGAGAAAATACCGAGAGCGATGTTTGATTAGTAGTGAAGAAGAGGATGAAGATGTTTGAACTGGCAGGAACCGATTGATATGAGAAGTCTGCCTTAGAAAAAGTGGTGGAAACACTCCCTGGCCCAATTTATGTGGGTTTGAGATGGATATATATATATATGTATATATATATGATTTCAATAGCTTCCTGGTTGACCACCAGTAGGTTATTATAATTGTATGATTTTTAAAAACTGTTTAAAAATTGCGACCTCCCCCGGGACTTGAACCCGGATCTCCAGATTGCCGGTCTGACGCGCTACCCATTACGCCAGAGAGGAAGATCTTCTTGAACAGTTTTATTAGTTTTACTAGTTTTATATATATATATATATATATATATATATATATATATATATATATATATATATATATATATATATATATATATATATATATATATATATATATATATATATATATATATATATTATATATATATATATATATATATATATATATATATAAATATATATATATATAAATATATATATATATATATATATATATATATATATATATATATATATATATATATATATATATATATATATATATATATATATATATATATATATAGATGCTTTTAAACTTTCTTTTCCATGATGCATATAATTGAATAATGACACATTTTGGGTATATTCATGGATATCTTCTTTAATAAGTGACCGACGTTTCGCCCAGATTTGTCTGGGCATCATCAGGGTCAAATTACAATATTCAAGAGGAAAAATAAAACTTGATCACTATTTTCAACGAAAATATATAAAATATATATATAAATATATATATATATTTATACACGCACGAACCAGAGTAATATTATATATATAGTTATATATTATATATATATAATAGTATATCAATTCCCTGTATAGCATTCGTTCGTTGACGCGCATCCGCACAAAATCCTCGTCATGTAACGCTTGCTTTAGAGTGATTTATTGGATGAGCGATAGAGAAGACTTCCATCCCACTCTTATGGAGCTTTTTCTGTGTGTTTTTTTAGTTTGTTTGTACGCACTGCATATGTCGCACGGTTTGACTAATCGACATGAAACTTTTCCTGTACACCCATACTTATATCCAACTTGGAACTGTATAGTTTTTGGGTTGAATCGATTCAACCATTTTTAAGAAACACTATCTCAATGTTTCTAAAAACCTCATAAAATTAGACTGTGCAACAACACACAGAAATTCTCCTTGAATGTGAACACAGAAATGATATGCCTACACATTATCATAACTATGTTTGCAATTCGGACGACCCGTTTTGAAGAAAATAATATAATGCATGTTTTGTATTCATCAAATAGATAGAAATGTTAGCAGAATTGACCACTAGTGATAGGCGTGGCTAATCGCCAAAGCCACCTGGATCATACTTTATGTGGGAATTTAGAGATACTCTGATAGGTCAATGTGAAATTTCCCACATAACAAAGCCCATTTGATTGGATTTTCTGTTTTGTGACGTTTATGGGTGGGTCAATCACTAGTCATCAATTATGTTGGCGAGGTTCACGGCTCTCTAGATCCAATATTTATCGGATGGAGTATATTTTATAGGAGTCAAGGTGTGTGAAGTTTTTGTTTGGGGAATGGTGTAGGTGACAATTTTTCTTAGGGGGGGTGGTATCCCTCCGCATCTCCCCCAATTCAAACACTGCCGTACTCAAGATGCCGTAACATCTTTGGTAGGCCTTTCTTTGGTAGGTCTGTACCCTTAGCACCCCTTTCGATATTCTTAATTTTTTATGGCGCCAATCGTTTGTGCTGCGGTTTGTGCTGTTGAAATTGTCGTTTGTGCTGCCCTCCTAGCTTCTGCCCCGAAATCGCATTGCAAAAAAGGGGGTGCACAAACGTAGCACAAACGATTGGCGTCATCAAAAATTTGAGAACATCGAAAGGGGGTGCTAAGGGTACGAGCCTATCTTTGGTCGTACTTGTATTCAATAAAGATGAAGGAGCTACTTTAACCCCACCGTGCCTTGTATTGTATAGTGGTGGGGTGTATGCTATAGGTGCATGCCCGGTAGATCGGAATTACCGTCTTCTCTCTTTATGGATATACATGTAGGCCTACTACCTGCTCATTCTTACTTTCATATAATCTAGCTGTCAGTGCATGATACTTTTTTCCATTTTTATTACTCATTCAACACCTATACATATATTATAGCCATGATCCATAGTGTATTATATATATCAATTGTATTATATTTGATATTTTGAATACTCAAGTCAAGTAACGACTTTATATATATATATATATATATATATATATATATATATATATATATATATATATATATATATATATATATATACATACATACATATATATATATATATATATATATATATATATATATATATATATATATATATATATATATATATATATATATATATATATATGAAAATTTAATTTGTACGATGGACAGTTTTTATTTATTCATATCAGTTGAAACCTCACAGTTAAGCCCTTATGGGGCTTTGTGGAAATGGCATGTGAATGTCGATTCATGTAATTTATGTGTAATTATTGAAAAAATATTCAAAAAATATATATGTACGTACATTAATTGGATGAAAAAAAAAATTATTACAATGGATATTGTAACATTTTTATATCAAGTTTCAAACATTGTTGAATAGGGGTGAGAACAACTTTATAGGCCTATATATCCATAGACTAAATATATCTTCAGTCCATGGTATACGTATACCTATGGTCTATGGATCAACGTCGTCGGGGGAGGACAGTGATGCACTCACAGTCTGTTAATCCTACACAATTATGAAGTGTTATATAATTACCCTTAAAACCCTCATTCACATTTTAATGACCACCTTCAACCCTCGTGGTATGAAGGTTTCGATCAAGCGTCTCATCTATATGAATCAGCGAACGATTGGGTATGTCGACCCCTAGGAGTCGCCCCCTTGCTATGACATGTTGATAAGATAGAGTGCCAGAGTAAACGTCCAAATCAAACCGTACAGGTTTTATAATAAGGTCTCATGGGCATCTAGCCACTTCAGTTGTTTCGACTTTTGAACGTAACGTGATAAAACAAAATTATAAAAAAATAGATTTCGTCAGAGATAGCTTGTTTGTTATAACGTCAGGTAACCATAGTAACTAGAAATTAAGTCTTGGAACAAAAAATTAATTCTGAAGTTGTATAACAGGAAATCACAATTTGGAGGCATTGATGTTCACGTATTACGACAATATATCACATAACTGAATAAGCCCATAGACTAAAGATACACACTGAGTATATATATATCTTTAGTGGGCCTATATTATGATAAGCCTATGAATAATAAGCCTGTGTGAGAGAACATTTAGAAATAGTAATACACGATTTGTTTCTTACTCCATGAAAAAAGTATATCCTACCGTATCTCCTTTTTTATGTTTGTTTGACGACCTCACCAACAGTTAGATTATACAGGGGTACGAATGAGCAGGTGATTATAACTATGAAGCGATGATAAGTGGAATGACGTTTACATAAATCCATGCCTTATACGGGATTCGAACCCACGCTCAGCGTTGACTTTAGATTCTGAAGCAGTGCCCCAGATGACTGAGCTACCGTGGGCGGCTCCTGCCGTATCATAAAACAATAATATAAGTGATCAAAAGTGATTAAATTCGAAAATAAAGTAAAGTGAGTGTTGATGGCTGAAGAAATTACCTTTTTTTTACGAATTCAGTTTTTATAATCGATATGAAAAAATTGCGTGATGATAATAGGCTATATAGGCCTATAGCTATTACAACTATTATATCAGTATGGTTCTATAGTCCCATTCTTTTGAGACGAAATACCTTTTCTAAAATAGATCAACTGGGAACAGGATCATTCATAATCTGACTAAAATTAAGTCTATGTGTAGTGGTTATAACTATTAACCGTATGCAATATAGGCCCCTATATCTAGTCTATAATCCATCAAGGTGGTAGGAAGAATTTGGTAGAGAATATTTCAGCTCGTGTGAACTTTTCCCAATTTAATTATTGCCCTTCGTGAATGAAGAATTTTACAAGAAGTATTGCATTAGTACAGTAGGTTATCAATTATTAAACATGCATACGTTGTACAGAAACATTATCTTTGAAAAAACAGTTTAAATTCACGTTTGAAAGTGATCTAGAACCATATTTTTTAATGTTACCATGAATATGATTCCAAATCTATGGCACTAGCATGTATAGCAAGTAATTTTGCACTACCGTAGACCTATATCAAACCTATAGTTCTTGTTTGAACGATATTTTTGAGTGATGATCATATTATCAAATTTATTTTCACTTAAATTGCCCCACTCCCTCCTTCAATATATTGTATTAATTATACTATGATACAATTTTGGATTATCGATTACTAAGAAATGGAACCAATCGGTCCAAAGTTTTGTTCGAGCTCTTCAGGTTGGACTGATATAAGTACGCCATTTTTTTATGGACACACGTCAGATTTATCCAACTTGAATCTGTAGAGTTTTGGGGCAAAATCGGATTTACATCTTTTGAAATTCTCAATCGTCAATGTTCCAAAGATGGGCGTAACAGTGAAGAAGCCGGCCCTCGTTTGGAATCCTTATTTCACCTCAACTATACTCAGTACGAGTTTGATGAATGGATCTGTAAAAGTCAAAATTTCGTACTATACATCTAACAATCGCAAGACTTGTCGAGTAAAAAGAAGCATCAATCATACTCATCTCATTAATCATTCATCCGACGCCAATAGATCTCGGTTATCATTATGGTGCGTTGTTAATGCAATAATTGATGAGCGTAGCGAAGTCTCCATCCCACTCTTATAGGGCTTTGTCTGTGTGTTTTTTTTTTTTTTTTTTTTGTTTTTGTAAGCACTCCACAGGTCGCAAGGGTTGACTGATCAACATGAAACTTTTTTTGTACACGCAAACTCATTCAACTTAGAACTGTATAGTTTTTGGAATGAATCGGTCGTACCAATTTTGAGAAAAATCATCTCAAAGTTTCTAAAAACCCCATAAGATTTGGCTGGGCGGAAAATGTTGGAAAATAAAATCTCTCCAAATGAGATGAAATTTTTTCTAAATGTGTAAACATAGATTTTACACATTTTCACGATCTTGTATGCAATTCCAATCAGCCGTTTTGAAGAAAAAAAATAAAATGACTGATAATATTCATAAAATAAATCATACAAATTGTGACAGAATCAAGTTGTCGAGATTCACTGCTTTCTAGATTCAAGAGTTGACCAACAATGAAGTATTTTTTATTTGCGTCAAGGTGTGTAGAATACCAGAGTCAATAAAGAAAAGGAGATTAGAACTACTCTAACGACTTGTATAGCTTATTCAGATATCAAGGTGTGTAGAATACCTGAGTCGATAAAGTAGCAAGGGTAGAACTACTTCAAGGACTTTTATACCCTATTCAGATATCTCGCTCATCTTACAACGCACATTTCGCGTTTGACTAGTAATAATAATAATGAAAAAATCGATCCACTATGAGGGTGATCTGTCCTTGGTCCTAGGAGTTTCGAGTTTGGCAACCCCTGACTTCACTCTAGCCTCACTTTCCACCTGTTGCATGCACTCTTCGCCCTCCCCTAAATAACTTCCCCCCTCAATCCTCATGCCGCTTCACCATCCAGTGACAGCTAGACTATAGTATATAGAGTATAGACGACAGTAAACAGCTAGATGCATCACAGGTCCTTATATATTATAAAAGCAGAGCGACTCAATATTCTAAAATGTAGAGTTTTTTTTTTGTTATCAAGTTTTTTCATTGAGTCAAGTTAAAATACATAAATGTTCATTTATAATTAAGTCATAATGAGTCATTACATAGTTTATTTTTTAATTTATTCATTCAAGAGCGAGTCGATTCAGCTAAATATTACTCTTTGGCAACAACTTTTTGAAGAGTATGAGATATCAGAAGGGTAATCAGAATGGTAAAAAAAAATCAGAATGGGGTGGTAAGATCACCTTTGTGGTGCCCCGTCCAAACGATCCTACTTTTCATCCATAGCCTTAATTGGGGAACAATGATTTTATATCAAGTTTCGATGTTATTAAAAAAAAAGATATCAGAATTCTAATACAATAGAAACACAGATATCTTTGATATCTTGAATGTGATGTAAAAAATGAAATTGACTTATATCGCCCAATTTCAGTATTTTCCCATTTATACATGTGAAAATTGTGTAGTTTCAGCTGTATATAGGCCTACATGTGAAAATTGTGCGATATAGTTGAATATTTTTTACGTTTTGTATATTGAAAATCTCTGTATCCAAATCTATCAGAATTATGATATCTCATACCGCTCAAAAGCTATCACCAAAAACCTGATATTTCGCAGAATCGACTAACATTCTATAGCATTTAACAAATCGTCTACTCTAGCCCAGTATTTCTCCATAACCACCGTGCTCTTATGCTGTATATTTTACATAAAATGTAGTATATAGTATATTTTATAGTATATTTTAGTGGTATATAGTGTCGAAAGTGACGCAGCAGTTTATAGTCTGGTCTCAGGTCTAAGGGATGATCTCTGTGGGTGGTACATTGTGGTTCGTCACGCATCATTACGAGATAATAGTTAGTCGGATGTTTGCAGTCGTCGATCATTGGTTGCACGACAACCCGGCCCGTGGTCATGGCTCATGTTCTTTCACCAACGGTATAGGCCTACTGCATTGAGAGGCACTGATGAGAGGTTGGGCAAAAAATGAGGTAGCAATAGCTAAGGGTGAACACTGAACAGTGGTTAGAAGTACACATGCATTTATCACTACGCTGTTCAAATATTAGAACAGGATGAACTAGTAGTAAACGACAGCAAATAGAACTAGGATTAGAAATTCTGGAAATGTGATCTTGAAATTCTGCAAAACTATAGCTAGAAGGTAAATTCGTTTGTCAACTGTCATTCTTATCTAGTTTTGAGAAAAAATATTCGGTTTTCGACAAGAAAAACAAGGAAACTATAATCAAATTACATTATTATATACAGTAAAAGTTGAAGGAGATCTTGGAAAATTTGTTGGGAATTTGAGGGAAAGTTTGAGGGAATTTGCACCGACCCAAGTTACTTGATTGCTTTGAGTAGGTTAACTACGAAAACGCAATATATGCGTTTTAAGATGAGTGAGTTATTTATATGGAATGTACTTACTCAAAAGTATGTATTGTATAGACACCTTGAATTTTGACATTTTTAAAAAGCCTTCGTTATTCATTCATATCATTTTACTCTTCAACTCAGAGCTTTTGTTATTCCATGAAGCCTGTTGATTTTCATTCAAAAATTTTAAGCTCAGTATTTGAAAATTTCACAATAATATGAAAATCTTTCTTCTTGAAAACGATCGACCAAATTTATTTGAGCTTGGTGAAAACATGTATTTATAGAATATTTTGTTTAAATCTCTCATTTCAATCGGTTAAAATTAAAAGTTCCACCTAATCAACCTAGTGCTATTGTTATGGGGATTTTTCAAATTATCCCTTTTTTCCTTCTGAAAAACCCGTCGAAACGATTTTCAGCAACAGGTCACATTATAATTATGAAGATCAGCTAGCAGATAGGGTTTCTATAAGGTCTGTAGACGATGTAGAGAGCTGACAGAATAATTTCCTTTCAAATTTGCATACTAATTCTATAGGCACATATATATCTCGCGCATTCAATGTTTTTTCTTTTTATATATATTTTTAATCTTCATTCCTAATACATTTTAATATGCGAATTGCTTATTTCCCATCATTTACTGTCATCACATACGATTTTGTCTCCATGCAATTATGCTCTGCAACACACTTCTTTCTTTGGATCATTATCATACAAGATGGTGTGGAGAAGACTTAAGTTTTTCATATACGTCATTTTATAACTCTTCTCATTAAAACCTGACCCGAAGCAATATAAAACATCTTCAAAGAATTCACTCACAGGCCCATCTCGTGGGATGCAGAGCGTTGACGTGATTTTTCTGAAAATAGTTTCACTCGTATTTATTATCATTAATTTCTCAAGCCGCTTCAATCAGGCAGCAGAAAATAAACGCTCGATTGCTGGTCGCCAATAGTTTGATAATATAATTATAGACTAAACAAGCTGGCGAGTCTCGTTATATCAAAGTGCCAGGTTCATAGCTTGCGTGTAGTACCTGTCTAGTATATGCTTCATCTCGAGAACAAACTTTTAATATAGATTTAGGAGTTCACGGGAGTCGAGCGAAATTTCAGTTTTTTGCTGATAACTTTTGAACGGTATGAGATATCGAAATTCTAATACACGTGAAACACAGATGATAGTAATAGCTTCAAGATGATATAAGTTACAACTATTCGAGTCATGTCGCATAATTGTCAAGCGCATACAGCTGAAAAATGTGTTTTTTCAGCTATGTATACGCATAGCATTCATGCAACATAAGTTATATCTATGACTATCGATAACGTAACGGGATAAGCAACATGGCGTAAGTCCTATCCTTTTAACATTAGGCCGTTTTCACCATGATGGAATCAGCGCGCTTTCGTATACATTTGTGAGATTCGCAATTTAAAATCAAATCGTACGTATTAGGCTCGTATTTCAATATATAGTACATAGTTGTACAATTGCATTGATTTTAATCTTTCTCGTAGATGATGAGTAATTATCCAGTTATCAAATGGTAAATATAGCAGTAGGGCTCTTGACTAGGGGTCTAGATGCTTTTACAGACGTATTTTAAATTTAGATTGGCCAATTCGAATGAAATGTATCCCAATATTGTTTAATGCAGTTGGAAAGAGCTGGATTCACAGATTGCATTACATCTATTACTTGTATAGATCAACACACAATAATACCAGCAAATCATCATAACATTTGTAAGGCGGCATCCCTTTGATATACGCTTGGTGCGAAAGGAAAGCGCCATGTTGCTTATCCCGTTACGTTATTGATGGTCATAGGTTATATACTTGAATTTTAAATCATCTTGAAGCTATTAATATTATCTGTGTTTCTCGCGTATTAGAATTTCGATATCTCATACCATTTAAACGTTATCACACAAAAAAAAATGTTATTTCACTAAATCGAATCATGAAGAAGATTGGTCGAGTGGTAGCACACGTTGAACCGTCATTCAGGAGACCGGGGTTCGGTTCCCGCCATGGTCGACCATCCTGAAAGGGGATTTTCGTGGTTTCCCTCGATCATTCAGATCAATACTGGGATGGTTCATTAACAACAGGCCACGGCCGACTCATTTCAACTATATCCAAAATCACCTAATGAAAAAGCCTTTCATCTCACCACCCCAACATCTCATATATCATTCACCGACGCCAATAGATACTGGTCATAAATAAAGAGCGTCTTTAAACCCAATATTAATGAACAATTAAATACTTCGCAATAAAATTTGGGCAACATATAGCCCCAGTGTGTAAGCATATAAGGTTTAAAATACCAGACTCACAAAAAAGGTATTCGACTTTCAATTAGAACATAACAATAAATTATTTTGACCTGTTTCGGATCATGAACAAATTACATGATATGGTTGAATTTTTGCATTAAATAATCTTGAATGGCCTGTAGGCTATTGTTAGAAAAAAAAGAAAAATGAAAAAATGAGATATTGAACAGTGAATTTCAGTTCACTTTGAAGATTATTTCTCTTGGTAGCTTCATAGTCTACTT
This sequence comes from Brachyptera risi, assembly GCA_964007535.1. Lineage (NCBI taxonomy): Eukaryota > Metazoa > Arthropoda > Insecta > Plecoptera > Taeniopterygidae > Brachyptera > Brachyptera risi. The sequence continues at coordinate 23,067,064 of OZ023330.1, forward strand.
TTTTTTGTGTATAACTCACATTCATGGTATAGTCTCGATTGACTTCAATTGACCGTGATACCAAAATGATTATAGAACACTATTCAAGCCGTATTGTGAATTCGTCTCACAGTAAGTATACTTACAAAACAACGAATTTCCCTGTATTGGAGGTGAGGCAAATTTGAATCTGTTTTTAATAATATTGGAATTTGTAAATGTGTAAGAAGTGTCGTAACTTGCGGCTGTTCTTCTTATGACAACGTACAATTTTGACGGACTCTTACATAATATTAATAACATACTTGCGCTTCGTGGTATAACCGTAATTCTTGCACAAGAAAATTTGATAGACCTATCTATGTTTGAAATTATTTGATTTTTTTTCTAATTGTCATTCTATTCCAAGAAATTATTTTTCAATGATAATAACTGGATGAGCGAAGCGAAGACTTAATTTATCGCACTCGAAAAAAAAAACATGCTTTTTCTTTCTCTTCGTGCTCCACAGGTCAAACGAAAGAAAAAATGTTGTTGAAACTTGGCATATACATGTTTCATCATCTAACTCGATACTGTACAATTTTGTGGCAATTCTCATCACTTTTGAGAAAAAGCATTTCGAAATATTCAAAAATCCCATAAGAATAACCCAGACGAGAAAAATTTGAAAAATACTTCTTCAAATAAATTCACATTTTCATAAAATATGAATATAAAAATGAGAGACATTATTCCAGAGTTTCACATGAAATCAAGTCAGCTGTTTTGTAGAAAATAATTAAAACTTAGTTCTTTCAGATCAAATCAAGAAGTTCTCAAGAAGATCAAAAAATAAAACCAGAGAGGCTAGCCGCTAGATACTGGGTACTGGGATACTACTGGGATACCCCAGTATCTAGCCTCTCTAGGTAAAACCATTCGTGAACGATCTGAGGAATAAGTAAGAAAAATAACATGAATTCTGAAATCAAGGTGCATGTGTAATCTTTCAATTACATTTCACATAAATAGGCCTATATCGCTCAACTCTCAACATAAGCTTCGTTTTACTAGTTCTAAAAATATAAGAATTACCGAATTATCGAAGTGCGCGGCATATACAAAGATATGTAAAAAAAACATGGTTGAAAAAAATCTGTGGCATCGATATCCTATAGCCATACTTAAATTTCAATGTATTTCATGTGAATAGAACATGAGTGGAAGTAAAATAAAGAGTCGATATGTGTTATTTATTCTATAGATACTACAGGTAATGCGATTTTTGAACTCAGTGTCGAAAATTTAGCGCGAGTCCTTGCCACTCAATAATAAAACACGACCAAATCACATATTGCATGGTTAGCCCGTATAGGCCCACTACATAAGCTTTATTTTCATCATGTTGTAACATGGACCGCTTAGTATACCAATATTGACATTATCTTTGTCAATACAGTTCATGCATTTCAATTTTCTTAGGTGTTTCTTCCCATTTTATCTGTCTTTGCTTTCCTCATATTAAATTTGCTTAGTGGATTTAGATTTGGAATACTTAAAATATATTCATTGAATAATTATCTACTTCGAGATGGCCAGTCCGATCTCGATAAAAATTCGTAATCTTGTGTATCATATTTGTATTTACGTTCAGTCAAAATTTGAAGTTTTTTAAAGAGGGTTTTGATCCTTCAAAAAAATTCCGCTCAGCTTGATCCTACGTTTTTTTGGGGGGAAAATGTGTGATAATTTTTTTCTCAAAAGTGGTCCAACCGAGTCGGCCCCCAAAACTGTACAATTTCAAGTTAGATAAGTCCGCATGTGCAGAAAAAGTTTGATGTAGATCAGGCAAACCGTGCGATCTGTACAGTGCGTACTAAAACTAAAATAACTGGAAAAAAATACGTAAAAGCTCCATGGAAGTGGAATAGAAATCTTCGCTTAACGCTCATCCAGTTACGTTCATATTTGACTAGTCTTTAAGAGAAGCTCTGACGTATGTCCTATTAGCCGAGGACACTGACGTAAAGTATTCATCCGTTTTCTTTAAACACCGTGCATGTAAGTAGATTTGTACCTGAAAGAAGCAGGTCTACGCGAACTACTGACGAGCTAGTGATGTGGGATATGGGGGACGGTCGCTCGGAAACCACGTCTTCTTTAGTGGATACAAATATATGCTGGTGCAGTATGCATGTCTTGTATACGCGTGTATTGTTCTAACTATTAATGGTGTTCTTGAAAGCTTATGAATAATGTGATCTCGTCTCGAGACTCGGCCATACAACAGGCTAAATGCAAACACAGCTGCGCTGCTGCAGGGATCATGTGGAGGAAAAAACAGGGGTACTACATTCCGATTTGATTCCCTAGGAAGGATTATATGAAGGGTTGACATGGTTGACTTAGAAAGAGCAGAAGAAAAAGAGAAAGAGAGAGAGAGAGAGAGAGTATGTTCCACTCCCGAGTCCCGGTAAGCGTAGATAGAGACAAGTATCAGACAGCAGTAGACATGGAGCTCAGATCATTCTCTATACACATAATCATTCCTAAACATGATCTAATAATAGAATTTCTGAAATAAATTAGTTGTAAGTTGTTAGAGTAATATCCAAACATCGGTCTAGCTTAGAGTCTCGACTTTGAGAGAACGAAACGTATAGTCTAATAACTAAGAAACATGATAAATTATATAGGTTAGATAATAGTTATAATGATATTTTTGTGATATGACGATGACAATATCATGTACTTTGATCAATCTGTATTAATAAAAATTATTATCATCATTATTATTAATCTTTCCAATATGAAACCAAAACCAAAATCCAATATACATATAGAATATACATGGACATTTCTTGTATTAGCTTCATCTCAGACCGACAAATTAAGGCGGTACTATAAAGCAGTCCTAAAATATAGGCCAAGCGACAACAATTATAAAATTAGCATGGTGTTTTTGCTACCATGGTATTACAAAAAATGTCAAAATAACAACACGCAAGTAATTTTCGTTATCACTCATCATGGAAACTATACTGTCTCCATTAGAAACAGTACTCAAGAGATTCTGCCATACCTTTGACCTTAGACACGACAATATAATCATGGAAACGAAAACTGTATGTCAATGGCAACGAGGAAAGAAGCTGCAGACGTTGAGGAAATATATATTCTTACCTCATACGACCAAGTGCACGGAATCCCAGCGAACTTCTGCACACATCTCCCTAGTTCAACATCTTCATGTGTGGTGTACAAGTTCTTCAAGCAATACTTGATATGTGGTACAACCCTTGCGAGTGTCTCCCTGCTCATAATAATACCCGGTCCTCCCATACAGAAGTTTTCGTCATATTCAAGACTCAACAATCCAAACTCCTCTTGATTTCCACGACCAGCTTGACCGATAAACTGAGCCTTCCTACTATCCACGGAACGTAAAAAACGTTCTAATTTATCCGGCCGAACATAAGTGTCGTCATCAGCTCGTAAAAACCATTCGAACTTATCACCGTACTGTTCCCACATGTATTGTAACATGAGAAATGATTTCTTCTGCGGTGGATATGAGTCGTCGACCCCGTTCAGTCGCACTAAGGGCAGGTCAGGTTTGTTGAGGGGTGGCGAGGAGACACTAGAAGAGAAGAACGCAATACGGCCAGGTAATTCGCGACCCCACGTTTCGTAAACAGCCACAGCTCGAGTTGCAAGGTATTTCTGTGCTGTCATTACGCCGACAAAAAGAAGTGATCGTCGACTATTGTGTATTGTTTCACTGGAAGTCATATTAATAATTCCTAAAGGATCATCTTCATTAGGAGATGAATCCGACATAGACCAACTTTCCATTGAACATGTTTTAATGTTATAGTTTCTCCAATTAATAAAAACACCATGATTAATTAATAGTCCCATTAAAAATCCTATTATTATTCCAAGTATAGCGTGAATAACACGTCGTTTACGCACCATTATCACTGTCGTTGGAATTCTTATCGGCGGGTATTGGCGTCGCGACGCTTTAAATGTGACAAGTTCTGTATTTGGATGACATAAGTGGGTTTGGTGTTCGAGCGACGGCGCCATTGCGGAGTCGTGCTGAGATGCTGATCGCTACTGAGGGCATCTTCGGAGGGTTTGCGTGGTATCTGTCTCCCCATTTTATCTATCGTCTGTGTTCCCACCCTCAAAGCCTGTTGCAGTTCACTCCCCCTTTTCCCCATCAAACGGTGGCAGGGGTTTGTCTTTTCTCAGAGGACAGGAAGACGCCCGTCAATTGATATAGACCCTCCCACCCGGCACTAGAGATAATAAATTATGGCTCTGCCGAAAATGGTTCACATTTCACTTCAAAATATTGACTTGACTTGACAACCCTAACTATATTGTTTACAACTTCAGTGCGTAAACATAAATGCAACTGAATAACTAATAAATAAAGGGGAATTATTCATTTATTTTTCAATTCAAATTAATTTACACTGCATCTGTTATGTTCATGTAATTTTAAGACTCGTGATATTAAATTGAAATAGTTTACACTTTCCCTTGACATTTAAAAATATTGGAACTGTTTCTAATTCAACATTTGTATTTATAGTCAAATGATTGTTAACACATCTAATAATTAAACGAATTTTTGTGTCACGTTCCTCATTTTTTTCTAGTAAAATAATTGACATTTTGTTATGGAATAATGTTTAGAAAATGTTTGTTGATATATATAGAAGATTCTTCAGTTCCCATCACATGCCGGTGCCCGGAGGCAATTGGACCAATTCAAGATAATACTCTAGTCTGGACCTCTGGAAGTTGTCTGACAACGTGCCACTTTCAACTCGAACTTGCCGAAGACCTCGCACAACACACAATCTGTTTTTTTTATACGATAGGCGCAGCAGTGTAGATACCAATTCCATTCAATACCAATTAAAACAATTTTGCATCACACTCAAACAAATTTTAATTTGCACTTTCTTAGTTCTAAACCTTCCAATATTGTTGTCCGCTATATTACGTAAATATTATCATCACAGATGAAACTTTGCAGCACGACTAACAATAAATGCGTGAAGACTGGATTGATGTCGATCAAACAGTAAACCACTTTTATTAGCTACGAATTTAGTTATTTGTAATATATTAGATAGAGCCACTAACGGCGTCACCGTGACGTCATACCCACGATCCTTTGCTTTGCATCTGCGTACGAGGCTATGTTTTCTTGGCCCCTCTCGATGAAGCCATTTTAGAATATAGCGTCTTTATATTTTATAGTATTAAGATAGTGGTTTAGTTTAATTAGGACTGTAAAATACAATGCGAGTGAAGCCCGACATGGACAATGATGATCAAGGGTAAGTTTGAGTGGAGAAATTTGTTCTAAATGACCGTATATATTCCAATATTCCTTGGATTGCCGGCCGCTTGGTACGCTTCCCCAGTCCACGTTGAGTTAGGCTTGGGCATTTGAAAAGCATGCAATTTCATAGTGAAGGAAGCATTTTGTTGCATTGATTTTTAGTCCAATTAATACTTGAAAAAATCAACGTTTCTCTACGCATATTCTTGAACGCCACGTGATGCGAAGTTATTGAATATTTGCGCGTAATGCATGCTAAGCGGTAGTCGCCACGATGCCGGCGAGCAAAAAATTATAGGCTACAAAAAACATGGCTGCGCCATTCCGATTGGGAGGCTTGATGTTGGGGTGGAACATGTTTGCGGCGAAAAAGCTTTCAAACAAAATTCTGAACGTCGGCTTTCCTATTATTTATTAGAAATAGCTAGCTTAGGCCGTTGTATTAATCATCTTCAGTGCAACATTAAACATTGCCCAGAGTGTGTAAATAAAGCCCACTATTTACTGAGAAACATATTGCCTAAATCAGCTTTTCATCATTACTATCACATGTTTCCTGCTCAACTTGGAATCTAGTTGTAAGTAAGGCATTAGGCCTTCCTAGTGCCCTTTGGGGGTCTAGGCGATGAAATAGGCTGTTATAATTGCTCGTGGAGCTAAGTCAGCCTAGATGCCTATTGCCTTAGTCTCGCTATTCAAGGTTCTCGTAATTAGCTCGCCTAACTATGTAATTTTTTGTTTAGGATGTTGAGAGGAGATGACCGTGGTGGAAGGCACAACTCATCACATTCAAGCGAGTTAGTACTGTAGCTAAATTGATTCTCCTTCTACCTAATAAGTTTACTTACCCTTCTCTTAATTTATGCACGCTCACTTTCTGGCATTGTTTAATGGTGCATTTGCACGTTACATTGTGAGAGTTATGTGTGCTCATTAATTTTTTTTTTCTCATTATAGAAAATTGTTCGTTGGAGGACTTAGCTGGGAGACAACTCAAGGTATAACTCAAGAATTATTTCATTCCCACCTTATAAACCTAGTCCTGTTGATTCAAAATTCAATTCCTTCTCAATAATTATCCACAACTTATGAAGCTCCCCCAGTCAATCAACATTTCTCTTCAATTTAATTCCCCTCAGGCTATTGAAGTAAATATTTGAATATTGGAGTAATATTGAGGCCTCATTCCACATCAAATGAACTGAGCAGAGCATCATAATTACCTCACCATATCTGATATTGAAGAAATTTACACCAGTCGTGCCAAACTCCGAGTCGACTAATTGTACAAAATTTGGGCTTCGTAACCCGTGTAGTTTTTAATTTATGCCATTTAGATAAATCTTGGTGCGCTTTGCTCCATTCCAAAATTTGGTAGGCCTACTTCTAAACTGTTCAACCTAGAAACTTTTTGTTTTCTATAATGAAGCTCCGATTCAATAGAAAAATCATTTAAAAGAGTAAATATATTTTTTAAAGGGGGGGGGGGGACATCAAATTGCAAGTAGTATATTAGAAATTCAATACTGGTACATGAAGAGTATGGCTAAAAAATTCGTGTCAAGATGATGGTTTTAGGAGATTTAATAAGTCCATGTATGATTGTGTATGAAAAGTCTTAGGGCCTAATATGTACTTTCACTTTAGCCTAGATTCAAAACTGATCTTAACACTTTATAGCAATGCCCTTCATGTGTTGAATATACATACAATTTGATGTTTTTTTTTTTTTGGTTTTTTTCAATTCACCCTTTCAGATGTGTGGTGAAACCATAAAATGTAAACACAAATATCTTGATCTTCATTGCACAAAATGACATAAAATCTGATGCCAATAATTCTAGTCAACTGTCAAATCATTACTTGATTATAGAACAAAAATGAGTCTTCGTTGAACGGTTCAAGAGTAGCAAATTTTGGAACGGCACGGAGCGCGTGAAATTTTGGATTCTTTCACATGGCGGAACTCGAAAACTGTAAGGGTTATAGAGTCAAAAATTTGTAGTCTGTCGACTTGGTGTTTGGCACGACTGATATCAATTTCATCGAAATCTGGGATGAGGGAAATGGTTCAGTTGTTTTGATATGGAGTGAATTACCTTATGATGTACCGGTAATCGTTTCTTTTATAAAAAATGTGTAATAATCTCGCTTTTATATTTTCTTTCAGAAAACTTACAACGATTCTTTACTCGCTATGGCGAAGTTATTGATTGTGTTGTTATGAAAAACAGTGAATCAGGACGCTCCAGAGGATTTGGTTTTGTCACATTCTCCGATCCCGCTAATGTCTCATTGGTATTACAAAATGGCCCACATCAATTGGATGGAAGGACGGTACGTTGAAATGCTATAATACAACCTCTTAGGATATCTGTTCTATGAAAACTACATCTGTACATTGAGTAAATGAATATCCTTACGGTACTACTTTATCTATGATCTGTAGGAATAGGCATGTGCTTGCTCTTGCTTCTTCCAGTGTGTGGATGTTCAAGAATGTACAAGATTGTGAATGTACAAGATTCTTTTGTGCGCGCTATGAAAAAGTTGTGGCTGAGTCAGATTATCATTTTCTAGACACAGATTCAGGAAAGTCTTTCTAGGCCTATTATATTTCTGCCATTCATATTTTTAATTGGTGAACTCTTGATTCAGATTGGTGATTAAACTGTTGACTGTACAAGTATATAAGCCTGTACAGTGATGTTTAGAATATTTATACTTCATAGGCCTATTTGATCACTGAACAGAAAATGATTCTGTTTCAAGTCCGATGATTTGATTCTGTTGAACAAGTTAGTGGTTCAATTTTGTTTTAAGCTTGGTGATTCGATTCTGTTTCAATTTCGATAATTTGATTACAGTGAAACCTCTATTATGCATTGTTCCCACATCCATCGTTTTCCTGCTTCTATCATCCATTGTTTCCCACCCTACTCCCATATAACTAAATACTAATGCTATATTTTCCTGGATGGATCATTTTCCTGCATGGATTGTTCATTTTTCCTGGTCCCTTGGAAAAATGAAAGATAGAGGTTTCACTGTATTGACATTGTAGGCTTGGGTCTAGAGTTTTGGTTGATTCTGTGCGTTATAGGCCCAAATAAATTACGCATAATATAGGTCATCGGAAAAATGGCTGATTCCATGCCTATTTTCATTCTTTTCTGTTGGGGGGAATTGGTGTTTTTTGCTACACATATGAATATTTTTTAAAAACACTGGGAACACTAAGAAATGACAATTGGGCCTACAACAACAAAACCAAACACTGAAAATGACTACATTTTTTGGAGTGGGGGATTTCTAAATTTCCACCAAAAACACTCATTTAAAATTTCACTAAACGACACGAAATGACAGCATTCATAAATTGTAGAACACTCGGATATGACAAAAATGGCTATGTCAAACCACACAGAAAGCAGCCATCTTCTCAAAAATTCAGGCGTAAGGCATACCACAACATGAAAATACACAAAAACGCTTCCTACACAAATACAATAAATTGAAAATGGCGAAAACCAACGTACGTAATAACTTCCAATAAACTTTCCAACCAATTTTGACGCATTTAGGTTAATTTGTCATACTTGGTACTGGTACCACCCATAATTTACCAACCCCCAACCAAGGTTAGCAAACCAACTTTGACCACTAACCCCAACCAAAACAACCCCATCACATGTTCACCATTTCTTCTAACCATTGATTTACCACACAAAAAACATCCGCTCTCAAGCGACACTCCTCATTACACCGAGGGCAAATGCACTCCCTCCTGATTACACCATGCTCAAGATGCCACTCCAACAACTTACTCCATCATTCACAATCAGAAAAAACCAACACAGTCGAAACACACAATCCGCATCCCATCATGACAGATGAAATGATCGATGAGTGATGACAACAGATATCTTGTCATCCCCAACATATTGACCTCTAGCAATAACAAACACACCCCCATAATTTTGACGAACATTCGTCAAGCAACGACAACACAACAAATCGTCAACCCAAATGGCTGACAAAGTACAAATGTCAGATCACAAACCACCAACTTCAAGTGAGTACGAAACGTATTAAAACAAGAGAATTAACAAATGTACAAACTACACCAGTGGCAGAAGTGAAAATAGCATAGGCGCAGACACCCTCTGGTAGCCGTGGGTACCCCCCCCCATTCCCCCTCCTCCTGTGAGAGATATAGGGCTTATATGTCGAGGGTGGAGCCCGACGACCGTATACACAATAACAATAAGTCAATAACAAAGCTCTCAATGAGGGTGTCTGTGGCACAGCCCTAGCCACCGTTTTTGCCAAAGGCAAAAAATTTGATTTCTTGACTCACATCACTCTTATTTTTAAGTGAGTTTTGGATAAATTTTCAAATATTCAGACAGCTGGATATCAATCACTTTCTGGTTTCTCCAATATGGGTGGAATTTCAGAATTGGAAATCAGACAAATCAATACGTCGTGTAGATGAAATATCTCGATGAGCAATAACTCATCTGGATAGCTCACCACAGTGAAAGATATATGTCGAAGGCGGAGCCCGAGACAGCCGTATAGACAATAATGAGGTCCTTGACTAGGGGTATGGGGAACAGCCCCAGCTGTCAGAAGCTGATTTCGCCGAAGGCGGAAATGTTTTTGCATCTTTACTCAATCTTCTCTCATTTTAAAGTGAGTTTCTATTAAATTCATGAGTACTAGGCAATTCTCAGGACCCACAGGCCTCGGTCCGTGCATCAAACATCTTTCACTAGCAACAAAAGATACTATTTTTGAGCCTATTCAAACTTGACAATGCTGGAACGTAAAATATTTTGAAAAAAATGTTTGGAATGTTTAGGGCTATCACATGACAAAAAATGTATCAAATTCCGTACATTTCAATTGATATTTTTCGTCAACTCCTTCTGCTTGCGCCGAGTTAGAGTTGAACAGTTGTAACATGAACTGCTTTTTCAATTTGGCTGAAATTTGTTCGATGAATATGTGAGTACAGAAGTGCACATTGTTTTCCAAGAAATAACGAAACACATCTCATATACTGAAATACTTATTTCAAATTTCGAATCATTACTCATCATGCTTCCATTTTCAAAGAGATTTCATCGATATTCGGTTCATAAATGTATCAAGATTATTCAAGTGGATTGTGTTCTAGTCAAAATTAAATATAGGCCTATAGCCAAAATTGTAAAAAATGGGAAGGATACTCTGAATTTTGATCCAATTCAATATTATTGAGTTTAAGTTGTGATATCGAATGTGTGATGCCAACCATACATATAGAAAAATATGTTTCATAAACAGCTCGCAATTAAAATAAGAATGATGTGTGAATTCAACAGAATAATTTTGACACCATGAGGGTTTTTTTAGTTGTGAACTGTTCTTGAAACAATACTAATTTCTATACAGTGCCTGCGCGTGCTTGCCTTACAAGCTTTCACAAGTTTTGGTTCATAATCCCGTATCGTTTGGTTTATTTGGGTTTAATTGGGTTTTTTCATACATAGCCTTAATTGCGGAACAATGATTTTGTATCAAGTTTCGATGTTATTGGAAAAAAACATTATCCGGGGTATTTCAAATTTTTCTGCTGAGGAAATAATCCTAATGATAATGCAATTAATTCAACATTTGATTAAAGCCATATCGCACCAATAGCTGGGCATTAGCGTTCCAGAGCTGTGCAATCAGCCATATATTGAAATAATGAATGAGCTGGTACCGCGATACAAATAACACTTTTTTCTCATATAATATAATCACACTATGCATTCAACTTTTAATGGAAATCGAATACCGGTACTTTGAAACCTTTTCTTGCATAAAAACAGAGAAGTAAAATACAAGTGTTCACGTTATGTTTTCGTGCAGCATTCTTCTGTCTGAACCTGTGTCTTGGAGGATATTTCTCACAAATCGAAAAAAAATAGTCAGCCTATACACCATACTCAATCGCGAGAAAGTGAGTATCAAAATAATTCGATTCAAAATTTAATTCAAGCTTTATTCACCATGCAAACAAAACTGAAAAATACAACAGTTCACCCTCATGTTTCCTAGCTCTGGAGGGAGTCTGCATTGGGAATTAGCACGAGTTGCGTATCTTGAGCTAAAATCGAATATTCAACTGATGACTTTGAACCCCGGAATTGAAATTGAAATCAAGAGTCCAGGACAATGATTATTTTTGCTCGAGGACCCCGACAACAGCTAGGTCATTCAGGGTATGAATGAGCAGCTGTGATGAAGTGATGATACTACAGACTTCCTATGCAGCTCACCAATAAAATGTTATCGGCGTTTACCAATCGAAGCACCTTGCATGAGCCTATACTATTTGACGAACGTGCGTGTATCAAAAGTCAATGTTGATGATCCAGATAATTAGTAGTTCCTCACACAGTTCCTTATCTGAATAATTTCAATTGGATGATAGATAATTACACCTACACAGAATTAAGATTATTTAATTGAAATGTGTGGAAAATATGTAGCTTTTTATGTAGGCCTATGCTTTGCTAACGTTTTCAACTAACTGCGATATGCACATTATTTTCAATATTTGTTTAGTCAAGCATTGGGCTTCTGCTTCTCATACAAGTTTTTTCACGGGAGTTGAAAGTTGTACGCACCACATATTCTGATTACATATTCTGATTCTGATAACACGAAATTCATACCTTACTTCATAAAGAAATTGAATTGTCAATATGGTCCTATAATAATCATGGAAAGTATTCTGGACCATTAACACGTACTTGTGCACGCGTTTAGTCTGGATTGCTTATTTCATTTATGTATATATTCGTCGTTCAACTTTCATAACTTTCTTCCATTGGTTGTGAGGGTATAGGGGGTGGTACCACCCAGTTTTTCACATTATCAAATTATTAATAATTTTCATTATTATTGATATAGTCTGCACGCCACTGAACTACACTACATAGATATAAACAAGATCTATCAGAAAACCCCAAAAACGCAAACATAACAAAAATCGTCCATGGTACGTTCGACACTGAGGTTACCGGGTCATTCTCTTATAAATTGAATATTCAATTGAATTTTATGAGAAAATTATTTTCACAAATTATATGTGTTATATTTTCTTTATTCAAGTTGTAGTAGGCCTAGCCTTCAAGAATGCATTTAGCATGTCAGCAGAACATGAACTTCAGTACCGGTACTAGAAGTTTTTGCGGCAATTCAAAATTGGAGTACATATTTAATTATTTATCTGTTGAAAGTAATTCCCTTGTCATTGGTATTCAACACTGAAACACTAGGAAAATGTCGATTCAAGCATTATTATTATTATTATTATTAACTCTTGCAGTTGCACATAAATGCGCGGTGGCAAGTTCCCTATCAATCCTATCCTATCGCCTCCCTAACCTTCTGACGGAATAGCTTCAACCCTATTTCATCCTCCTCAAGTATACTTCTACTAAGCCCATTCCAATCCCTACCTGTCCTATTCAAGAAAGAGAACTTACCGACATCTAATCTAGCCCCCTTTATAACTACTGCTCTATCATGACTTCGCCTACCCCCATACCCTGACTCATTCCTTACAATCAACCTATTCAACTCTCCCCAGCCCCCTTCTCCTTCCATTACCCTGAAGAAATTACAGATCCGATCCTCCTTTCTCCGTATTTCCAATTCCCGCCATCCCAAGTCTCGGATCATCTCAGATGGACTCTCCAATATTCTCACCCTCTCCCCCCTTTCATTCTCCCCCCATTTCCACCTCCTAACCCTACCTGTAACCCTTCTAACTGCAATCCTTTGCACCCTTTCCACATCCCTTATCTCACCTAATCTATAAGGATCCCAAACTGAACTAGCATATTCCACCATGGGACGCACTAACGAGAAATAAGCCTTTTCCTTTATCTTCATACTTGTCCCCCTAAGCTGCCTCATTACAAAGTTTAGTGCATTTATACTCTTTTTTACTATTCTCTCAATCTGACTCCCCCACCCTAGACGTCTATCAAATACCACCCCCAAGTACTTGTAATTTTCCACTGACTCAAGTGACTTCCCTCCTACATCATACACTACATCAGCCCTCACTCTCCTCCTACCAAAGGTGACTAACTTACACTTCCCTTCATTTAACCCCATCTTGTTCAACTGAACCCAACAATTAAGTGCCGTCAAATCTGCCTGAATAGCTACTACATCCTCCTCTGTATTGATTTCCCTATAAACCACACAATCATCTGCAAATAACCTTATTCTCGAATTAACAACCCTAGTCAGATCATCTATATATAAATCAAATAATAACGGACCTAGCACACTACCCTGTGGAACTCCTGAAGTAACCTTAACCTCACTTGAAACCTCCGAACCTACTCGAACCGTTTGAACTCTATCCTGAAGAAAGTTTCCAATCCAATTAACTAACCCAGCATTCCCAATGGACAGTTTTAACTTCCCTAATAGTATAGAGTGATCTACCTTGTCGAAAGCCTTTTCAAAATCTAAAAACACTGCATCAATACAGCCCCCCTTGTCTACTACCCCTGCCAGCTCTTCCGCAAAACCTAACAACTGTGTCTCACATGAATACCCCTTCCTAAACCCATGCTGCACTTCCGAAATACCCCTATGTTCATCTACTTTCTCCATTATTCTCTTTATAACTACCCTTTCCATCATCTTACATACATGTGACGTTAAACTGATTCCCCTGTAGTTGTCTACCCTGCCCCTTTGCCCTCCCTTTGAAATTGGAACCACCTCCGCTTTTTTCCAATCTTGCGGTACTCTACCTGCTGTGAGTGAGGCTTGGAACAACCTTAGCAAATAACCTACAACCCCCCTACCCGCTAATTTCAGGAGATCGCTTTGCACCCCATCTATGCCTGGTGACTTCCCACTTTTTAGTTTCCTCAATACATTCCACACTTCCCCCTCTGTAAGCAGGACTTCTTCCCCCTCCCCCTCCAGTGTTGTTTCTCCCTCCCCTATAAATCCAGTCACATTGAACACTTCCCCGTAGAATCTATTTAATGCTGCTGCCTTCTCCTTATCCGTTTTCCACTCATTCCCTCCCTGATCAACTAAGGTGGGCAACTCCTTACTACTACCCTTCTGACTAGAAACAAACCTGTACATTCTATTCCAGCTACCCTGTACATCACGTTCATTAAACATACCACCCATGAAGTTTTCTTTCGCCTCCCTCTTAGCCTTGTTTAAGTCCCGCCTCAGGTCCCTGATCGCTTCCTTTCCCTCCCCTGACTCCCTCAATTTCCTACTCATCTTTCTACCCTCTCTCTTAAGCCTCCTAACTGTACTATTATAGTAGGCAGGATCTGCATTTGCCTGCAACACCTTATAGGGAACCAACATATCTCTAACCTCCTCATATACTTTCCGAAAATTGAACCACAGACCTTCAACATCACGCTTGTCTATCTCACACCACTTCTCAAACCTATCCTCAAAAGCTTTTTGAACCTCTCTTGCCTGCACCCTTTTGTACCCCCAAACTTTCTTCCCAACTTATCGGTTTGAACCGGAGCTAAAGCTAAGCTGACTATAGGTACCCGATGATCGCTAATGCCATCAACAATCACTGTTTTTGCCCACAACTCACTCGGCCTGACTAACACTACGTCTAGAATATTTGTACCCCCTAACCTTCTACTCCTGGTTCCCTCCTCCACAACCTGATGAAAACCTTCGTTTAATATGCCCGTAACGATGTTTTGCATTACTCCCCTCCCTTGTTCTCTACCTCCTACCTCCCATCTTACGTTAGGCATGTTCAAATCTCCCGCTATAATTAAACTCTCTACATTATCCCTAGCACTAAGCCTATCCTCTAAGCAATGAAGCAGTCCTAAATTGATGAAAGTTTGCAGTTACCCACTTATATAAAATGGCAAGAAATGCTTGTACAGTAGGTTGATTTTGGTAATAGCTTAGTCCACCAAAAAGTGGAAAGTAAATATGCAGAATGTATAAGTTTTCACACACCTAGGAGAAAGATGTATGTAGAGGAAAAACAGTTCTCAAAAATATACAAGTATTCAAACAGATTTCTGTGCAAATGCTGCAGATGAAATAAATCTTAAACTAGCCTATATGAAACATGTTGGTGTTAATTGTCTAACCACCCTATGGAAATAAATTGAAGGAAGGCTTACCAATTGTTGTGGAAAAAATGTAAAAAAAAATAGGAGGATGATGGTAAACTCGTGAGACAAACTTTTGGTCAGTTTGAAAAATTATGGGCCTAGTCAATCATAAGAAAAAAGAAGAGAATGTGTCTCGACATGTTTTGTGGGATAGCTCATTCTAGCTTCTGATCTAGCCCCCATAAATCCAAAAAGTTATACCAAATGAAAAATGATGATTTTTTAAAAAAATTGTATCTTTTTTGTTGGAGCCTAAAATTCTGGCAGAACATGAATACCTATTCAATTCATATAAGAATTACTCATATGTTACTCTTTTTCCTCAAATATTATTGCAATTATATTTAAGCCGATAATTACGATGATGTAAGATGAATTTTACTTCCGCCACCAATCAAACAATGAGAAGAAAATCTGCAATAACATTTTGGAACAGTACCATAAAGATACAGTATATAATTGTCTATTATACAAGCTACCAAAAGGAGGGCCTAATATTAGCTGGGCTATGAATGAACATCAGCATTCTGCAACATGGAAGGGTACTTGATAGCTCAAATTATGGGCAAGAAGAATGTTCATGTCTATTTCTACTACTGGGTGCCTATTCTCAAATCCATACCGCGGTGGAATTGCCTCACTTTCACCGTGGTTTCACGGCAAACACGCGGAATGCAAGTCTCAAATCGAATCTACGCGGCAGTGCTCACTTCCATCATGTGGAAATGTTCACTAGGCATTTGGTTTATGCTTTTAAATTTCACCGTTGAAAGAGTGAAGCACGGTGCATGGTCGAACCTCTGAGCTGTCGGATCGCTAAATAATAAAGATGGACACATTGCTGGATGAATATTCTAAGAATAAATTGATTAAAAGACAAGCCATTAGATAAGAAAGTATTTCTGATATCGGTTTGATGCCTTAGATATAGGATCAACGATTTATAGATTTCTAGGCTTATCGTCCGCCAAAGGCATCAATTCGCAATCTTGTGTGAAAATGGAATGTGTGACAGGCTTTCCTTTCAACGCCGTCATTGAGTTTATAGTGTTATACAACCCTATAAACTCAATGACGCCATACATCTAGGCCCAAGCTACCATAGGCTTTATTCGTATAGAATAAATTGTAAGTTATGATGGATCATTTCCCTTATGAAACAAAGCCTGAAATCATTAGTCAGCAAACGTGTGTTTACTGTTGTATTGTACAGATCTGTGCCTTATGCTAGGTCTATGCCTATTCCTTGGAGGAGCTCTTCACTGTAGGGAAATTAATAGTAGGTAGTTTTTCTAATTTGGAGAAAATGTATAAACCTTCCCACTATAAACCTGCTAAGATGAATGAGGAAATACAATGATTAAAACAGTAAAGGAGGCACCAAGACGCGTGGCCTTGCATTCATGAGAATTGAATTTGGTATACTTTTACATCTTATAATGAAAGATCATAGGCCTATTCATACTATATCATGATACTCAGTTTTATATTGATTCTTCTCAGTTATGGCATAGGCATACACAGTTTGACAAGCTGCAGCAGGCCTACCCATTGACAAATAACATAACCTCAAAGCAGAGTCAGAGACAGATAACTGCAATCGTTTTGAGATATTTTGTCCAAGATGGCTGTATTTATTCGAATTCATGACATCCAAGCACTCTGATTGGTTGGAGTAGAGGAAATCTTTGTTGCCGTGTGAAATCAGTTGAAAGCAATCCACAAGACTATTTTCATTCGAGACTAGAGCAAATCATGAGAACAAAACCACCGCGGAATTGGTACGTGAAAATTTCCAACCCCGCGTGTTTTTGGTGAAAGTTCGAGTTTTGGTGAAAGTCGACTAGGCACCCTGCCTAGGCCTACCAGTGCAATTCCAATTATAGGGCTTACTAGATCTTGAGAAAATATCTCAGTGTAGGCCTACTCCAAATAACCGTACTTTGTGAATTGAAATATTAGTATCTCTTTCTCTTCTCGAGTCTCACAAAAAGACATGCAATTTTATTTATTGTAATGTAGTAGACGAGAAGTACAAGGTGAAATAGGTCTAGGCCTAAAATTGTAGGGTGAAAATGAAATCTAAATTTATTATTTCATTTTACTTATCACTTCTCTTTTTCTCCATGTATTTGATTATTAAAGACTAGGCCAGAGTTCAGAAACTAACAAGTTGCTGATAAACCTCTACAAACCTCTACTCGTTCATTTATTCTGAAAATCATTTGCCCGCAGCTTGCAGAATACAGGTCGTAAATAGTTCATTCATAGTGCTCCCGCGTTATGTTATTGTTTCATTTCCCAGATCGATCCAAAACCATGCAACCCACGCAGCTTACAGAAGCCCAAGAGAAGCAACAGTTTCCCAAAAGTATTCCTTGGCGGACTACCGTCAAACGTAACTGAGACGGACTTGAGGACGTACTTTACGCGATTTGGCAAAGTCATGGAAGTTGTCATTATGTATGACCAAGAGAAGAAGAAATCAAGAGGTAAGTTCGTTGAACCAATTGCGTAACTAACTTGATACAACCCAGGCATTGTTGGCGTCCAGGAAATCGATGATGCTTCCGGTGACCTTTGGTGATTGGTACATCATTGAATGGTGATTTAGTGATGATAAACTAGGCCAGAGATAAGAAACCTTGCAGGTTGGTGATCGATTCATACTTCGTTTATTTTGTCTGAAAATCACTGACAACTTCCGAGTGTCGTAACCCAATTTGAAATTATGCTACGAGTTTGGTGAATTTAAGAAGTATATGCCGTCTCTGTAACCCACCGTTTTGGGGTGTTTATGTAGAATTTTTGTGGTTTTTTAATATGTATCTGGTCAAGTAGGGTAGCCAAAGGTTTGTATCAAATGGATAAATAACATTTCCATAATTTTACGGGAAATTCCTTACTGGAATTAACCATAATCTATCAGCACCTAACATAACCCTAAAATCACCAGGTTACATATACGGCGTAGTTCCCAAACCTATAAACTAAACTTAGTTTATTACCTAAACTTGAACTCTGGGTTGGTATTTTTTCTATAGAATATGAAGGCTGTAGCCTTATTTAAAACCAGTGCTGATGGTCAATGCAGTAATATCATTCTGACTTACCCTTTCTGAGAGGAATTATCTTGTTTCATCAGGGTTCCACGTGGTGCGTTGGTGGAAGAGGCAGTTTATTTTGAAAATCATGCTATATCGACACCCTTTGTCATAGCTGTATTTTATAGAATTGTTTTTAGTTCTGTCATAGCATAATCGACAGTCTATCGACTTGAATTCACCAAATGTTGCCATTTGTCCCTATCTGTGCTATAGGCCCATTTTCAACCAAGACTTCCACAATGAAATGAAACAATTTACATATATGTAAATTATGTTGCACCACGTTTCAGCATGTGAACTATTATTGTTAACATGGAAAGTTTTGACGTTACTTATGTGTGTAATGGACGCTAGAAGTCGATATTGCATAAGCTATGTGAATGTCTACATTAATAGCATGAATAGAGTATGTGGCGCTTCACATTCAAATTTGGGTACAAGATGTAAATTTGGTACATGTGCTGGTTATATTATCAACTATATTTAATTATGTTTAAGTGTGTTTTGTCTTTTATTAGGTATTCATCTGGGAATCGTATAAACATGACTTACAATATGTTTCATGCTTTGGGAAGTTCACTGCTGCCAATTTTAGTGCACTAAAATCGAATCCTGTCTTAAATTCTACACATCCATGACCCTCCGTCCACTAGTGCTCCTTTCACTTCCGTTCTCTTGACTCCATTTTTACAAATAACATTTGGCAATCTATGTTACAATAGTTAAGTTATGCTAATGTTTAGACCTAATTAAATGTAACCTTAAGCTAGTTTTAAAATTAATCTAGCTAAGCCTAAGTTATAAGTCGGCTAGTTGTATTTATGGATAGTACCCTCCCTCTGAAATGGTGGTGCCAGCCACAAAAAATTGCATGCAGGCTGCATTGTCAGGCCAAATGGAAGCTTGCTACATAGATGATGATTTTCAAACTAGAAATCATAGGCCCTGTGACGTACAAATCTGATATGCTTGTTGATCTGTCACAATATTGCAGTATCTATACAACTCGCTTACTTGATCGTTGAAAAAGAATTATTGAAGAAATCATTCAATATAAAATACTTCTTATTGTGGTTTTGTTGAAAAATTAATTTCCAATCTTCAAACAGTAACGGTATTATATATAGATGATGCATATTATCAACTATATCAAACCGCAGTAGAAAATGTCTTACTGGACTAAACTTGAGTTGAATATTGTTTCATAGCACTCGGAGTGATACTAAATGGCTCACATATTCATTTTTTTCGGCATTGTTCCCATGTATGATCAAACTTCAATCCAATACAAGTGTTCAAAGTGCCACTTCTAATTAGACCAACTGTTGGACTTGTTCACGTGTAGGCCTTTTACATGAAGTGGTATTTATGAAGCTACCGGTACTTTACTTTTTCTCTGCAGACATACACATTTGAAAACGCAGTTTGATGAGTATTGCATCATGAGTTATTATTTATTATCATGAGTTATTACTTATTACCAAGATTTATTATTTGTTTGTCATTGCTTTTTAGTTAGTTTTTTGTATCAATTATTTTCATGATTCAATTAATTTTTCACCTCTTGAATGAACTAGGTTGTGACTCGGTCACACGGCTCAAATATCATTTGCTGTTGACATTCTGTTATATCCTGATTCATTTCAATCCGTTCTAATGAACTTCACCTTTCCAGTGTGAACTCGATGCTCTATAGGTTTTTTTTCCAACTAGCACATTTTGATCAAGAATCAAATTATTAAAAAAATAATATTCTTTTTCAAATTGCTTTTGAATTCACATTGGAAAACTGTATGCACCCAGACTAGGATATTCACTGATTTTATTTATATTTTGACAACATTGAAATAACTTCGTGGTGGATTGAAGTTCAGCTTCTGCTTGGCAATGCTTGCACGTGTCGTTTGGTTGGCACCTGTTCTTTGGTTGGCACCCCTCCGTCCCTCTGTGTATCGACAAGCGCGCGCGTGTCTCGTGACCAATCGACAAGACAGAGTGAGACAGCATCTGATCTAGGCAGCAGTGTGTTAACCCCAGTAGCGTTGTGTGTGAAATCGTACGTGAACGTGATTGGCTCTTGGTTCAATAGGATTCGGATTTTTGTCCTTCGAGGACGACGACGCCGTCGACCGATGCGTTGCGGAGCATTTCGTCAACATGAACGGCAAACAGGTATAAACACTTCACTCCTCCCCGCCACCACCATTGACCAAACACACCGCCCGGCAGGAAGTCTCAACAACGTTCCATCGTTTTCAGACACACTTTGCATCTATTAGTGTGTAAATCTAGGACCTGATAATTTATATTCAATTAGGAATTGTTTCTTACAATCTGGTGGTCTCTTGCCCTAGGTTTTTTTACTTTTTTCAACCATTAAGCTGCAACTCAACAGTGCATAAATTGAATTTTTGTTATAATAGTCGAGCCTTTAATCTATATAATTATGTTGAATATTTATTTATACGGAATTTCATATTATGTGTGCAGTGTGCTTAACATTACATAATAAGTATGTCTTTTTATAGTAACTTTGATAGTATGGTCCGTGGCATTATTCACTCAATAATACATTAAAATTGATTGTCACCATGGGTTCAAATGTTATGAAAATACTGTACAATGTTGTTGACATATTCCTACATATTGCACGTCGATCCACAATATACTTGAATTAGCCATCTAACGTACTCGTCATAAAATCTCATTATTTGACTAAATTTTGTTGTCTCATGAATAAAGTCTCATATCTAATTATCTATCTTAAGTTTTTGAAAATGCTAACCACAAACAGGAAGCTGTGGTTAACGGTGCTGTAGTTTCCTTCCTTGTAACGAGTATTAAATAACTTTGGATTTATCTGATCAATTTTAAGGTGAACTGATTGAAAATCACTAAATTTGTATGATGTCAGGCCTTCAAGCTTGTTGGTAGACCCAACTGCTGAGAAATTTCAACCCCTCGTCACTTGTATTTTGTTTAGGTTCTACCGTCCACTTTAATGCGTAGGTCTATGTTTAGTTGATTAGTTAATTTAGTAAACCTAAACTAGATTTTAACGTATAAGTATGCTGAATCATAATTAACATTTTTATATTTACAGGGCTTTTTATTGTATAGGATAGTACAAATTAGTTTTTAAATATGCCTAAGTACTTTTAAGTCATAGTCAAGTTATATTTAGTTAGTTAAGGGGTGGTAATTGTTAAGATGATAATATTACTCTTTGAACCCCTGTTTGACTAGTACCGTAGTTTTGTTTGTTTTGTCTTGAGTGTCATGTATATTTTTCTGCAACAGGGCTGCCACTCCACTGAAACCATGGGATTAATGTATTTTTTATCTTTTTCTAGTCATGTGTAGAAATAATTGGAATTTCAATGAGTTGAATACACTCAATAAAATATCGTGGAACAAATGCAGTACGTAACTAGGGTGGGCAGGAATGCTCTTGGTGACTATTTGTGGCAATCAACTTCTGATGCACAATTGATGCATAAAACGGTTCTGAACTTTCATTACATTTTTCATATTTTTAAAATCATTTGAAGTTATGGCCAAAAATCTATTATTTCACTAAATACGTTCCTGCCCTCACTGATTACTTACTATATAGTACAGTTCAATAATTCCATAGTATTTTTCATTTTTGTGTAAAATGGGCAACAGAATAATCTGGGGAAGCTATATTTTGTGGTGCTAAGTGAAAACAGTGTCCCAAGGACCAAGATTACTGGTATAGTTCCAACAAATGTTCTTTGAAACATTACTTTCAAGCTGACTACGTCTTAGCAATATGGGCACTGTTGAGGCTTGATTTGTATTTGTGATCTTATCATGAACAATGGCCAGAGTACAGAGACTTGTCGTATGATTGACAACAAACTTCGTTCAATTCTTCTGAAGATCACAAAACAATCATTTGAAATCAAAATAACATTAATGAATCAAGTTAGCAAAATTGAATTAGACCCATCAAAATTGTGCAGTTGGCTATTGGGTGTATTGGCAGCCCTGCTTTCACGTTGCCTTGTTGTCGTTGGCCTGACGAGTGTTTGCTTGTCCCGACAGGTTGAGATCAAAAAGGCGGAGCCTCGAGATGCTTCTGGCAAGATGGGCGATGGCCCACAAGGAGGCTGGGCACCTACGGGCGGACCGCCGATGGGCATGGGCGGGGTAAGATTACCACTTGATTGATCTTAAAACCTGGTGGCAGTGTTGAATTATTTGTTGCATATAGATATGCAGTAGACTTGAATGTCATTTATTTTCTTTTGGTCCAGGCTTATTGATACTGGTAGGCCTACGTAGTTTGTATTTGTGATCTTATGATGAACAATGGCTAGAATACAGAGACTAATCGTATGATTGACAACAACACGTTCAATTCTTCTGAAGACCACAAAACAATCATTAGTAATTGAGATAACAATGGTGAATCAAGTTTGCACAAGTTGAATTACTGTTCAGATTTGGCC
Source organism: Brachyptera risi (assembly GCA_964007535.1). NCBI lineage: Eukaryota > Metazoa > Arthropoda > Insecta > Plecoptera > Taeniopterygidae > Brachyptera > Brachyptera risi. Next base: position 23,090,171 of record OZ023330.1, read on the forward strand.
AATTGACGAATCATTGATGAGTAAGTTCCTCAAATGAAGGTACTAGTTTCAAAACCCGCTACTCGATCCCAAAAAGAACTACTGTATCCCAAACTTCCCCAAAGAATCAAGTTTCTCCGCAAGTTACCAACACAGAGTTTTTGTTTGAATTTGTAGGAGCATTTTCATGGGTTTTAAAATGTAACAAATAAAACATTATGCCAATGTGCATGGAGAGTACGTAAGATAACCACAATATTGATTTATGATTGATTAGGCCCTAGGCTATATAACCTGTGGCAGTATTTTAAATTTGTTGCATATGAGTATGCAGTAAACTTGAATGTCAATTATTTGGTTTCAGTCCAGGCTTATTGATACTGGTAGGCCTACGTAGTTTGTATTTGTGATCTTATGATGAACAATGGCTAGAATACAGAGACTAATCGTATGATTGACAACAACACGTTCAATTCTTCTGAAGATCACAAAACAACCATTAGTAATTGAGATAACAATGGTGAATCAAGTTTGCAGAGTTGAATTACTGTTCAGATTTGGCCAATTGACGAATCATAGATGAGTAAGTTCCTCAAATGAAGGTACTAGTTTCAATACCCACTACTCGATCCCCAAAAGAACTACTGTACTTACCATTTCAGTTTGTCAGAAAAAAGAACTCCCAAACTTCCCCAAAGAATCAAGTTTCTCCGAAAGTCACCGAAAAAAAAGAACTTCCAAACTTCCCCAAAGAATCAAGTTTCTCCGAAAGTCACCGACACAAGAGTTTTTTGTTTGAATTTGTAGGAGCATTTTCATGAGTTTTCAAATATAACAAATAAAACATTACGCCAATGTGCATGGGGAGTACGTAAGATAACCACAATATTGATACATGATTGATTAGGCCCTAGGCTATATAACCTGTGGCAGTGTTTTAAATTTGTTGCATATGAGTATGCAGTAAACTCAAATGTCAATTATTTGGTTTCAGTCCAGGCTTATTGATACTGGTAGGCCTACGTAGTTTGTATTTGTGATCTTATGATGAACAATGGCTAGAATACAGAGACTAATCGTATGATTGACAACAACACGTTCAATTCTTCTGAAGATCACAAAACAACCATTAGTAATTGAGATAACAATGGTGAATCAAGTTTGCACAAGTTGAATTACTGTTCAGATTTGGCCAATTGACGAATCATTGATGAGTAAGTTCCTCAAATGAAGGTACTAGTTTCAATACCCGCTACTCGATCCCAAAAAGAACTACTGTACTTACCATTTCAGTTTGTCAGAAAAAAGAACTCCCAAACTTCCCCAAAGAATCAAGTTTCTCCGAAAGTCACCGACACAAGAGTTTTTTGTTTGAATTTATAGGAGCATTTTCATGGGTTTTCAAATGTTACAAATAAAACATTACGCCAATGTGCATGGGGAGTACGTAAGATAACCACAATATTGATTTATGATTGATTAGGCCCTAGGCTATATAACCTGTGGCAGTATTTTAAATTTGTTGCATATGAGTATGCAGTAAACTTGAAAGTCAATCATTTGGTTTCAGTCCAGGCTTATTGATACTGGTAGGCCTACGTAGTTTGTATTTGTGATCTTATGATGAACAATGGCTAGAATACAGAGACTAATCGTATGATTGACAACAACACGTTCAATTCTTCTGAAGATCACAAAACAACCATTAGTAATTGAAATAACATTGGTGAATCAAGTTTGCAAAGTTGAATTACTGTTCAGATTTGGCCAATCAGTGCCTCAAATAAAGGAACTACAGTAGTTTCAATTCCCGTATCAATCCAAAAACGAACTAGCTACCGGTACTAGGGGTTTATCAAGAAACGATTCTGAAAATGAAGACTCAATTGTTTTGTACTTTTTTTGTCAATACTCTTGAGGAAAACTGCGCAACTGGCCGACGACACCGCTCGCACATGTCATTACTAGAGGCATGAAATTATATCATTAATTATTTTGATTTATAGCATTAATTTTTCTCAATTTAGCATTAATTTTGCACATATGGTTTCAATGATCCACTCGCGTGAACAATCTATCGAAATCGATGTATTTGTAAATTTTTCATGTACGGTAACAGAATTGAAACACATTATAATTATAGAAATCAATGTGTGAGACTCTTAGCTTGAACACCAAGGAAAAGTTGAAAAAATTAAGTGACAAAAAAGCATCCCACATACCGGTACATAATTTTATCTTTACTTACTACGGTCAAACTAAGAGTCTCACAATTTGCTTGCACAGCCAACAATTATTGTCAATAGCTACAGTAGCCTACTGTTACATTGAGTTGAAACAGCATTGCACAAGTCTGTACAGTCTCTTCTTTCATAGTAGTTTCACAAATCCACCCTAGGGCCTACATACATATTTGTGAATATACCTACTACCGTTTTTTTTTTTTTTTTTTTTTTTTTTAATGAAAAAATGGTAGGCCTACATAAAAAAAAAATTACAAAAGTTATCAAAAATATTCATTTGGATACAGGTAGGCCTACCATTCCAAAATAAAAGTAACAGGCCTCCGCCTAGGCCTACACTCTAGATTGAACAGAGCATTTGATAGAAATAATGAAAGGGATTAAAATGTAATCAACAGGCGTGCAGATCGAACATAGAATTGATGGAAACAATCGGAGGGACTAAAATAAAAATCCAAGTAAAATATAATACTAAAACAATGGGCCTAATGAAAGTAATAATAATGTCTGATGATAAATTAGATGTTCTTTATATTTCGAGTTGCTGTAGTACGACAAAAATGATCCGCTTTGTAAGCAGCGAATTGTAATGCTTTGAGTCCTACCCATATCAACGCGTCCAAGTTCTACGTTCAAATGAGCTCTAATAAAGTAACCACAAACAATGACATGCATGTGCAACCGAGCTCATCATTGGCGCTAGTCAAATATCAAGACATGGGGGGGGGGGGGACACGAGACAGCAAGTGTAAGGGACCACGTATTGACGCTTGACCGTCTCCGTCATTCAACTACTGTTGACGCTTGGAAGTTCCGAAGTAGCACTCATAGCAACAGCGAAAAAGATACATCGCCTGTGCACTGTCGTTGACGTCAAAGATGCCAGTCTGGCGCGTGAGTAGCCATGTGTTTTCACATGCCGCGACCGTCAGTATTATCGTTCGACCGTCTCGCGTGAGAACGATCGAGAGTGTCGAGTTGTCAAGTACAATAGCAACATTCCGCAAGGGTTTTGTTAGCCTCTTGAGGGTAGTGGGGTAGGCTAACAAACCCTTGCAGGCATTGTTATTGCATGAGAGACAAGCTGGAGACAGAAAACAAATAAAAGTTGGAATTTACAAGTTTATTTACCTTCATTTAACTTATTCATGTGTATGAAAATGCATAAACAAAAATGACTTCTTGATTTTGGTCGTATATTTTTATCATAAACTTCGCTATTGGTCAAAATCGCGCATATTTCGCGAAATGTTGATATTTCGCTCTATAATACGTTAATCGCTTCAATTCGCGAAAATAAAGATGCCTCTAAATACTTTTAAACATCATGAAACATAAAGAAAACGTCAAAAATAGGTTGAAAACATGATTTCATTTTTTATCGCGCATTTCGCTATTGCAAAAATTTCATGCCTCTAGTCATTTCTACTGTTGGTTACATTGTATACCCCCTCTACCATATATCTCCCCCTACCTTACCACGCTCACCTCTCAAATTCTATTTCACTCTGTAATATTTCAATTGTTGTACCTCAATGTTTTGAAAATATATTCATGAATTGCTCAGTGTAGCCAGTTCTTGTGTTGCTATCTCCCCAACCCATACTCCATGCTGGTGGCATGCTTATATGTCGGAAGTTCAATGAAAAGTGCCTCGATAGCTTACATCATCATATCTGTCGGAAGATATTATTAAACTAAATTTTTAAAAAAAGGATCAAACTTTGCAACATTTCTGATACTGCAAATTTTTCAAACTTTGCAAAGAACTTGAATTTCGTTCTTCGTTACCGATGAAAAGAAACGTGATTCCGTTGCATTCCCATTGAAGTTCACAAAAGAGGAACGCGATTCTTTCTCAAGTACCCAACACTGCATGGAATAACCCTAATATTTTTATTTTTTTGGACTTGGCCATCAAACAACCATGATATGAACAAAACAAATTTTGAAGAACAGTAGAGTCGTTGGAATATAGCTAATAATTCGTAAAATTATTATTTGTGGTAAATGAATATGACAGGCCTTGATACAAACTGACTGAGCTCTCGATGTCCCTAGTTCTTGTCAATAGAACGCTCTGCCCATTTCTGACCTGGTCTTTCGTTTTGGTGTTTTTTAGGGAATGGCAATGGGAGGTCCCAATGGCCAGATGGGTGGCCCGATGGGCGGGCCCATGGGACCGATGGGTCCTCCAGGCAACATGATGGGAGGCTATCAGGGCTGGGGCACGCCACCACAGACACAAGCCTATCCAGGTAAGATTTGCTACATGAGCACATGTAATCTTCACGAGACCATCGAAGAAAAATTGAAATGAACCTAACAGAATGAAATGACTACAGTAAAACCTCAATGTATTCTTACCGGATCAATCATTTTCCTTCTACAGTGGAACCTCTTTAGTACGTTTTTCTAGGGACCAGACAGAAAAACTTATTATAGTGAAAAACTTCCTAAAGAAACTATTCAACATGTAGGAGCTTATAGATGGGATCAAATAATGAAACTTACAAAGGTGAAAAATGTACTAACGAGAAACTTACTAAAGAGGTTCTACTGTACCATCATTTATTTGTTCTCAACCTTCTCTCATGTAACCAATGTTGAATTTTCCTGTTTGAATCATTTTCGTGCATGGATGATTTATTTTACTGGTCCCTTAAAAACCAACGATGAAGGTAGCTCTGTATTCAGTTTAGTGATGGGAGCAGGCACAAAATGGTGGGGGCTGATCAACTTGCCTGCCCACCTTGGTGGCTTTTAAAAGTGCTGGACTGCTAGTAGAATGCTGGAATCTTTGGATACAGAATTGTTCAAATTAACCTTTGTGGCACAAAAAGTACGCTTATAGGGTAGGTAATTTGTGAAGTGGTTTTGCTCTTACTAAAAACTGAATACAGTGAAACCTCTATCCATCGTTTTTCAATGGACTTGAAAATGAAACCCTCCATGCAGGAGAATTTAACTTTGATTGAATAAGAGTGGGGTGAGAAAAAATGAGTGATCCATGAAGGGAAACGATGCATCTGGGACCGAAGCATAGATGTTTCACTGTACATTGTTTAGTTATCCTCTTCATGGGTAACCTTGCTGCTAGATGTCACTACTGTTAGTGGCACTTTTATAGTGATTGTTGCAGTTATTGTTGCCTAAAAGTAAGGCAAACCTTACTGCAGATTGGACTGTTGGAATGCACGTCAGTTTTTGTCACCCAAAGTCTCAATTTTAGGATTAATCCCATTGGTATGTTGAACCGTTGTTTTCACTTTCAGTGTATCTCGAGTAATGGATCAACTTATGTTCTTTATCCTATTCCTCCCTCAGGTTACGGTCCTCCTTCTGGCCAGGGTGGCTACCAGGGCTGGGGTGCACCCCCAGGACCTCAGGGTCAGCAGATGCCACCACCCCAGTGGGGCTCCAGCTACGGAGGACCACCCCAGCAACAGGGCTATGGCGGATATGGTATGTAGCTCGCTTTACAACTCCAGTCATCAAAACTTGTTTTACTCTTACCTCAACATTAGTCTACCTGGTTTCCATCATTCCAATGTTTGCAATAACTGCCTGGGCCTGCTTGCTTATGTAGCCTACTTGCCTAGCTCGTGCAAGATGAATTGATGCAAGATTTCATTTGAATTGAACCAAATATATTGTATATTTCTATCAAAGTCGGTAACTTTGAATTGATTGAACAATTAATTACCAGGCAAATGCAGCATGTGTTGTAAGGTGAGCGAGATATTTATACCAAATGAACTCGGAATCCACACACATTAGTTTAGTAGAAATAACATTTAATAGAATTAACATGTAACTATGACAAACTTTAGGAACACATAGTTTAAAAACGGCTGAATTAATTCAATTGAATTATTTTTATTCATGTTGCTTCAATTGTGAGCTATAAAATGACCCTCGATAAATTTTGTGATATCAATATTTATTCTATATTAGGGATGTCGGCGAGTACCCAGGTACCCGGGCGGGTTCAATTTCAAGTGAAACCCGGGTTCAAACAATTACCCGCCGAGTAGTCGATGGCTTTTTTTGGTCTTTATTTTTCTGTGTATGATGTTTTTGATCGGTCTGCATTTGGATGCGCATTCGACTCACGCGCACCCCTCTCTCCGCTCCCCTCACCTTGCAACTGGCCCATCACTACAGTATGCCATAAGCCCTTGATAGTCAACAGGGTTGAGAAATATTGCCGGGCCCCAAAAAACCACACATTAAAAAAATTCCCAAAACCCACTGGGCTGGGTTTTTTCAATAAAACCCAGGTTCTTCTCTACCCTGATAGTGGGCTGTTGTCAGAAGTGCGGTGTAAGACACACACACACACACACACAGTCACACAATGCTCATAGCAAGTTGCTAAGTGACACTGTCCAGATGTCTAGACATGTCTGAGATGTCATTTGACTGGAAGTGTGGCATTACTTTAAATTTGCTTTCAACATTTGATTGTTTCCCTGTCATTGTTTTAATAGAAAAGGAATATTATTGAAATTACATTTGACTTCAAACAATGAAAAGCAATCATCATTGTCTTTTTAAAATACTTTTATTCAGAATTACTTTTCGACTTTCAAGAATGCACTCATACAAACGTCTTGCTTCCCCCCTCCCTCCCTCTCTCCCACGCATCGTCAGCTGTTACTGGCCCCACAAATTTGCCAGTGCGATTGCATCAATCTCGTCAGTGTGCTTAGAAGCCTTGAGGTAGAGACGTTGCTCTATAGAGTGATGATTGGATTGAGGAAAATGACTAGTCTTTTTATGAATATAGGTGATTTTGACCTACACGATTTTGTTGTTGTCTTTTTTGTGGGAAAAACCCGAGTAGAAGTCGGGTAATGAAGGCGAGTACCCGGGTAGGAAAATTCCTACCTGCCGACATCCCTATTCTATATCAAATTTTCATATTGACATCATTTTTCCCTTCAAATATCAAATATGTATGTCACACACTTGAATGAGGGTCATTTCATGCAAAATACAGACAGAATTGGTAAAAAAAAATCTCATGGCTCTAGCGCAAATAGTTTCCGAGACGTATGTTCCCGAAGTCTCAAAATTGTTATTTCTTGTAAACTGGCTTTGAAGTTACAAGTCATCATTATATTTTGAATATTCACATTATTTGAATATTGACGTCAACATAGAGCTTTGGTCGCTTTTCGAGCTATCGATATCGAATGACCCGATAGCCAACTTATGAAAGACAAAATCAGCTACAGAATAATCCATAAATCGCTAAGCTAGCATGAGTTGAACCAGAGATACAACAATTAGGCCTACAAAGATGCAAAAATAAGTTATCATCATTAGAAAACCTTGGTGAAATTGTTGGCACGAACGGTGATGAAATAATTATTTCCATGACCTATTTATTCGAGTTTTCACATGAAAAATATCGATGTGGAAACAGAAAATCACAAAGAAAAATGAACTAAAATGAAAATTATTTTTCATTATAGCCCCAATTTATTTAGCTTACAAGATTCTGAAAGGATTTGATTCGTCTAGAAAATATATGCTTTGAATTTGTCTTTTAATACAACTGGTTCGAGTTATGCAAAAAAATTACATTCTTGTGTTCAAGTTCAGTGAAAATTGTACTTTCCCCAATTTATTTTTTTGGGCGTAGTTTTGCTTATAGTTTTTCAGAATCTTGCTGTTTCTCTCAAAAGTAGTTGAACCAATTTTCCTCGAAAACAAGTACAATGAAATTGAGTATTTGCTTACAGTCATTAGTCACTAAGTACTGGTATAACCAATATTAACCAATATTAACCAATATTACATTTTCCCACTCGGAAGGGTTTTCCTAGGTTCTTGAAAAATACTGAGTAGAGTTGTCACAGTGAATGATTTTCATTTTTCAATGTAGGCCTAATTGAATTGCTTTGTTGATCGGATCAGTTGACATATGACATGGTTCTCAAGAAATCAAGAAGAGGTAAAGCAGTTGTCAATTGAAAATTGAATTTGTGTACGATTGTCCATTTCATTTGTCAATTCATCCAGTACTAGTGATGACATCGATTCTCGAAATCAAGAATCGGGAATTGATTCTCCTAAATTCGGGAATCGATTCTCCAAGCTCCAGAATTGATTAAAAATCGATTTTGAAATGAAGATGTGTAGTTTGAAACTTTTTTTCAACCTTCCCGCGGCGTTTCACGTGAAAAATATCTGCCAGAGACTTCTTTGAACTGTACTGTACCATTCAGGTATTTCTGTCAACTTTCGGCTGTCAGACGTAACGGAAGGGATAGCTTATGTCCGGATAGTAAAATCTCAACAATACAAAATGATATGGACAACGAAATGAGCTCGTATTACGACGTGAAAAAGTGCAGCACTGACCAAAAAAATTGAATTTTTTTTCATCAGTTTTTTGATTTGAGAATCATTCTAGGCCTACATTAGAATCGATTCTCGATTAATCGATGTTATCATTATTATCATTATTCAGTACTCCTTCAGTCCTGGTCAACCATGTGCTTGTCTTGTCTGTTTAGGTGACATGTACGGTCGCAGCTCCGCACCAGGCCAGTCTGCTTCCGCCCCATCGGGACCGGGTCAAACAGCCCCAGGCACCGGCGCCGCACAGAAGAGTAGTAACGACTACAGCGCTGCCTACGGCAATTACAACAGCTACGGACAGGTCTGTACCATATCAACCTACTTCGAAATTAAGATTGCCTTTCTCCCCGATCAACTTGTTTGAAATGATTTTGACATGGTACCATAGGGTACCATGTCAAAATCAACAAAGCCATTTCCTCGACCATATTCCATTTTGATGAAACTTGGAAATTTTGGAAGAGAAGTGGGTTTAAAATTTTGTTCTCATTTTTTTGGCATCATACTCTGGTAGGAATAGACTCGGTAACATTTTTGAAATGCCTATTGAAATCTCTGCATTGTTAAAGAACCTGGCTTCTATGTCACACAGTACCGAAGTTGAAAGATTTGGTACCCCGTGGGGCGAAATCAATTGCGTTTTTAGGCGGGCCGTAACTCGAAAACTAATAACGCTAGAAACGTTCAATTTTCCACGATTGTTCTAGAGGCAAGTCTACAAAGATATACCAAGTTTCATAAGAATCTGAGATGGTCAGGTTTATTTCGCTACTCGGCTCAGTTGATTCAATATGGAATGACCCGAAAGGCCTATATAAATGTATAAATGGCAAATTCATTAAATTGCATTCATTTGTTGAATTCATTGCAATGAATTCATTAAATTCATTTTCATTGAATCTCATTTCATTAAATTGAATTCATTATAGCAGTTCATTTAATGAACTGATTGAATGATTTACAAAAATATGTAGGCCTATGATTGAAAAAATATTCCATTCAGAAACTTGGGCAGGGTGCGTTCAGAAACCTAGTATTTGCAGTACGGTAGGCCTACTTGCCAGTAGAATTATTTGTATCCAGTAGGCCTCAGTAACAGAACACATACAGTACAATTTGAAAGTAGAAATATGGACGACATTATTGTTTTTCAACAAAATGTTGGGTTATGAAACCACGTATCCAAAAACTACGTGTCTTGATGTCATGCGGAAATGGCGTTTCATGAAGTCGTTTAGAAGGAAACATGGTAAACAGGTTCACAACCATCCGAAAATGATTTTGATTTATAAAAATTTGGATTAACCCAACATCTCTTCAACATGAATCAATGGAATCATCACTCTTCCCAGTTGGAATTTGGTCACTTTCGTATTGCGCCAGAGAAAGGTAGAAACCGTCTGATTGTGTGTACTCGGCTGCTCTAACAATACTCGAACGTCAAATGGATTGCTTTCATTGGTGCCCAGCCAAATGAATGTTTCGAGCTTATTCTAGTCTTGTGGTCGTCGAGTTCAGATAGAACGCACGACCATCAAGCTGTGAACAGCTCACACGTCCAATAATGAAGAATGGAATTTGGGGGAAGTCGTGCTTTTTCAAGGTGAAACATTTTAAAAACGTGTTTCTAGCGGAATTTTTCAATGTTTCAAGTTGATTGTGGTGTTCTGAGTGAATTTAGGTAGGCCCTATATTTCACGTCTTTTTGCGACTTGGAAATCACATTACTGTCATCAATTGAGAATTTTTTGAAACGTGTTTATATGGTTCTAACATTTCGTGATTTCGCGACTTGCATAAAACAAACACCTCTAGTTATAACTCTGCTTAGACAAGAACTACTACGTGTGAATTACAGCAAAATTTGAATTATCAGTTTGAATTAACGTGTGCATACATTATCATGGCCAAATAACTCGATCGATTGTATTGTGGGAAGCAAGCAGTAGTAATGATGAGTAGGCCTAAATGCCATGTTCTTGTCTTGTGCTAACTTTGTGTAACTTATGTACCCAAGGCCGTATTTAAGCCTAGACAGTAACAGCTGCCTAGGAAGGCAAGTTTTTGGGGACAGCATTCCATCCAAGAGTGTAGTGAATACCATAATAATTAATAAAGAATGCGTAGGTGTTCATAATTTGAAAAATACAGAATAAAATGATCAGATATCATTATTAAAGAAGTAGGCCTAATATTAATTATGAAATATTCATTAGATGAGCGTAGAAAAGACTCCATTCCACTCTTATACAGCTTTGTCTGTGTTTTTTTTTTTCTTTTTTTTTTTTTGTAAGCACTGCACAGGTCACATGGGTCGACTGATCAACATGAAACTTTTCTTGTTCGGGCAAACTTTTTCAACTTAGAACTGTATAGTTTTTGGAATGAATCGGTTGGATAGATTTTGAGAAATATCATGTCAAAATTTTAAAAAACCCCATAAGATTAGGCTGGGTAAGAAGATTTGAAAAAATGAAATCTCTCCGAAAAAAAAGAAATTTTCTCTGAGTGTTAAAACATGAATGATACACATAACCACCATTTTGTAAGCAATTCGAACCAGCCGTTTTGAAGAAAAAAAAATTCAAATAACTGTTTTTATTCATCAAATATACAGAAATGAGCCAAGATTCACTGCTTCCTAGATTCGATATTTGCCCAAGAATTAAGAGCCCGCATCTTAGACGGATTTACAGTGTGTACTTTGGCCACATATATCTCAAGAACCACAAACATTACAGACTTGCGGTAAAATGCAATGAATAAACAATACCCTCACAATTGGATATATGCTTAATCGAAAATTGAATAATGATTTCATTATGGAGCAATAATTGGATCAAAATGTGCCTAATTTGATGGTTTTCATTGCCTAATTCCCGGTCACCGAATAATAGTAGAAATAAATCTTGAGCGCACATCCTTAAGTTCAACTTTGCTTATCAATATTTGAAATTCTGATTCGCCTTTTATTCAACAGTTTTCCCAATTTCCTTGGCCAAAATGTGTAATGTAACTAGATTTTGTCCAAATTATGAAATGAAAAACTCCCCCATCTAGCGGTGGTGACTGGAACTCTTCCAATATTATCCTTTTCTCACTTTTCAACCCACAATCAAACTTTTAAACGCACATCGAACTTGGGTAGAGCATTTCGAAGAGAAACATGCTCAGTTAAGATGCGGGCTCTTAACTATAGCATCAACCACAATTCTATTTTTAGACATATTCAGACAAGAAATGTACGAAAACGGTCTTCTTGATTATAATATGTCATCAAAATTTATATTAAAGAATCTTAAAATTCGATGTGGCTCTGATATTTGACGTCACCAAGAGGGTAATTGTGGTTAATGCCATTCTTTATATTCGTCAAGGTGTGTAGAATACCAGAGAAGATAAAGTAGCAATTAAATGGAGGACAAAGTGTGTAGAATACCAGAGTCGATAAAGTAGCAAATGTAGGACTCTCATTATACCTTATTCAGATATCTCGCTCATCTTACAACGCATATTTCGCGTTTGCCTAGTTGATGTAAAAATATTGAGGAAAAGAAAATAGTTCATCATTTGGTTCAGTCATTTAGCTGCTCTCATCATACTTGTGAATAGGGGAGACGGTGGATGAGTGGGGCGGTTTTCGAGCAACATTTTATATCTCGGTCAAATTATAACATTTTGTTGATATTAACATTTTGTCATGTAGTTTGAACATTCCTCTTCACAAGGAAATTATTCCTAACTCTGTCTTATGATCCATTACATATTATATAAATTATAAAACAAATGTGCGTAAAGTGCCCCACTCCTCCCTGGGCCAGGGAGGAGTGGGCCACTATGGTAAATGACTAAGAGTTATTGGCTTATGATCTTTTTTTATTAAAAACAAATCAACATATATTAAACAAGTTGATCACGGTAATTTAAAAAAATAATCTCTGGTACAAAAGTCAGGTTGAAGCTCACAATCTCAAGATAGCGCACATGCTCATGCTCTCCGCATATCGTTCATCTCACTTGCTTGCTTCCCTTTCGTGCCATCATTTCATCTGGTCAGTGGACCGTTGTAAGAGCTGTCCCGTCAATATTCCATATTTTTGGGGGAGAAATGGGAAACTGAGATTATGCAGACCTTGGATTGTCGAAGAAATATTCAACTGACGTTGGATTGAAAGCCTCCGAAAGTGCTAGACTAGTCGCTTCCGGTTCCCGTAGCGTGAGAGTTCGATGTAGTTTCAAAAAATCTTCAAACCATTCATACCTGGAGCTTTCTTTGTCATCTCAAGTTTTCGGATACTTCACGTTGTTGTCAACTGCAAATTTGTATGCCAGATTCCGTGCATTCTTGTAGGTTGAACAAAAATGCAGTTTGCTTGCTTTGATTAAATAGTCTTTCATTAGAGTCTCCTGATCATGATCGAATACTAGGAAGTCTCCATAATTTGGAGTGTACCTTATATCAGAATCAATCTTGTAATCTGAGATTGCCAACTTTGCTTGTTCATACTTTTTTACATAGCGCTCTGGAGTAGTATGCGCTATATTGAACACCTCAGCTGTACCCCGTACTGACTTTTTGTTGTTGATAACTTCACGCACAGCTAATTTCATAATATTGCTGTAACAGGTTCTCTTCGGTTAACGTTCTTATGGGTGCAAGGCATTGTTTAATCTGAAAGAAAACTAACGACTCAGAACATAGGTCTACATAACCTCACTTATGCGCCCCACTCCTCCCCCAAGCATGCCGCCCCACTCCTACGCCAGATACAGTTTTGCAGTAAACATTGTATAATTCATTCAGATATTGAGTAATAATGCTATAGAATGATTCAAAATGTAGGTGAAACATTGGTTCTTCAATAAATATCAAACTTACCTCGGTAAGACGCATACTACATCCAAAAACTGCAAACTAGCGAAAGCTTTTTTTTTCTGTCGAGCATTTTGAAAAACCTGCAATAAAACCTTAACCACCTGGTAGACAATTACCAAACTACAAAAATAGGTGGATAATGCCAAAATACATATACAGTTGGCAGGACATGTCCATATTTGGAAATAGCATTAAATGAGAGGCAAATGCCCACTCCTCCACCTGCCCCACTCGTCCACCTTCTCCCGTACTCATTTTAGAATTTCCATGTAGTTCCCAAAACCACATAAAATCGTATTATAATAGTTCAATTTCCAAAATAATTCCCCGCAGAGTGGGGCATAGCTGGGGCACTAGAGCCCTGAACCTCCCCTTCAAGCCGGCTTTGCACTTGGTCTTTGGAGTGCATGTTTGAGTCCTTAAATGAGGTATGAAATGGGGCGTAAGCTACTTTGTTGTTGTCGTGTTGGTGGTTGATTATCAGTGTCTTCTTTCACTGTTATGGATGGCTCTCTTCTGCCAATCTGTGGTGCCCCTGCTGTGTTATGGACGTACATATCTGCCCGAGTTGCTAAAATGTTGAGATTTATTGTAAATTCTAAACTGGTATTGAAATAGTTGGCCAGACTCAATAGATGGCAAAACCGATTCCATGTTTGACGTTGATTTCTTTTACAATTTTTAGATGAATGAGAGCAAAGTTCGAGTAAAATTATTAAAAATGTTCAAAATGGAATCTTTATTTGTAAAACTCCCAACGCCCAACTGCCTACCAAAATATGCAAAAGCAAAGTAAATAATTAAATTCACATGAATGTACACACATACTTGAGATTGAGAGTATGTACAGATGATGCCAGTGATCTAGAGTCAAGTGATGGTTGGTTTTGAGGTTTTTAATTACTTGGATGAGACTAATGATTATTATGACAGGTAGGCCTACATCGTGAGTTGACGTTCTGGGTAGCCCAACCAGCAACCACTTTAGAGCTAGGCCTAGACCTATAATCCGATTGAGGTGAACATTTGAAAATTTATTAATAATCTACAACTTGATAGAAATGTAGAAATTGAAAAAAATCCAAGATACAGTACATGCATTATTACAATGAGATACAATTTTTTTTTCTGAAATTGTCAATTATTGGCCAACACAGCATGGTCAATCATAACAATATTGTCCAACAGTGAAAGGGTTGAAAGGTACTGGCCAAAACTATTTGCCTGGGCGCAGCTGGCTGCCGAAACATGGTCCTATAAGTACGGTGCACTTAGGACGAACAATTGAATCAATTGTCAAGCAAATACTCAAATTCAGTGAACACGAAGAAACTTTTTTTGCGCTCCACAGGTCAAATGAAGTATAAATCAAGTTGAACCTTAGCCCTACACAAGTGTTATCATTCAATTCGATACCGTATACAGTAAAATCTCTTTAGAACGTCCTTCAATACAGCGATCATTGCGATATATCATCGTTTTGAGATGGTCCCGGCCAATTCCCATAAGACCATGTGTACTTTTTCTTTGTTAATACGTCCCTTAATTTGACGACCATCGCGAGAAAAAGACGCTTTTTTGGTTCCCTTCCAAGATAAACCATCAATACTACGACGAAACGACTGAAAAATTGTTATTGTTTGTACCGTTTTGTCCTGAATATAAGCTGAGGATTTTTCTCGAAATTTCAAGCCCTAAAGTCACCCTCAGCTTACTTGCAAATCTCGGCCTATAATCGGTCCTCATTTTAATTTGGCGTATAACACCCGCACACTCATAACTGCGAGATATTCCACTGAAAACACATTTAATGAATGTTTCATCATAAACAAGCATGATTTTCCCAATTCCCAGCATTTTTATTTGACACGCAATAATAAACATAACCACTTTGAGCTGTTGGCTGCATGGTGTGCATCATCCTACTGCCTAGTGCTGTCTGCGTGTAGTCTGACCTTGTCTGACATAGACACGCACGAGACTGTTTAGCGGCCGACAATTGCACCGTCGCCTCGCGTGCTAGTTTGGCGGTCAATGTGGTCTCAACTCTGGTAGACAATTCCCGTCGCGCTCGGTACATTTTACGCGATTAACTACCGGTCGTCTAATGGTACTTTTAATGTTTTTAAATATTTTTAATTTGTTACGTATGTACAAATACTTAAGAGACACTATCCCTATATGGTGGTATTATTTTCATATTATATACCCTTCCAAAATAAAGCGAAGTGTATAGGCCTACTTCTACACATCACGATTGGCACCATGTCTGTTCAATGTCAGGCGTGCTGCTTGACTACAACTGACTGGTGGAGAAATATGATACAGTCGAACACTTCAGACACTTGAAATCACACAGTAAATTGGAAGGGGGGGATATTTTACTATAGCATCAATTCAGACTGAAAACATGAACTTGATGTCGAAATATTATTACACAGCATTATTATACAGTGTCTATTAAACTCCGCCCTATGCTATAAGCCTATAATATTGATGACTGACAGTATTTTATCTATGCCTTGTAAAACAAACACAAAGTTTTATTGTGAATTTTATTGAAAAATTTGGTTGAACGACCATCGTGATATAACGACGATTAGCTTATCTCCCCTCAAGGTCGCACTAAAAAGACTACTGTAGTTTTGACAAGCAATCGGTTGCACCACTTCTGAGAAAACCCATTTCAAAGTTTTGAAAAACCCAGAGAAGATTTGCAAAAATATTTCCTTTGAATGAATTCAAATTTTCACACAATTGTATTACAGTATAATAATGATACACATTATTTCGAAGTTTCACATGAATCAGATCAGCAGTTTTGATTCTAGAAAATTGTTGATGTTTTACATCGATTATTAAGAAACCCATAAGGAATTTGAGCAAGAGGTATAACCAATCAAGCTGTGAAACGATTGAAATGAGTAATGAATAATTCAGGTTGGCAGTGACAATTATTTTTAACTTTGACGTTTGACGTACTTTCTGTTACATTTCATATAAGAATGCCTGTATTGTGAACCCTCGTTAATCCAAAATTCAAGGGACCCCAAAAAGTGATTTTGATTTATAAAAATTCGGATTAACCAAAAAATTCCTTTTCCACGAAAATCATCACACTTCCCACTAAGAATTGAAGCAATTTCGTATTGAGCGCGAGAGAAAGCTAGATGCCACATATGTGAGGAACCGAATCACTGACCATGTGTATTCGGCTATCTTCGACAGCAAACGAACGTTAGATGGCCAGCTTCCATTGGCGCTCGGCCGTTCTCCGAGCTTACCGCTCGTCAAAGACAGACAGAGCGGCCAAAGACCTTAGTATCTAACCTAACGAATTTAGATACTAAGGTCTTTGGAGCGGCCCAAGCGCACTCGGAGTCGGATGACGTATTCAGTGGCAGCAAACAGCTGAGCTGGCTTCGGCCTATTGTTACGCGTCAGATAAAAAGGATGGAATTTACGAAAATAATGATCAATTCAAGGAATTCACTCGATCTATTTCGGATTATCTAATCCGTAAACAGTGCTAAAGCAATTGAGGGGTCTAAATATTAGTTCGAATTACGCATTAGCTGGAACTCGGATTAACCATATTCATTAACATTGAAATGCATATACCTTCAGCCAGGGACTGACTTCAAGTTCGAAATATGTCAAATTTCGGATTAACCGAGTTGAGATTAACGAGTGTTGACTGTATTGCTCATCCAACAATGCATGTGTTGTCTTTCTCAGTTTCATTCTGGCTTCTTCAATTACTTGTGTTTTTCAAGTATCTGTTGCTGTCTGTATCTGGATTCTATTCTTTGTGTTACCTACGTTACATGTATTGTAAAATGACGTGACATTGTCTCTTTGTTCTAGGACTCGTCCTCATATGGCCAACAAGCGAGGAGCTACGGAGGAGACGGTTCCAGTCAATCAGGTGGCGGCTATGCGAGCCACCCCCCTGTGCCAGGTGGGCCCAAGCTTTTTGACTTAAAGGAGTGGCCATCCTCATGACCGGCTGGGCTCTGAAATTTGTGACATTTCCTACAGATGATGGGCGCTGACTTATTCAGGGGGGATACCAACCGCAACCAACACTGCATTGGCAAAATTTGATTTGGAAATTGAGATGATTCGAGAAATATTTTTAAAATCTTAACAAAAAAAATGTCGTGTAATAGTAACCTTTTTGAACCGTGTTGGTGTCACATTATGGACATAAGCAATGACAGCCCGTTTTTATTGATATAATTAATACTAGATTTGTTGTTAAATTCATTATAATAATTCAGGTGCAACTAGATTGATGTTTTGCACATGCCATGAAACATTGTTTAGGGACCTAGTCAGTGCCTATAGAAATTAGTTAGAAGCTGTTTTCATTCTAAACGACTACAAAACAGTTTATTAGTGGAAGGCTGGCTTGATTCCTTTGAAAAGAAACAAATTATTTGTAAAACACAAGGAAAAAATCAAAGCTTGCTTTTATTTTACTCTTGACTGATGTAAATAATTAGATGTTTTTAATTGATGGTTTAATTAGTATTGATTACTCTTCAGTTACTTGGACTTGTCCCCTTCGTAATAATTATCATTCACTCACCTCTTGTAAGTTTGTAATTGAAGGCAAGCTGGCCCCAGGTGGTTCATAGTACATAGTCGATACCGATACAGTAGTGTAAGAAATGTTGTACGACGAAACGCACGGTTATTCGTTAATTTAGGGATCCAGCTGTTTGTAGGGTGTCACATTCATGTGGTGACTGTAAGCAAGGCATTTTGCGCATGTGTACTAATTACAAGTTGACAACTGACAGCCTGCTTATGTACGTAATGTATTTTTGCTGAACTGGCATTTAACTTTTCGCACATTTATTTGTTGGTATTTCATTATATTTTTTTATTTGTAATTGTATTCAAATTAAGATTTTTTCTCTTGTAGAGCTTTTTAAGGAATAAGTAAATAGCCTAAGTAATCTATAAAAACAAACGACTTTGAGTGCTTTTTCATTTTTCTCTACTACACCCATTCATTGTCTTTGCATGATTTCAGGCGACTATTGTAAATCTCTTACTCTAAATAAAACCAACATTGCGAGTACACTAGGCTCTGCCCGCCCTCCATGCCCCCAGCCCACGGTCACCGCAAGTATGTCTCGGCTAGAGAACTGAAAGCATGTGCAGACGGATGGACAAGTTTGAGTAACTGGGTAGTGACGATTGTCAGGATGTTGTGTTGACGATGTCAATTGTGTTTCTTTTCCTAGTTTTGCGGGGGGCTCGCCTTTATTCCGATCTGTAGGAAATTGAAACCCAAATTTCAGTGCTGCCTGCCCAGACACAACCCCCCATTCTTGAAGGCTTCACCAACCAGTATCGGTCATGCGATCAATACGATTAGGGGCCTTGAATCTTTTGATTGTACTTGCAGTGTTATGGTTTTGTCCAGTAATAAGTTTTACATGGTCGTTCATGCTTTCCCAATTCCTATGTCCCCCATCTTATTATATATCATATTTAACAAATCTCGATACATGTTTATAGTTTGAACGTAAGCTTATAGACTACATAATACATTTCTTTCTGAACTTGTACCAACTGTTCTGTTATCGGACCAACTTCAGGGTCTGTAAATAGCAATTGGTAATATAGCTGATATTGAATGCCAGCAGTGGGTTTAGTGCAAAATCAGGTTTTCGCTATGTAATAGCTTGATCAAATACATGGTTCTTGATTTCAAAATTCTTATGAAATGACCATGCTGTTGGTGTCTCCTCCCCCCCCCCCCCCCAAAAAAAAAAAAAAAAAAAAAAAAAATTGGTACTAAACAAACTGCAAAAGTGTAATTGTTGTACTTCAAGTGGGAACTATTTGGTTGTCATAAAAAAAAATAGTGTTTACTCCACCAGATGATAATTTCTCTTTCTCAAGTTATTGATAAACAAAGAACTGATTCTCACTAAATGCATTGCTGGACACTTGAAAACTATTGAAAAAAATGTGTCGAGACCATCCAACAATTTGAGATCGATGATCCAAATATGAATTAATGGAGGTAACTTGTTTAAATTGATACAGTAATATGTATGTACCGGTACTATAAATTAGAACAAGGTTGAAGCAGGAGCTAGCTGAAATGAATGAGAAGATTGTTGGAAAGGAAGCTACGTACTAAGCTGTTCCTTGAGCTGTGACTTGGTGAACTGAAGCACTGCTCTGGAAACTACCTAGTCCAATCAGGCATTTTTTTTTTCATCACTTATTTGCATATTCTCCAGGACCCAGATTCACTCAGAATTTCATCTCTTAACACGTTCTTTAGAAGTTGAAATAGTTCAAGGACTTATCACCAGACTTGATTATAACTCGTATTCACGAAAAAGTTGAGGTAAAAGTTCTACGTCCCGACTGGTTTCAGTGGAGATTCAACACTCGCATCACAATTGATTTTGGAGATTTCGCTCACTCAAATTCAATTGGTACTCGTTAAGAAGATTAGAAATTAAAATCTCGAGCTGTTTGGAGTACAGTCACAATCCTATTTTCAATTATCATATTAAATAATTAATACTAGTCAATCCTAACCTCACATTCGGGAATTTCGGCTGACAGAATTGGTGGTAAAGAAAATGCAAAGCCTTCTTGATGATCAACAACAAAAAGATCTACGGCAACTATAAAGAAACAGACGTAAAAGTATATACAACATTTTATTCATTCATTTTGATTTCAACTATTATCTAGCAGTAGGAAACAAGTAATCGATGTTAATATCGCGTTGTTACAAACTTATTGACATCCTGCTCTCTGCTCTCACTGGTTGACAGTCGAAGACAATGACGGCAGCGTCACGGACAGTTGGGACCAGAGTTAACACGACGGTAAAATTCTCTTGAAATTCTTTGTGAATAGAGAATAAGGATGAAACCGTGAAGTTGGAATGTTTTATCTCTGTTTTAACTTGGAATGGGTCAAGCGCTAAAATGTTGTAAGATGAAACTCTTTGTGAATCTTGAGCCCTGGTGTATGGGCTGTATGATCACCCTCGGATACTGATGTTCGATCGAAGCATGTCGATGATATTTTATATCGGGCATAAAGTTTTCTAAAGAACCAAGAAAGATGCTTAGTTCGTTCAATAAGTGGCCACTCAAAATAGTTCAACTAGGGTCGTATAAGGCCGAGGCTCGAGCCTAGGGTAGCAAATTTTCAAGGGGCACCGGCCCCTTGAAAATCAAATGATACGTTTATATATTTTCATTTGCATTTGCATTTTCAGAAACTAATGCATAGAGAGCATTATAAACAATCTTCTTTTATTAGTATTTGTAATATTTTTGTTGGACGCCTGTGCTCCATGGCAAAAAGGCTGATACATTGAAACCTCTATGCATCGTTCCCGGATCTATTGTTTTCCTGCTTGTATCATTCATTTTTTCAAGCCCCACTCCCATGTAATCAATGTTGAATATTCCGGGATGGATGGTTTTATTTTCCTGGTCCCTTGAAAAACGATGGATAGAAGTTTCACTGAACCAAAATACGAAATAAGTCGTGGCTGGAAATCTTATCGTCTATTTATATCGAATGATAACTCTGAAACAATACCATAAAAAGTAACATCATTTGCCTCATATCACTGATGATGTTGTTTCATTTCTGTTCAACTTTCCTATGTCCAACTGGACACGACTTTGATGGCTTTGATTGTGATCAGGGATTTAAGGGAAATGAAGTGCATAGTAAATACAAAATATTCAATATGTGTAGGCCTATAAGGAGAATTTGTATTTTACTCAGTGCATTTAATGGCTCCATTAATTTCGGTCGCAATCGAGTTTGCAGTTTGATTATGAAGTGAATTAAATCCGAGCATGAAAACTAAAAAGCATACTGAGAATAAAATGAAATGAAATTTGGGCCTAAGGGCGCAAAATGTCTTGATATGGCCCTGGTTTTCACGTGAAGTTTAATCACATGCAAGTTGCCTTGTGAGTGATTTCTATGCTTTTTGACTTCCAATATCGAATTGGAATATTCGATTGACATTTAATTATGTATTCAAAAAATTGTGAATACAGTAACTAAAATGAGAAATAACGGAGTAAAAACAACCCTGGAATGAATGGACATTATTGGGAAGTAGGATTAGATTTAAAGAATGTCAATTTGTGATAGACGATATGAGAGATGAATGATGCAGAGTAAAAGAAAGAAGTATGGTATTATGAGAAAGTTTATTCCATATTCTTTAAATTGTATGGAGAAAAAACATTGTCCCAATAGTGACCAGTCGGTTGGCCTCGGCCACAATTTATAAGTAAAGGCCTTGTATCTAAGCTGTTTCGGCTGAACAGTGCTGCTAGTTGTAACAAAATCTGTGCGGAACGCTAGGTAAAAAAGAGGCCAGTGGGCCACGCTCTACGCATGCGCGCACAAAATGTACGTCATTGTTGGCGGCAACACGTCAACTGGAGCTAGTGGCTGGCCTCTTTTCACTTTGCATTCCACGCAGATTTTGGTGGAAATAGCAACACCTTCCAGCGCATCGAGATAGCCTGATACAATACTATACTTATGGATCGTGGCTTCAGCTCAGGGTATGAACATTGTAGAGAAAAGAGCTTGATCTTGTCCCGAGCACCCATGCTACCTGACTCTGAAGACTTATGACTTGCGACTTCGCACATTTTTTATTCTTGGTTCAAAATCGATTGAATATGAATAATTTTGATTGATATTCGATATTACTATAATGTCAGCATCGTTTACGAACAGCAACCCTTATTATTTACACTTACGATAAGTATCATACAGTATTTTCATTGAAATCGCTCAAATTCAAGTATTCAGTGAATGCTATCTAGTATCTACTGACTTGATAGAAATTCATTGGTAGAAAGTTGATAATCATATTGCAAAAAAGTGTTGTTTGACCCTTTCTTCCTGAAGACCATCGAATTGAGCTGATCATTGTTATAATCTGAATTTAAAAAGTATCCTGTAAAATGCTAGTTGGGTTGCTGCTCCCTCGATTTTCTGATAACTATTGTTAAATTTGCAACTGTGATGTAATTCAGGTCACCATTTTTTGCTTTATTTTACATGAAAAATAACCACAGACAGATGTTTCCAGCTTTCGTTGTATCGTACTGGCTTACCAAAGCTATTGCTTATTTATTCACCGCTCATTTTCTAGCAAGTAATGTTTCTACATTATATTATCAAAATGGTATTAGGTACTGAATTGATTCATCAATTTGTTTTGCTTTTAGTGTGAATTGGAAATCAATTAATCGTGATATTGATAGCATTTTTCAAGTGGTTTTGAATCAACTTGGCTTGAAGAATAGTTTGTTGGATAAACACAAAAAAAGATGTAGCCACAAATTATTTTCTCAATTTCATAACAAGCCAAGCTCCATCAAACTGGATTCAAATTTTTATACTACTGCAATATTGTGCAGTTGTTATCTAGTTTTGCTAAATATCATGACATCCTTACATGAAGCTAGCTATTGTGTGCCTCAACGACTTGCTTAAAATATGTCGGGGGGGGGGGGGGGGGGACGTCTACATAACATTGGGCCAAAAATAGTGTACAATTTGTTTGGCTTTGAACTTGGGTTGGTAAAAATTCAAGCTATCCAATTCAACTGAACATTACATTATGCTAAAGCCTGTTGACAGCTGTATTACCTCGAGTTAAAAGCCCCTCGCGCCCCCCTCATGGACACTCGTTTGCATTGCTGGTATTTTAGTCACCTCTTCCTCTATCAAACAGATGTTTTAAAGTGAAGATCATTTTCTCCTGGCATCACCAGCATTTCATAATCTCCATTTGCAAAATGGTAGACAACTTAGACTTTCTGTAAGCGTACTCATAAAATCTCGAGTTTGAAAATTGAAAATCATACTCAAATAGCTTTTAAAGCATGAGCTTATGTTGGTATTTATTGCCATATATTGTAGTTGAAAATATTGCAAGATGAAGTATTTGTTTTTATTATTAAAAATTGAATGCTAAATTTCTCGCCCTTGAAATAAAAACTATCAGAAGAAAAATATCCCAAGGCTTCAAGTATTTAAATTGTTGTTGAATTTGAGGTACGTACTAGATTAATTTAATTCTGAAAAGTGCCAAGAATGTCCACGATGCAAGCCGTGATGGTCCTCACCTGCCCTAACCTATTCCTCTTTCTCCTTCCTTGTAGTCACTCCACCTCCACTGTTCCAATGCAAAGTGAATGTCGTCTCACCTGCTTGTGCCAATCTAGGAGGCCAAGGCGACGGCCCGCCTCCAGCACCCGGCGCAACCTACCCGCAGACCCCAGGACCGACTCGAGCCAGCGGCTACCCACCGAACCCAGCGCAGAGCTTCCACCCGTACCGCCGTGTTTAATCACGGCAAGAAGATTGTTCATTCATGCACCCTAGCACTTCTTGATCACGTCGAGATGTACGCTTTATTTCTAGTTGAATAAGTTTCAGAACGTGATTATTTGTTTTGTGCACCGTGATCCTAAAACGTGCGAATATAGAACTCGTGGTTCATGTACATTTTATAAATCGTAAGGCATGCCTGTTATTGGGATTATTATATATGGAAATGGATTGTTACCGTAATATCGCAAGAATAACTTTGAATTTACCATTCCTTGGTAGTGTGGTTGTAGATGTCGCTCCGGCTGACAATACACAAGTGAGGGCAATTATTATTCATAAGGTTAAGTAAGATGCATGTTGATCAAGTTCATTGTACATTCATTGATGACGTTCCATATTTTGTACCAAGTGACAAATGTCTTTATTCGGGCCCTACCGCCAAAGATAGTAGTGGAAAAATTCACTTCTGTCTGGTCAAGTTTTATGGTAGTAAGAAGCAAAAACTTGATCATTGACTTGTTTTGTGGGTGTCGAAAGTAGTATTTCATATTATATAGCAAAAAATCATTCGAGTGAACAGAATTTTAATGTTCAGATCTTGATCCCTTAATTAATATTCGATTCCTGAATCTCCTTGAAATTGTTACATTAAAATATTTTACATTAAAATATGACTACTACTAATTGACTTCTGGGAAACTTTAGCAAGATCGTTGCTAACTAATTGTTCGATTTCATTGTTGAATATTGAAAGATGGTGTTTTTTTTTAGGGGAGGGGGGAAGGGAGGGGACAGATGATTATTAATTCACCTGAAACTAAAATTACTTTGTAGTATTTAGTATCGGTACGGAGGTCAACATTCTGTTAAGCTTACATACTATGTTTTGTAATTTAGTGGTATGTTTTTTGAAATAAAAGTTAATAGACTCTCATTGTATATACTTCATTTGTTTGGCAGAGTGTGGTTGTGAAAGTATTTATTAGTATTTTAATATAAACTTCAAATGGAATATAGGAGATAAGAGGTTAACATCGATTGGTGTGGAGATGAACATTTATATGTTGGTGAGCCTCGTGTGTGGGAATTCTCGAGTCGGTGTTCGGCCAATCACCTTGGCTCGTTGTGGAGGGTAAAGTTCGTGCTGGAACCTGCATGCTGCTGATTTGAATGGTTGGCCAACTCTGTAACCAAGTGCATAACATTTGGTTTACTGTTCTTTCAACTTTCAAGACAGGCTGTTTTAAAGTGATACTAGAGTGGGTGCATTTGAACCACATGAATGGAAGCTGCCCAGTTGGTCCTGTCGATGACCTCATATTAATATAAATTGCTTGTAGGAAGGGTGTGCGAGTCCATGTTATCAGTTTCAAGTTGTGAGTCGAGTCTTGACCAAATTAATAAATGTTATACAGTAAAGAAAAAATGAGACCAAACCATTGAACATATAGCTTGCTTATTTTTTCAATTGAAAATCATTCTGTTGCTAGGTATTATAAGAGAAAAAGTACTGGTGATTTTATTTTGTAAATAAAACTTGGTTGAATTATTTAAATTATTAGTACTACTATTGGTACTACTTGCCTATCTTGACATATGGAGCAGTTACATGGTCAATCAACTGGAGAGAAGAAAAGAAAATGGAGGCAGCAGAAATGAAGTTTGTAAGGAGCGTAGCAGGAGTGTCAAAGTTGAAGAAGAAGAGAAGCAGTAATATAAGGAAGGAAGTGGGAGTGGAAAGGTTATCATTTAAATTGGAAAGGGAGAGACTTAGGTGGTACAGGCATATGCGGAGAATGGAAATGGAGAGAATACCGAGAGCAATGTTTGAGATAGCAGAAAACAATGGAGCTAAGAGAAGAGTTGGAAGACCAAGAGAAAGGTGGCAAGAGGGAGTCAGGTTTGGGGTAGACAACCGAGGAGAAAAATGGGAAGAAGTGGGAGAATAGAGAACGATGGAGGGAACTCGTAGGAAGAGAAGAAGAAATAGAGAATAGGCCTAGCAGTAGTGAAGAAAGAAGAGGAGGAAGAAGTCGGAACTGGCAGGAACCGATTGATATGAGAAGTCTGTCCTAAAAAACTGGTGGAAACACCCCCTGGCCCAATTTAATTGGTTATCTGGGTTTGAGATATATATATATATATTAGAAATGTAAGAGTGAATTTTGAGGTTAGAAAACCATGGTGTCAGCAATTCATGACTATCCACACTGTCCGATGAAAGAAAGTACGAAATTGGCCGAAACGGAAAATGACATCACGTTCAACTAGTTTTTTAAAGTTGTTATTCAAGTCATAAGACAGCTGCTATTTTGATTTCAGTAACTATAACCATAACTAGAGAGCATATAACCATCCCCTTCTGAAGTTACCGGCCAATGAGATCACTTGAGATTCGTCTTTGACTCAGAAATCGAGTCTAAAATATTTTCAACGTGTCCGATCCTGACAGAGACTAGCACGGATTTAGACAGACTCGCACACTCCTAGTTACTAGTTATGTCCAATCCAATTCCACGTATTGAATACTCTAATATTAACTGTACGTGAGCTAAATTCAACTCGTTATTGACTGTCGACTACATTTTCTGTATAGGCTGAAACAAGTACAATACGTATTTCACACTTTAAAGTTACATTGGCCTTGTAATTGTGTCAAATCAATAATAGTCGCAATGTTGGTGTGACTGTAGGTGTGACTGTAAAAAGTTGAAAATGTGACGTTACTACTTGAAGACAGGTTGTTTTATCGTTGAATTTCAATTCGAAAAGAAATATAACAATACACAGTGATGCTATGAAAAACTTGCTAAAAACTTGATATGAAAAACTTGATAAAGTTTATCAAGTGATATTGTAGTCCCTGTTCATTACATTACTCACTAGCAGCCACAAGAGCCAGCAACAACACTTCCCCCAATAATAATGGAACATTAGCAGAAAACCTACCCTCACAAAATACACATCATACAATTCAACTTTGGGGTGTGCTGCCATCGAGTTTGTGGTGTTACAAAATATGGGTCCAAAAAAGAGTAAAACAATTGTAGCACTTCACTTTATAAGGTCCATGGTAACACTAAACACAAAAATCTGGACATGTGTAGATTACAAAAATGCATCGCCAGGCAAGCTGTGTGGGTGTTTTAGCCTGGGTTCCAGTGTTTTTTTTTGTTTTTTTGTTTTTTTCAGAAATTTCAGCCGAAATTCTGTTACCGATTCCTCTCTTGATTTTTTGACAGAACTTTTTCGGCTTCTTTGAATCCAAATGAAAACAATCTTTCAAATCTAAAAGTCGAATGTAAACATTTGTTCAGATCGTGAGGTCTATATAATATATATATCCTACCTTGGTTCACATTTATCTTTGAAATTAGTTGAAAGAAGGAGTCCTCCAACCGAGACGCGTGGTCGAGTGGTAACACACTGAACTGTCATTCAGGAGACCGGGGTTCGATTCCCGCCACGGTCGACCATCCTGATAGGGGTTTTTCGTGGTTACCCTCTGTCGTTCAGGTTGATACTGGGATGGTTCCTTAACTACAGGCCACGACCGACTCCTTCCCACCATCCAAAACACCTAATAAAATAACCTTTCATCTCGTCATCCCATCATCTCATTCATCATCCACCAATGCCAATAGATCATAGCCATCAGTATAGTGCGTCGTTAAAACCCGATATGAAAAAAAAAAGGAATCCTCCCACGAGAAATGTACCTATTTCTCACAACCCATTCACTGAATCTTTTTTCTTACATACTATTATGCACAAATCATCTGATTATAAAAGAATTTTGTATTCATCTTTTTCAAAATTGCAGTACTTTTAATATCAAATCCAATGCCATGTGAAAAACAGGAAAGGCTCATTCAAAATGCGACGTTAACTGAAACTTATACGTAATCGTTAACTTGAAGCAGCTATCGTAATATTTTCTGTCTCTATTCACAATAGACCAGCGCGTAGCCGTATACGCGTAAAACCAACAATCATAACATCAAGTTTCACCGCCCTCTCGAATAAACCGATCCGAGACGACACCGAATGTCAACAAACTGAACTGTCAGTTGTGTTGCTGAAAACAGCGAATTATGGATCGAGAAGATGTATTCATATTTCATTGTCATACAATGGGATATGTGTTGGGGTGTAATCATTATTATTCATTTTTATTTGCTGGGGTGTGATTATTATTATTATTCATTGTTATTGCGAAGACGAGACGAGAACTGTGAGTGTGAAATGGCTGCCAATGTCTGTTTACTATTATAATTTGTTTATAATTTGTCGGTTTCTCCGTTCGCGCGCCCTTCATCGTGGTCGATCGATTCGGCTTTCTGATTGGTTGTTTCTTACGGTGAACGTTAACTTGTAATTTAAAAGCTTGGACCTTGGTAGCTCATAAGTTAATGGCTTTCGATAATAAGTTAACAACATGCACTGTGAATAGGCAAGTCACTTGCCATAACCCCATCATTTTACAAGTTAACGATTACGTTAGAAGTTTAAGTTAACGTTGCATTGTGAATGAGCCTGAAGTCCGTGGCTAGAAGCCTGCTTTGTCACTCGTAAGAAAAACGTGATGGAATTAAATGTCTGTGAAATATCTGTACGAGTAACCAAGCAGAATGAAGTAATTTTTTTTTCCTCAATAAATTCATTCTCATGTTCATGATACACCTGAAGATAGCGATTATGTATACTGGTAGACTACAAATTTTCACATTGACATGAGCACCTAATTTGGAGAAAAAAAATCCTCTTCAAAAGTCGATAGATTACCTGAACATCTCCTGCTGGCGAAGTCTTGCACAGTCATCCAACCTGACTTGGTGTCTCCTTTGTTCATCCAGACACTCGGCGCATGGCTTGTGCTCTGCTGTACCTCTCTTTTGTGCCGCAATAGCACTCTTCTCTGGTGCAGCGCCAAGCCCAATTACAGTACCGTATGCTGCCTTGCTCCACGGCCGGTCGAAGCAGGTGTCTCGCTCATCAGACATGGCCCGAGTCGAGATTTGCTCCGCGGTAAGGGGCGGTGGAGCTGGGTGGCACCGGTTATACTGCCAGTTACCTTGACCTTGAATTTTGCGACGTTCGTCACAGTAAATCTGCCCTGAAAAACGGTCGCAATATTTGTTAAAGATTGAATATAACCCTATGCTGTTGTGCTCGAATGATCTTAACAACTTGGACCCGGTCTTACAAACTGTTAGTGGGTGGATTACGTAATGTTCAGCGGGTTAACTTGTTATAGCCCTCGATTACGTATGTTATTTTTGTACTGTAAATAATAGTTGGATAATGCTTTCAAAACTGGAGTTCGGAAAACTGGCTCTTGGTGGTTCTGTATACTAAACTGGTAATGAACAGAAAATCAAGAAATGGCTTGAAATAGTAGAGTTGGTAAGTTCAGTGTTCAATGGATACAAATACGGTAGTAATTTCAAGGTTCAAGCCTTTCAATGCCCAATATCGTGCAAGTATAACATAACACAAGAAATGCAAGCAATGTATACTTGGAAGCTTTTAATACAAATAGGTTTAAATATAGTTTATTTTATGAAGGTATTTAGATTATATAACTCACTTATAAAAATACACTAGAAAAATTGATACCAATAATAGTAGAACCACTGACATTAATAATTTATCAAGCGCTGCAAACTGGGATCTTTCCAGACTTGATGAAGAAATCTAAGATCATTCCATTACATGAAAAGGGTATTAGCAAACAAATTAGCAGACAACTATAGACCTATATCACTTTCATCATCCTTCTCAAAAATTCTTGAAAAAATAATCTCAATTAGAATAACTAGCTTTCTTGAAAAACATGAAATCTCTGCTATAAATCAAAATGGTTTCAGGAGAAGAAAATCCACAAGCACCTCAATTAAGAGATTTTTAGACAAAATAATAGAAGCAATAGAGCAAAAAAAAAATGTGTTAGGGATATTTTGTGATCTATCAAAAGCATTCGACAGCGTGGATCACAATATTTTTCTATCAGAACTAAATTTCTATGGCATAAACTCACTTAGATCATACTAAGAAAATAGAAAACAATGTGTCGAAATCACTATGTAATATGTATGATGCAAATGGAAAACAAAACAGGGTAATATCTGAATTCAAACAAGTTTCATGTGGAGTACCCCAAAGATCGGTCTGAAGATTTTTATTATTTATTATATTTATTAATGATCTGTCCTTTTCAGTCGAGGATACAGAATCATTTGCAGATGACACATCTATGCTCATTCCGAAAATCAGCAAACAGCCATAAGTGAAGCTGGAAATAAAATGAACATAGCAACACAATGGTTTACAAACAATAAACTCAAACTAAATTCCTCAAAAACTAACTTCATCCAATTTCACACTGTGCAAAAAGCTGGAACTCTCGAAAAATAGATATAATTGAAAGCCATCAAGACAATACGCAGCTGAAGAGATTGGAATATACAAAATTTCTAGGTTTAAATATAGATGAAAATTTGAACTGGCATAAACATATAGATCAAATATTCAAAGAGATTAGCTCGGCATGCTTCGCGCTCAGAAGAATAAGAGCCATCAGCAATGTAAAAATAGCAAAATCAGTAAAATATGCTCAACTGGAAAGTCATATGAGATATGGTATTCAATTTTGGGGATGCTCAAATCAAGCTCATAAAATATTTACAATCCAAAAGCGAGCTATAGAATTATATACCAAGTCCACCCCAAAACACATTGTAAACCTCTATTCGAAAAAGCTGGGATCTTGACACTTGCATGCATATATACTAGAATCAGTACTGTACATGAAAAGAAATGGAAGCTCCTTAAAAAAAAAACAAGATATTCACAAACATTCAACTAGAAACGCATTAGAATTCCAGACTAAGCAAACGCGAAATATGCGTTGTAAGATGAGCGAGATATCTGAATAAGGTATAAAACAGTCCTACATTTTCTACTTTATCGACTCTGGTATTCTACACACTTTGTCCTCCATTCAATTGCTACTTTATCTTCTCTGGTATTCTACACACCTTGACGAATATAAAGAATAGTTAATTCTTGGGCAAATATCGAATCTAGGAAGCAGTGAATCTTGGCTCATTTCCATATATTTGATGAATAAAAACAGCCATTTGAATTTTTTCTTCGAAACAGCTCGTTCAAATTACTTACAAAATGGTGGTTATGTGTATCATTCATATTTGAACACTCGGAGAAAATTTTATTTTTTTCGGAGACGTTTCATGTTTTCAAATTTTCCTACTCAGCCTAATCTTATGGGGTTTTTAAAAACTTTGACATGATATTTCTCAAAATCTATCCAACCGATTCATTCCATAAACTATACAGTTCTAAGTTGTAATAGTTGGCCCGTACAAAAAAATCATGTTGTTCAGTCTACCCATGTGACGTGTGCAGTGCTTACAAACAAACAAACAAAAAAAAAAAAAACACAGACAAGCTCCATAAGAGTGGGATGGCGTCTTTGCTACGCTCATCTAACAAAACAATATACCATCAAGTTATGTCAAGAAAATTCAAACTACATAAATACTAGGCAAACGCAACATATGCGTTGTGGGATTAGCGAGATATCCGAATAAGTTACATAAGTCGTTGAAGTAGTTCTACCCTTGCTACTTTATCGACTCTGGTATTCTACACACCTTGATATCTGAATAAGCTATAAAAGTGGTTAAAGTAGTTAGCTACCCTTGCCACTTTATTGACTGATATTCTACACACCTTGATGCATATAAAAAATACTTTATGGTTGGTCAACTCTTCAATCTAGAAAGCCATTCATTAATCTCGGCAACTGAATTCTGCTTCCACTTCTATAGTATATTTGATGAATAAAAACAGCTAATTTGATTTTTTTCTTCAAAACAGCTGGTTCGAATTGCTTCAAAAACGGTGTTGATGTGTGTCATTCATGTATACACATTAACAAAAAAAATTATTCAATTTGGAGAGATTTTATTTTTCACATTTTCTTGCCCAGCCTAATCTTATGGTTTTTTTTTAATTTTGACATGATATTTCTCCATTTCATTTCCCATTTCAGTTGTTCAATCATTATAGTTGGTCTTTCCAGTTCTTTCTGTATCACTCCCTTACTATTCCTAATGGTCCTCCATTCCTAATGGACTCTCCCCAATACCCTCCTCGCAGCAATCCTCTGTACGCTCTCTACAGCCTTGATTAATACTGTGTCCCGAGGGTCCCAGACTGAACTAGCGTACTCCAGTCATTGAGTTTATAGTGTATAAACTGTAAACTCAATGCTCCAGTGTAGGTCTAATTAGTGTCTTGTACGCTTTGTTTTTAATTTCAATTCCTGTCCCCTTGAGCTGTCTCATAACAAAATTTAATGATCTAATCCCCTTTTTTGGCAACTTTCTAATATGATCCCCCCCCCCCAAGTTTTTATGCATGTATAATCCGAGATATTTAACCCTCAACTTCCTCCAGTATGCTTTCTCCCATTCTAAATGATGTCACTTCTTTATTCTTTTTACTTCTGGAGAATTGGACTAGTCCAATTACAGCCAAATTCGTCAATTTCGTCAAATTCGTCGAGTTATTAGTCAATTCCAGCTACCTTACACTCTCCAGAAGTAAAAAGAATAGCATTAACCACAATTCTATTTTTAGACACATTCGGACAAGAAAATGTCCGAAAACAGTCTTCTTGATTACAATATGTCATTAAAATTCACATTGAAGAATCTTAAAATTCAATGTGTCTCTGATATTTGACGTCACCAAGTGGGTAATTGTGGTTAATGCTATAAAGAAGTGTCATCATTCAGAAGTTAATCTAGTATATGCACAACATCACAAGGTGCATAATATACATGTCAGTATTTTATACCAACTTGTTATGATTATTATAATTTATCTTGTATTATATTATTAACTTATTTTTTAATAAGTTATATATGGTAAAACACTTTTCCATACACCCTTAATGGTATAATTATGGTTTGATTATGGTTATGGTCAAATCATCCCTTAAATCCTTCCTCCTCCTGAATGCCTTTTACAGCTTCCAAGAATTCCTCTCTCCCTATACTTAACTACTTACTACTACGAAATGATACCCATGCGGTATCATTACCAACCTCTTTTCACAAGTATCTATATCTGAAATCTATAACTATATCTAGTATCTATATCTTATCTCTAGAAGGTTTGGGTGGAAGACCATTCTCTGCAGTGAACCCTGCCTATGTTGATCAATCATTGTATATAGCTATTATCATATCATATCATATCATATTTTATTATATTATACAAATATTGTTCAAATAAAGACATACAAACATATATCCTAAAGGGTTTGTGTTCATACCTTGTCATTTGTGCTCATCACACTGTGTCATATGTAATGTACAATTAATGGAAATAAAACTTGACTATTCCTGGTACGTAGTATTGGATAAAATAGATCATTTTAAAGTCAAGATTAGTGAATATGTAATAAGAAAACAACCTGTTTAATTTAAGTACCATAGTAGATGCTGGTTGCTAAATACATATCTTCAAACAATAAACTCCATGCCCTAACCAAAGGTTAGGCCCTTGTAAAATTGCCATATAGCGCATTTTGAGACATTTTTATTCTGAAGTTGGTGTTTTCTCAAACACCAACGTGAAAACACCAACTTCAGAAAAAAAATCTCGTTTAAAATAACCAATAATCATCAACGTGCGGTGGCTTGATGATAATTGTTTTATAATAGTTTATATAATAGTTCCTTAAACATGGTGGATATGATGCATCAAGGTAAGGGCCTAGACCCATGAAGATCTGCTATTTTTGGTAAAAAATAAATTATAAAACGGTATTTGCCGTACTCGAATGAATGAATATTAGGGTTTTAAGGCGCATCGACAGCGAGGTCACACTCGATACCACATTTAATATTATAACATATAATTTGGAAGCTATCTTAATTAAGTGGAATCAGTAGTCATACCTGGAATGTATCTTTCTCTTCGATTGAGCAGCAGTATCTTCATCAAGTCCTGCTTCTCGTGACCTTTGAGCTCCTCGTCTGAGATCGGAATAATGGCGTAGTCATCTGGGTCTCCGATGGGCACCGGCCAGATGGATGCGTCACCGCGCCACCAGCACGGTACCGGATGCCACCACCACGGTGTCTGACATCTAAATAATCATACAGTGACTTGCTGTAGGCCCACTTTACTAAGTTGGTTAAAATACCCAAAAATGCTAGATTTAAATTTGAGTGTTCTGGCAATTATTACCTGCGGTTGCAGTAGGCCTATTTGCAATCGCTAAAACTGAATTATTGCAATATTATAATATGGTTGCAAGTGTCAAATTTGAGAAGAGAAAGTGAAACTTTTACCAAGTAAATTGGGTGTAGTGAAAATTATGAAAATAATTATTGTATTTGAGATGTGACCATTTTATGATTTTTTACTATACCATTTTATGATTTGATTCATGATTCCATGTAAAAATTAATAGAAAATCATTTGATTATTTATTACTCATTGGAAAATGTTTTTAAGCAGTCAACATTGATTTCGATTCACTTTCAAAATTACGTCTCATCTATTGTCGATGTTTCGACTTACAGTTCAAGTGGGCATATTCATGGATATTTTCATGCCACTGTAGTACCAGTATCATGTAATTTGTCTTTTGATTGCCTCTAGGATAACGCGCTTAGAATCCGGTTACACAAGCTCTAACTTACTTGGCTAGCGACTTGCGTAATCCTGACATGCAACAGTGAGCCAATGGCTGGCAATCGCATGGCGCGTCTTGGGTAGCTTGCTTGCCGCCAGCTCGCTCACGAGCTACGATCGACTTGAGCTCCAACTGGTCGGATCGAGGGAATA
The DNA here is from genome assembly GCA_964007535.1 of Brachyptera risi. Lineage (NCBI taxonomy): Eukaryota > Metazoa > Arthropoda > Insecta > Plecoptera > Taeniopterygidae > Brachyptera > Brachyptera risi. The sequence continues at coordinate 23,124,911 of OZ023330.1, forward strand.
TCGCGTACTTGCCTACAAACATGGGGTACTGGTAAGTTTTCTATATTCACACTCACGGTAACTAGCTAATAATACACATTCGTAAATAGGCCTACACATTGTATCTAATCAGTCACATTTTGATATTTACAAATAAGAGTCTTTGTCAACATTTGTAGGTCTTCTGGATGTTATGGTATGTACAAAAAAATCAGTAGCAAACTATTTCAACTATGATTAGTGATCATGTTTGTTTATACTAGATGTATAAGAATGCCCACACAGATGTTTTTGAACATATTGTTGATATGTCAACATTTGAATGTGGTGTGCCATTAAGTATACAAACATTATTATTATTTGAACAAAATTTTATTCCCTCCATGTATATCAATAATTTCAAAAATGTGCTAGATTTTATTACCGTACATGTAGGTCATGTTACGTTACCATAATATTAAAATTATTCATCTGTGTAAAGGATACACATGGATCAATGTATAATGTGTAATCAATATTTTTGGAAAATAAATATCGATTGGTTGCCAAACATGGAATTATGAATTGGGTGAAAGAAAAAGAAAGAACAGAAGCTTACTGAGATTTATGTGTAGAGAACGGTCTAATTATAGTGGAGAGCCGGAGCCTGTAGATAGAACACAGAGATGAAATGAAAAGTACAGAACCTCGTGTGTACTTTTTATTTTATCTAGCTGTTCTCTATCTATGGGCTCTCCACTATGAGTTGGCCTTTCTCTACTCACTAGGAAAACGCGGGATGCGCGTTGTGAGATGAGCTTAGAAGTATGGAAATGTAGAATGAAAAATATTCTGTCAGCTCAATTTACATCTACGGACCCTGAATTACTTCAAACGTTCAAAAAACTCACCTGCAACTTATTGATATATTTAGTGCTGCAACCTATTGCATATACACTTTGCAAAACTAATTGATCCAAATATTCAATAAAATGTACACTTTTATTGCGTTTTCTTTGTTATTTCTCTTCCGATTATTGCAAAAATCTCTGAAAAAGTGTATAATAGTATTGTTAATATTTGGTGAAAATTTGAGAGCTTTTGAAGAATTCTTGTTTTTCAAGTATTTCTCCTCCGGGTTATTCTTATGAGTATTTTTCAAACTTGACGATTTTTTCCCGGAAAAACCTTTCGACCGATTTTTCTGAATAATAATCCCAGCCTATTCTGGTATATCAGAAATATTTACAAAAAGTTTCAATTCGATTCGTATTTTTTCCTGACCTGTATGCCGCGCACAAAATTACAAAAAAAAAAAAACATAAAAACGAAGCCCACTTTTTTTCGGTATGTGAAATAGAATCTTCGCTACGCTCATCTAATAAATCTCAGCTAGTATATCTCAGCTTCTTTCTTTCCCTTTCACCCAATTCATATATTCAGCCTTGGGCTATTTTCCTATACAAACCAAACATGAAATCAGTTACTATATTAGTTATTATTACTATCGATGTGAAGAATGTCGTTAACATAATACAATTCGATTTATAAGAACTATGTATTCCATTATATTCACTATTATTACTAATTCGGGGTTGTTATGATGTTAATGTGAAATTGTACTTCTAATTTTCTATTCTGTATCAAATCTTTTTTTATGATGTATTGTCTCATTTTATAGTTATTTTGTATTCTTCTAGTTTTAGTTATAATGTATTTCAAAACTTGTATGGCCTATAGCCATACACATAAGTGGGTAATTGTTAATTGTTAATTTATGTATTTTCAATTACCAATGAAATAAAACGTTCCTTGAATTGAATTGAATTGAAATTGAATTGAAGCTATTTATTGGGGGACGTCCATAAATTATGTCCCACTTTTTAAGGCATTTTTACCCCCCCCCCCCTCCCTCCCATGTCACAGTTGGTCACAAAACCCATTACCCTCCCCCTTTGAATATGTCACAAATTCTCATACCCCCCCCCCCCTCTCTAACAAAAGATTGAAATCAACAGGCGGCAAAGCCGCAAAGGTACAATAAAGTGATAGAATCAAAATATTAATTTCCTCATGTTTGCTTTTTTAGTAGTCAAACTTAATAATTATTTGATATGCATCTACTATATCTAGGGTGGGTATAAATATAAGAATCCTGAATCTATATGAATGGCGCCAAATACATAGAGCAAAAAATTGGTACGTCACACAGTTACCTCCCCCCCTCCCCCCTTGTAACACCTTGTCGCAAATCTTGACTACCCCCCTCCCCCCCTAAGCTGTGACGTAATTTATGGACGTCCGCTTGCAGTGAAACCTCTATGTACCGTTTCCGGATTCATCGTTTTTACGCTTTTATGAGATTCATTTTGTGTCACCCTACTCCCATTCGACCAAAGTTAAATTTTCCTGCATGGATTGTTTTCCTGCATAGATGGTTAATTTTCTCTTGTCCATTGAAAAATGATAGATAGATATTGTGTAAATGATACACTGTATTGTATTCATGGACACTGATATGCAAATTCAAAAACATAAAGTTAGTCTACAAAAATTGATGGACAGTCTTCTCTCTAATTCTTCTCATTCTGATTCAAGTGGGTCTGATGGTGATAAGTACCATAAATCAATTTGCCAGGTTAAGGGTTAATTCCATCATTCCATCAGAAATAGAAACAGCATAAGACTTACAACATCTTCATCCTTCAAAATCAAGCCATCCGCATCTTAGCAGGAGTGTCCCGCCGCCAATCGGCAAAACCACAGTTCACAAAACTTCGTATCCTCACGCTTCCTTGCACACTCATACAGATCACTTCCACCTTCGTCCGCACCCACCCCAACCAATTCCCCCTCAACAGTTCCGTGCATCATCATTCCACCAGAAATAAAAACACCATAAGACTTCCAACACACTCTCTAATAGCCCCTATTATATCTGAACCTTGATCTGCAACAAACTTCCTCCCTTCATCACAAATTCAACCACCCACACCCAGTGGCGGCCCGAAGTGGCCCAAGCACGCGAGGCCAGATGAGAAAGACACCACCACCCTCCCACCCACTGCAGGGGCGGATTCAGGTCATGGACCGATTTCAGTTTGGGAAAGAAAATGCCACATGAGAACATGTTGTGCAATGGCCTGTTATCGCGAAGCCGACGACCCGCGGGGGGAATTTTTCGATATCACACCTATTTTTTATATGGTTCACCGTGTTTCAGATAAGGTTTGGATGCCGGAATCATTTTACTCATACAATTAGAAATGGTGCCAAAACCAATATTTGTAGCTGAAGGGGCATTTCGTGTCATTTTAGCGTCCCTGACAAGCACTCATTTGTGCGCCCCCAAAACTAAGTGTGCATATAGAAGGTGAATGCAAGGAGGAGCGAGCCATGCCCCACAGGGGCATTTTAGAAAATTACCCATTTTCAATAAGATTCTACGGGTTTCGGGAGCTATACGAAATTTCTGGAATTATGGATTCTTTATACTGTGATAACAAGACTTGTTTTGCCAAATTACTGTTTCAAGCGAATAAAACGCTGAATTAATCTGTCATTCAATAACATTGACATTTGAATAAGAACATATATTCCATCCAGTAATGTGACTATAATGGAATTTAATCGAAGGAATACGATCACTGATAGAAAGTGACAAATGGGTGCCGATGACACCTCTCAAATTTGGCCACTGGGCAGTCACCCTCTCCGCCCACCCCTAGAAAAGACACTCGTCGTTATTATCATCGTTTACAAAACTCATAATATATCATTCTATATTATATAATGTATAAAAATAATATGTAAAAAAACACGGTACAGTGAATTTGTCTTCGTTGTATTTAATTGAGTAATTGACAATATATTATAGCCCAAGTGCTCTACAGAAAAACAAGAATGTCGTTAGAATTTTCATATTGGGGCTCGTACGTGAGAAATTCAAATAGACGAATAGACAAATTCAATAATGGCAGAAAACAAGAATGAGGGGGTTGAGACTCATCAGCCCCGCAGGGAGGTTTTTCAGAGAATATGATATCTTAAGTGCTCTCAACATATTTTGGAGAAAGATTTTTTCTATATATTCATATTCGGAATATGCCTACTACAGCTTTGCCTATTCTTTACCTATCCCGAACAAGAGCCCAGCAAGGATTTCACAGCACGGTATTCCAAGTGGTTGTGGTCTTTGAAGTAATTTTGAAAAAACATTTTTTGATCGTAAGATATTTCGAACCTTCACCTGATAACTACCCATTCTGTATAGAAGAAACCCCGCAGGGAACTTTTTCATGAATATTGTATTTGAAGTGTTCTTTGAAGTCATTTTAAAACAGTGATTTTCTGTTCGTGAGATATTATATGAACCTTCACCTGATTATCACTCACTTCAAATAGAAGGAGCCCTGCAGAGAAGTTTTCTATAAATATTGTATTTGAATTGTTGTTGAAGTATTATTTGAAGTCATTTTAGAATGTAATTCTTTGTTTGTGATATTTCAAAGTTTTACATGATAACCACTCACTTTCAAATGGAAGCGCCCTGCAGGAGAGTATTTCAAGATTGAAATATTAAATAATTAATTCAAATAATTCAATAATTTTTCCTAGCACATTTTCAAAAATATAGGCCTATTATTTCCATGGAGTATGCACGAGCATTGCTTACTTTTTACCTAGTTCAAAATTGATGGAAGGAATTATCAATAAATTGTACTCCTCATGTAACCCTAACGAATGGCCCTGTGTTCGATATAAGCATAGGCCCACTCACGAGAAATTGTCGATTACTCAGAAACAAAAAAACTAGTATTTATCGGGCCATTTTTATTTCTTTCTCCCCTTTACAATCTTTCCCTCACCCTTCCCCTTAACAACATCCACAAGATATGGATGAATTGGACATCTATCTGAACAGGATGAGTGAGCGCCTAAGGCTACGTCCCAACTCATCGAAATCCCAACTCGTCGACTGGTAAGATTCAGTGAAATCCCGATTGAGTGAAATCCCGATTCGTCTACTGTCTCAATTCATCGAAATCCCGATTCGTCGAAATCCCGACTCAGTGAAATCCCGATTCATCGAAATCCCGATTCATCTACTTCTGACCATTTACGTAGGTGTTCAATTCGTCGACTGGCAAGATTCATCGAAATCCCGACTCGATGAAATCCCGACTCGGTGAAATCCCAATTCGTCTACTTTTTGCTATTCACATAGGTGTTCAATTCGTCTACTGGTAAGATTCATCGACTGGTAAGATTCAGTGAAATCCCGACTCGGTGACTTCCCGATTCATCGACTTTTAGCCATATACGTAGGTGTTCAATTCGTCTACTGGTAAGATTCATCGACTGGTAATATTCGTCGAAATCCCGACTCGGTGAAATCCCGATTCATCGAAATCCCGATTCGTCTACTTTCAGTTATTTACGTAGCTGACCGATTCGTCGAGTGGTAATACTCGTCGAAATCCCGACTCGATGAAATCCCGATTCATTGAAATCCCGATTCATCGACTTTTAGCCAAATACGTAGGTGTTCAATTCGTCTACTGGTAAGATTCATCGATTGGTAATATTCGTCGAAATCCCGACTCGGTGAATTCCCAATTCGTCGACTCAATCTAACATAGGCGTTCACGCCTCCTTACAAGAATCTGACCAATGAAGAGCGTTTGCTCATCTGTCAGCCCTTACCCCACCCCACCTTTTACTTCACTCCTAGTTGAAATGAGAGGTACGATCCTCTTCGAGGGATGAGGTCTAAAGGGATGCATTACCTGAATCTAGAGAACAATAGAAGTTCGATAATCATTGTAGAAATAAATTAGAATCGTCATCAAGGGATTCAGATCATTATATTCCAAAGATACTCTTTGAAAATGAAAATCTGAGCAATTTACTTTTTTATTGTGAGAAATTCACTCATTTGCGGCCGAGATACGGCGTTATGTTTGTGGGAGTTATTCTCATTCATCTGCTCGGAGATCTTACCTGTTCAACCCAATATAATTGATATTAACTCTTGACTAACGTCACTAAGAATCCAGCTGCGATGGAAAAAAAGTTTGAATAATCATACTTATGTGATGGTGTAGGCCTACTTGATGACTATAAATTGACTGTGCAATTCATATTTCTTCTTTTATTCTCAATTTTCAACCAATCTACAAATTTAATCATTGTTATCAAAAAACGATGGAGAAATGGGCATTTTTCTCGTAGCTGTTTTCGTTTTCCATCTTATATAGAGTCCGTTATGACTGGTGAAAACTGAAACATAGGCAATGATTGGATGTACTAATTCAATAACAAGAAACTAGAAGTAATCATCAGTAACTTAATTGATTGAACTATCAATCAGCCAAAAAATCGGTTATTACACTTGGTTACGCATGTTATTTTCTCACCATGCATAATTATTGAATGTTTCAAACCAATTATCAGTTGGTACAACCGGCTCATGTGTGATCTGAGAAAACATTTTTGATATTAGATAAGGACGTAGATAAATATGATGTAGAAACATTGTATTCGATCATTTCTCATCCCTCATTACACCGCTGAAAGAAGAGTGCATCTATATTCTATATTTCACTACTTCTCATTGTTTCTCGTCTCATCGCTCAATCACGATCGCACGAGCGTAGTGAGTACTCCAATTGACACTTTTAATGCACTGACTACTTTAATGCTCTAATTCTGTTGCTGCTCCAGAAATGTCACTGGTCAGATTAGCAAAATATTCCTCAGTAATAAGTGACTTTGTTTTGACTTGGGCCTGAATAGTGTTTGTTTCGAAGTGTTTGAGAATAATTGTTTCACGTTTGGAAGCCTGAATGCGTCCAGGCTTCCAAACGTGAAACAATTATTCTCAAACACTTTGAATTTTTCAGTCCCGTTACTAGACAGAAAGTTTTTTCTCAATTCTCACTACAATTATTGTGAAATGATGTATAATTATTCATTCATCAATTCACACCAACAACAAAATATTTAAAGTGAAACAACAATAGATAATGACGATCACTAGTATGTGCTCACATGGTGAGAAGAGTGCATTCAACTGATTTTTTTTTTCAATTATCCTACCTATGTAGACCATGATTTCAGCTGTGGTCAGTATTCTATGTCTTGTAGTGAGCGTTTCAAAACTGTTTTACAGATTTCAGGGTCTGGTTTCGGCGTGATTGATTAATTCAGCAATGTGGAAATATTATTCCAGTATGTACTATATATGCCACCGTACCGGCACAGTAGCTAAGTGGTTAGCTCACTTGCTTCATGTGACCCGGGAGGTGAAGGGACATATCGGACCCGGTTCGATCCCCGCCACCGTCCATCTTTACAGGGGTTTATCGTGGCTTTCCTCTGTAGTCTAGGCTAATGCCGGGATGGTTCCCACAATATAGGCCACGACCGCTTCCTTCCCACTATCCTTCCCACTACCCATAAAAACCTTCATCTCATCATCCCATCATCTCATTAATCATTCATCCGACGCCAATAAATTTTAGTAATCATTACAGTGCGTCGTTAAAAACCCAATATGTATATGCCACCGTTTTTTGATACTAGGCAAACGCAGACATGCATTGCAAGATGAGCGAAATATCTATCACAAAGTGTGATCGAAAACTTTTTATATAGAACACATGGATATATAGAACCAAGATTAAACCTGGAATATAAATTCAATTTAAATTAGTAAATAATCGACCATTTTGATCCCGTTTCGTTCTCTCTTCGTTTTTATTTATTTTGATATTATCGGTAGAAAATCTTATCGAATGGTATGCAGTGGATGACCTTTGATGAGCTAGTATGGGAAGAAATGAAAATATAAGTACGGGCCTATAATAAGCTCGGCTCTCGTATACAATACTCGCCAACAGACTTCGTGTTTTCTTCTGTATTTATTCATTTATATTGGGTTTTAACGACGCACTGTACTGCTAATTACCACGATCTATATATCGGTGAATGATATATGAGATGATGGGATGGTGAGATAAAAGGTTTTTCTATCAGGTGTTTTTTTGAAATTCATATAGTAGTAGTTTTGGAGAAGTCATTCGAGTTTATGAAAACATACGAACGAAGAACGATGAAAGACGTGTGTCGTAATTGCATCTTATATCAATCTTTTGTTCGATTGATTTATATTGGGTCTAGCGACGCATAGCTATAACAACTGAGATAAGGCCTACTAGCGTCAAATAATTGATTAATGAGACGAAAATTTCTTGGATAATGGAAGGATAGTGGGAAGGAAGCGGTCGATGCCTATTATGTGGGAATCACACTGGCATTGATATTCATATCGATATTTTTCATTTATCCATGGGAATTGAAAGACATACGACTATATGGCAACTCATTGATTTATATATATATGTATATATATATATATATATATATATATATATATATATATATATATATATATATATATATATATATATATATATATATATATATATATATATATATATATATATATATATATATATATATATATATATACATATATATGTATATGTATATATATATATATATATATATATATATATATATATATATATATATATATATATATATATATATATATATATATATATACATATATATATATATATATATATATATATATATATATATATATATATATATATATATATATATATATATATATATATATATATATATATATATATATTATATAAATAACTACAAACTTTCAAATCCTCTCAGACATACAATAGATTGAATACAGAACCATACAAACAACATTCTGCACCTTTATACAAACACATTAAAATTTGTCTAATGAATAAGAGATGAATGACATATAGAAATCAGGATAGAAGTTAATGTGGAACGATTATTGTTGAGATGTGCAGCTGGCCTAGACGACGGAGAAAAACCACGAAAAAAACTGTGAAGATGGTCGGTGGCGGTGATCGAACCGAGACCCGATATATCCTCTCATTTTCTAACATTTCATCACATACAACACTTCATACAATGGTTACATAAGTATTTCAGCTCTCCGTGAGATTATCTCGTAGGGAAGCAAATATGAATCAAATAATAATACTGTAGAGTAGACCCTATTCGTCGTGTCTTCTAGGAAATGAAGTGATCAAATCACATATTGCATCCAAAGACATACATTTTACACTCTATCATTATTGTCGATCATGAAAATACATTTTGATTGATATCAGGAATTGATATCATCTTAGTCACACATTGAATATTTTGATCACTTCCTGCAGGTCACATGGAGCGACAGCGTTAGCAACTGAGCTACATGCATCGGTTAATCCTCTACACCGTAATTTTCAAGGGGATGCATGCACGGGTTTCATACAATGGGAAAATTGTTCTTCACTATTTTTTCCATGTTCACGAATCAGCGACATTGAACGGAATGTACTTGACTTATATGAGAATCAAGATAATTTCATGCTCTATAATTGATATCACTTTTCTTTCATTCCGTCAGTTTCAAGATGAGACAATAATGAAATAGCTCGATTATCTGTGGTGATATTTCACAAACTTTTCACTTTATAGCATTTTTTTTCTCAGGTGTGTAGCATTCTACTAGCTACCCAGGGGTTGTTTCAGCTTCAAGTATTCACACACAACCAATAGTTCATTTGTAAGAAATTATGAATTGAGAATTATTTTGAATTGAGCCCTGTAAATGCAGTATCTTTTTCATTACACTGTAGTGAACTTGTGCGCTATTCGCCTACAGTGATTGAGGAATGTGTGAGGGGTAAGTAAGGGTCTCTGAGAAAAGAGAGGTAAAAAGAGGGGTGGGAGATATTCTCTGTGATACCAGATGTCATCGTACTCTTTGTTCGCGAGAGCGGTGCTAAACAAGTGAATGTGAATCCAACCCTTTATGAGTAGGTAAGCCAGAGTAGAGCTACATATTACAGAGTTGACTACAATATGAATATTAGAATATGATTAATAATCATATAAAATTAATGACAATAACTAGATAATGCAATGATGATTTGATTTTATCTTCTTGACCAATATAGATTGAACCAATGTTAACAATGTATTCATTGAGTACGGTATACGTATTGGTTGTTGATCCATATGTGCTAGAACAACACTTTACACGGAATGAACAGCGAACTGGAAAACAAGTTATACTTGGCTAACAGCAATAATATCATAGGCTCAGTATTGTCACTATAACATTTATTTTGTCATTGAACGTCGTACATTTCTTTCACAGTCATCAGGTATGATATATATATATATATATATATATATATAATACTTTGGACTATCAAGAACTGTAGGCCCGTTTGCCCGCCCGCATATACACAACTATTTACTGTCACTATAGACGCTTTCTCAAGACACGTCAATCATCTTGCACTCTGGACCTATTGTGAAGCAAGAAAAGGGATTAAACCTTCGCTTCCGTAAATCAATCTTTAGGAACTCACCAATGGATGATTTTTCTCATAGTACAATTAGGCATGTTGTTCTGATTATATAATCACACACCACTGAATGGTATTCAAATCCCGTCCTTAATTTTCGAATAATGGTCAATGCATAGCCGAAATGAAACAACAGATGTAATATAAAACATTTATTTCATCAACATAACTTCCTACCAGTCCTGCCCAAGATCTGAAACTCTCGGAATTATCACGTGATAAAGTTCTCTATCGTAATTGATAGCATATCCTACTTGAATACGTTTTTAATAGACATAATTTGTTGCAATATCAATTCCTTTCTCATTTCTCCAATGTGCAACTATTTTTGAGAGGATGGATCATTATTGATCGATTTATTCATTATTTATTATAGTCCGCGGCTCCACAGAGGTCAATCGACGAAGAAATCGAAGGCATAATTTTTTACCATAGACGTACTAGAATTGTGACGAACCTAATTGCAGTTTGCCCGTATGCCATTATCTGACGTGAGACTGCGTAGTTTTGAGGCACAATGACATGACCACTGCTGACAATAACTGTTTCCAAAATTCAAATCCTCAATCAAAATAACCGAGGAGAGAAAAATTGAAAAAATCTTTCTTCAGGGAAAATCCAACTTCTTACGGAATCCACAAAGAAATCATTATGAAGTTGTTCAAATATCAAACATTTCACGCACTCTAAGAATGTTCATCTCACATTTTTCTACCGCTGTATGCGCTCAAGCAATAATGATATGTGTGTCGATGATTATGAACTAAGGAAACGCGTTATGTGTTTCCGCTTTGGTGTATGAGCTTGAACATATCAACATATCTTTGGTTGGTTATAAATATCCACCTCGATACCCAAACAATTATGTCACTGCCCTCCTGGTTAATTCATTACTCATTCTAATTGATTTATACAGTACAAAAGAAGGCATTGTTTCAATCGTTTTGAATTAATCAGGAAAACATGTTGCTTGGATTTGCTTGGTATCAACTTTTGAGTGATTTGAAAACTTCACATGATATTTTTCGTTACATCAAAACGGCTGATCCGCGGAATAATGTGTATCATTGATATATTGAAATTTCTTGAAAATGTGAATTCTTTCCGAGGAAATATTTTTCACGAATTTTCTCCTGTGGGTTACTCTCATGGGATTATCTAAAAACTCTGAAATGAGTTTTCTCAGAAGTGCTGCAACCGATTGCGCCTCAAAACTGAACAGTATTGAATTATATGAGGACACTAATTGTGTATGTCAAGGTTTAACTGAATTTGCATGAAAAAAATGTAGCATGTTGGCCTACTTTTTTTCGAGCATAGTGAAATTGAGTCTTCGCTTCGCTCATCCAGAAATATACTTTTCATAATCCTTGAGACACATTTTATAGCTTGAGCGCAAACTGCGGTAGCCAAAAATGCGAGATGAACATTCTCAGTGAGCAATATCGAGTGTGTGAAATGTTTGATATTTCAACAAAATTCAGTTCCAAGTATTTCACCCTTTCCTCATTTGTTCTATTATTTCTATTATAAAAATATTCGATCATCGAAATCCCGTTTCATTCTCTCCTCTTTTTTTTTCATAGTTCAATGTTCAATTAAAAATATAATAATACCATATTTTCAATTAAAATGTTCCTGCCGTGGATGACCTTTGATGGGTTGAATTATTGAAAGATATGAAAATATCAGTATTGGCCTATAATATATTCTGCTCTCCGGCTATTGAGTCAAATATACCACTGCCAAATGTATCAAACACAAAATGTTTCGATGATAAAAAGTGCCGTGCCCAAGATATAAGATCATAGTCAAGTTTGTTTTACTTCAAACCTAATTTCGACATTCACATTATATTCACGCAACTCAGTTACATGTACCCTTTCTAGTTCTAGCTAGTTTTCAAATTTGAATTCTGTGAACTTTTTCATCCGCTTTGGTTGGATATCTTAGAAGCCACGTGACCGTGATAGCCAATGAGTGCGAACAGACTTCCTCTTGCTTGTAGGAATTCATAATAACTTGGTAGATCAAAGAAGTTTTGACAACATATGAACGAGAGACGTTTGTCGTGATTGCATTTGATATTATTATTATTTTATTTATATTGGGCTTAAAGACGCATTGTTATGATAACTGAGATCTATTGGCGTCGAATGAATTATCAATGAGATTACGGTTTCTTGGATATGGAAAGGATAGTAAGAAGGAAATGGACTGGTCGTTGCTCATATTATAGGAACCATACTGACATCAGCCTATTTAGACTAAATAGGGAAATCACAAAAAATCTATAAAAATGGACGGTGGCGGAGGTCGAACCGATGTCCGATATATGCCTCAATATACCCCTCGATACATCTTGAGCAAAGATGATGATGATTTTAATTTTTTGCTTAACGACCTCACCAACAGCCAGGTTATACGGGGGTACGAATGACCGGGTGATAGTGAAACCATGAAGTGATGATAGGTGGAAGGATTTTTTTTACAAAAACTCATGTCTTGTGCGGGACCTGAGAGCTCAAGTCCAGGTTTTTAGTTCACGTACAGTTTTTGGTGGCGATATCACAGTTTTTTGTTTCAATAATATTATGAATCAATCTATGAATGAAACAGTTTTTTGTTTCAATAATCTTATGAATCAATCTATGAATGAATCTGAGTATGAAGAAAAATATTCGAAATACCCCTCAATATAACCCACAATACATCCTGAGCAAAGATGATGATGATATAATTGTTTGCTCAACGACCCCACCATCAGCTAGGTTATACGGAAGTACGAATGAACAGATGATAATAATGATCTGTAGGATGATGAAAATAATCACCTATAGGCCTACATTCTAAATAATTAAGAGGAAGAAAATAAAATTACTAAATAATTTAAAAATAACCAAGCTTCAAGCTCGACTTTTTCAAATGAAAAAGCTTGTGGCGTGGGTCGTATAGCAAGGTAAAATTGCTACAATAATTATGGAAATATGTTCAAGGCATGCAACTGCTCATGCAGCTGTTATTTTCTATTATTGCATTGAAACACACTTGAAAAGCATGAAAACGTTTTTGGAGAAATGGGGGAAAAGATTCAAAGCTCAAAAACTTCATCAATTAGGGTTTATGAGCCAATTGAACCATTGGATGAATGCATCAACATTCCAAAGATTGGAGAGAAAAAGAAATAATTGTTTTTCTCAGAAGTGTTCAACGACAGAGCTCCAGATCTATACAGAATAAAGTTAGATGGTGACGTATGTGCACACCAAGTTTCACTGAGATCTGTGATCTCATCTGACCTGTGGAGCGTGGACAAAAAATATCGTTAGTTCAAGGAGGCTTACGGTAAAATTGTTTTTTTCTTTGATGAAACTCAATGAGAAATTTATGTTTCTCTCATTGAATTTGATAGTGACCAAACACAATAATTGTCCTCAATCAACTATTATCATCCATTCTCGCTATGCTGTGGTAGGCTTCAGTTGGAGAAGATGTGAATGGTGACTGTAATTTGCAACAAATAATTGGTCTCTTGAAATCATATCAAACCAAAATATATGGCAAATCAAGTTATTTGATTTGTGTGCTGAGACTATCATGTTGTCATCATATTGAGGGTTGTAATTGAAGGTACTGTCTCGGTCAGGAAAGACATATATACATATTATATATATATATATATATATATATATATATATATATATATATATATATATATATATATATATATATATATATATATATATCGATGACATAAATTGAACTTCCGACTTCTGTAGTTGTTCTATTTCGATCATTTATATATATATATATATATATATATATATATATATATATATATATATATATATATATATATATATATATATATATATATATATATATATATATATATATATATATATCGATGACATAAATTGAACTTCCGACTTCTGTAGTTCTATTTCGATCAATTATATATATATATATATATATATATATATATATATATATATATATATATATATATATATATATATATATATATATATATTGGGTTTTAACGACGCACTCTACTGATGGCTACGATGTATTGGCGTCGGTGGATGAAGAATGAAATGATGGGATGATGAGATGAAAGGTTATTTTATTAGGTGTGTTGGATGGTGGAAAGGAGTCGGTCATGGCCCGTTGTTGAGGAACCATCCCAGTATCAATCTGAAAGACAGAGTAAAACCACGAAAAACCCCTGTCAGGATGGTCGACCATGGCGGGAATCGAATCCTGGTCTCCCGAATTGCGGTTCAGTGTGTTACCACTCGGCCATGCGTCTCGGTCATTTCGATCATACTTTGACTAGATTAAAAATTCAAAAAAGTTTTGCAATGCTATTTCGTATTCTGTAAATATGTAATCAGAACAAAATGCTCACTTCAATTAAACAGAGGAATTGATTGTGAGTCAGAATGTAAATATTTTTCAACAAAAGAAAAGGTGAACGACCCTACAGATCCACGGGCTCAAGATGATTGACGTGTCCGGGGTAAGGATAGATGGACAGAGTGAGAGCTTCAACCACAGACCGACTGAGAAGGGATGTTAAGCTTTCCCCCTCCCCCTTACATCAGTTGAAACCATTCCACCCAAGGTAGGCCTACGTTGCGTTCCACCCATGTAGGATGGTCAAGTAAGAGACCCTCCCCGTGTTCAATTCATCGACTGGCAAGACTCGTCTACTGGTAAGATTCGTCGAAATCCCGACTCGATGAAATCCCGACTCAGTGAAATCCCGATTCGTCTACTTTTTGCCATTCACATAGGTGTTCAATTCGTCTACTGGTAAGATTCATCGACTGGTAAGATTCAGTGAAATCCCGACTCGGTGACTTCCCGATTCATCGACTTTTAGCCATATACGTAGGTGTTCAATTCGTCTACTGGTAAGATTCATCGACTGGTAATATTCGTCGAAATCCCGACTCGGTGAAATCCCGATTCATCGAAATCCCGATTCGTCTACTTTCAGTCATTTACGTAGCTGACCGATTCGTCGAGTGGTAATACTCGTCGAAATCCCGACTCGATGAAATCCCGATTCATTGAAATCCCGATTCATCGACTTTTAGCCAAATACGTAGGTGTTCAATTCGTCTACTGGTAAGATTCATCGACTGGTAATATTCGTCGAAATCCCGACTCAGTGAAATCCCGATTCATCGACTTTTAGCCATTTACGTAGGTGTTCAATTCGTCGACTGGTAAGATTCATCGACTGGTAAGATTCATCGAGATCCCGACTCAGTGAAATCCCGATTCGTCGAAATCCCAACTCGTCTACTTATTTTACCGCATTTTGAGCAAGTCGACGAATCGGGATTTCACTGAATTGGGACGATACCAGCGCCTAATGATTTCGTTCAAAATTATAATTATGAGAATTTAAAATCAATTTCCCACACATTGCATGTACCTTCTGGAGTCCACGTCTATATTACCGCATACATTCTCATTCATTTTCAGCTAAAATATGTAGACAAATGACATACATAACACGATGATAACACATCTTTTAATTCAGTATGACGATCTACATCAAAACTCATTAAATAATGTCTGATCAGGTAGATCCCTCTGGGACCTACCTGATCAGGCACCCACCCACCCCTTTCGGGCGCGGGGCCATGGACCCGAATTTGTATTGTCGGGCCGCCACTGCCCACCCCTCCTTTGATAATAACCTTAAGTCCTTCCCAACCCAACATCCTTTTTACAACCTCTCAGAATACCTCAACCATGATTTCCCTCCACATTAACCTTATGCACTCCCCCCCCCAACCAAATAAAAGTAAACTTCTCTATGCCTCAACTTACTCTCCTCAAAACTGTAAATAATCCTTAACGTTATATACTCATGCTTATTTTATTTTACCTAATCATTATTTTAACTATTATCACTAATATCTTAACAATTAACTATCATTATATTACTTTGATTATTAGGCCTACTATTATTATACAATACCCATACTTTGTACAATGTACTGATCCACGGGACAAAAATAAATACAGGCCTAGGTTATTTTAAACAAGTCAACAAATAAAATTAAAATGGTTGATGTTTCTTCTCTTACTTCTGTGTGCGCCAACTGGATCAAATGATTGTTTTGTGGAAAACTGGTCGTTGACGCAGAACAATAAGGGAGCGTTTTTACCCGGTGTGTCCACCCAGTTGGCCCTCTCGCGTTCGACCATCTGTTTCAAAACTCTGTCCTCTAATGGATCTTGGCTGTTTCTACACAAGATACACAAAACAAAACAGCATGGTTATTTTGTAACAATATAAAAATAATTTGAAATATTCAGCAAATTGAGCCCCTTATAACCTCATGGATGTACCTCAAAATATTTAACTGCTTTCCAACTTTCCAACCATTTGCCAAAATATGTTAAAGACAGCACTTCAGCTGCTAGTTTTAAATTAAACGTGTGTAACTTCTTGGAAAAATCATTTACCATGATGTCAGAAATTACCTAGACTGATAATTGTTATTTTAGCAGTATTTGTTATTTCAACTTTTAATTAATTAAATGTGTTCACTTTCTCATAGGTAAGGTTAGGTGGAAGAATGGTCAGCTGACTGAAGCTCGCCCTTCTTGAATGTACCAGCGTTGTTGTATATATGATGAATTATTGGATGAATGAAGCAAAGAGTCAATTTCACCATGCTCTGAAAAAATTCAGTTAGATACAACACACACTTGTTAGGCATACACAAGTGTACCCATCTAATTCGATGCTGTATAGTTTTGAGGCACAATCGGTTGCACCACTTTTGAGAAAATTCATTTCAAATTTTTTGGCTGTCAACCAGCGATATCGCTCCCACATGCGGTAGCGAAAATCGGATCGAAAATGTTCATGTAAGGCCAGCTTAAGAATAACCCAGAGGAGAATATTTTTTCAACGAATTCAAATTTCAACTGAATTTCAACATAATAATGATACACATTATTCCGAACTTTCACCCAAATCGGATCAGCCTTTTTGATGTAATGAATTATATAATGTAATGTTTTAGATCACTCGAAGCTATTTGCATAATATACACTTTGTAAAATAAATAATCAATAAAATGTTCTCTTCTATTGTGTTTTCTTTATATTTTCCATCCGATTCTTGTCCAATTGAATCCAAGCAACAAGTGTCAACAATTAATTAAAAATGATTAGAACAAGGCCTTCTCTATTATTAGAGAAATTTATTGAAATGAGCACGATATAGTGATACCAACCTTCTTTATCATAATATAAAGGAGGTGACCCAACTCGGGTGTTGAAAGTGAAATATTTCCAGGGTCAGAATCTAAGTCCATCGTCCCGATTGCCTGTAGCGCAACTATCGCTTTTTTATCGAACTATTTAGAACAACAATGCTCAACAATGCTATACACGGCCCAGTAGATTACGAGAATGACAGATTTTGTTAGTTCAATGATGCCACCGGTACCGTAGTCACTCCTAAACCCTGTTCACACCGAAAGTTAATCTCGATCAAGCTAATTGCGATTAAATGTACTCATGGAATTGTGGGTAATAAACTAATGGCGTTAACGCGCTAACATGGTTTGCTGGACGAGATTAAGACGTTAATCACTGTTAACGTTAATGGAGTTGCGTTCACACTGCACGGTAATCGAGATTAAGTCGTTGATCGTGATTAACATTTTCAGTGTGAACAGGGTTATCCATATCTAGTTCACAAGGGGATCCGCTAAATCGTGACAGGCAATCGGGGCGATTGGCTCTGAAATGACCGCAAGAAACCACAAATGCCTTCCATGTTATCAGTATGGGAGTTGGGTCACCTTCTTTATATTACGATGAAATAGGTTGGTATCACTACATCGTGAAATGAGTAATGAATAAAACAGGAGGGCAGTGATGTAATTGTTTGGATCTCAAGGTGAATATATATAACCAACCAAAGGCATGATAGAGCCAGAGTCATAGAGGGGGCTAGATTAGATGTCGGTAAATTCTCTTTCTTGAATAGGACAAGTAGGGACTGGAATGGACTTAGTAGAAGTGTTTTTGAAGGGGGATGGAATTAGGTTGAAGTTATTCCATCAGAGGGTTAGGGAGATGGTGGGATAGGGGTAATTAGGGAACTTGTCACCGCGCATTTATGTGCAATTGCAAGAGTTTAGATAATAAAAAAAAAGATATTTTCATATGTTTCAGCTCATCCTTCAACGCAGAAACACAACACGTTTTCCTTGTTATTATTATTGTTATGACCCTGATTTTATTTTTCTGTATATTATTGCAAAATTGAAATTGTTATATGCACTAGATGCGTGAACGTTGATTTATATGCTTACCCATTGGCAGAATCTGGTTGAGTGGATGAAAGGTACTTGCCGATGTTGGTCTGAGTCACTCTCGGGGGGCTTTCGGGTGAGTGGATATCAGACGAAATGGTTATGGGTGACGTCTGGCGATAACAACGTAAATATTTCATGACACTCGTAAATATCACAAGTGGCAATATAATCTCGTCATAAATTCATTCAATCTACAATTGCAAAGCACTAGAAGGAAACGGACTAAACAAACCCTCTTTGGTACACGACTAGTTTTAAACCAATTATTGAAAATGATCCCTCGTCTAACATTCCAACTTTTAACTTCCAAGTAGAATGTTTGTTTTAAAGGAAGGCGTTGTCGTAGTAATCACTCACTTGTTTCAGCATGCACGGTTCTTTGACTGGACACATGCGCTGTACACATCCTGGCGTCGCTGCTTCCGATATCAGCGGTTTACTGTCTTCCTCCGTATATCGAGGTCCGTTGACAGGTGGAGGGGACGGCTTGTAGTCCTGGTTACACGGTCCACACGTAGGGTGCGACATGATTGACTAAAGAAATTACTTTTGTTCACATTCAGTAGCAGAACGCAATAATCGTCATGAGTTGAATAAGTGGAAATGAGAATGTTTTGTAAGAAGATTATTCCCAACAGCTGGATTGCTGTACAGGAAATGGATGCAATTGTAGACTAGTTTAAAAAAACATCCTAGAATTGACGACTAACATTCTCTGCCCCATTGACGTCACAAATCACAACATCCAATCGACGGGGCTGTTAGAACTGAGGTGAAATTCAAATATGCAATCGGGGTATCTCCAAATCACCACAAATGATATGGATCTGACTGACCGACTGGTAGAGCCGCGCCCATTTCGAGTTGTCAATTGTTGAAAAATCAATTCAATTGATTGTGCCCAAGGGCCATGGGTCTATTTCTGATAAGAAGTGGTATTTTGGGAAGTTTATATTGTGTAGGCATACTTTTATTTCAACTACAGTACTACCAGTACGTACTACTAACCTAGTGTACTAATTCCTTCAACTACTATTAACTAGTCTACTCACATTTCAATTTTAATACCACAGCTAATTTTGAATGATTTGATGAAGGCCTTTTGCTCTTAACACTTAGAGTTTGGATGAACCAAGAATGTTTGTTTCTATGGAAATTATTTGTAGTGAAGTCTGCCTATCAAACAAGCCATTATTCTGAACTAACAATAAGTAACATTCAGTACAAATGTAGGTATTTGTGTCTCCTGTCTGCTGACCAGCTACACTGTGGTCATTCCTGAATTGAAATCGACGCTGTAACAGAGAATGTTAAAAAATTACATTCATACTGGTACAGTATGTATGTATGTTGAATGAATTCAGTATTAGTTAAGTGTACGAGGTTGGCTCATCGAGAGTCAAACGTGGTGATGCAAACAAAGACCGAAAACGCTATTCGCAAAGTAAATTGAGCGACAAGCACTAGGCTCCATTCCACCTGCCGGCGGTATACACGAGGCTTGTACACTAACCTAACCTCAAAAACCTAACACACTGTCTTTAACCTTGCTTTGTCCACATAACTCGCGGGTTTTAGGCTGTTTTGCCATTTTTTACTTTGCAAATAGTGCTTTAGGTTCTTGTTTGCAAAGAACTGTGCGAATAGACACTTCCATATAGTAGTACGGTAGATATTTATTTAGCAATAAATGCTATTTCACATAAAGTTACATTTTTTGTCATTTAATAATACAAAGTGATACAGGTACAATAACAATCAAATTTGCAATGAAAGAATGAAACAAATATGAAGTGTTAGTAGGCCTATATGAGGTCAATTTTAACATTAAAATAAATTAGTCATCAAGCACGTCCCAAAACTGCACCCTCTCGTGGGATTTGCCACGAAGTTTCCTTGCTTTATTATTTTACAACAATCACGTCTAAACTTATATACATTATTGCAATTTCTTATATAGGTATTCTTTTCCATAATCTCATATCTTTAATGAATATACCATTTTCTTGACACTTGTTTGTGGTTCTTTCAATAAAATACGTTATTTTTATTTCTTAAATTATATTTTTGTGTTTCACTACTATACTTTAAAGTGTCTTGATTTCACATGGAATGAACCAACAGTTATTATTATTTGAATGAAGACATGTTCATTGTTTTACAATCATTATTATTCTTTCTTTATTGTTGTTCAAGTTACCATGTGAAATAGTATGATGTTACATGCTATGTCCGAATTGTTTCTCATTGTTATTATAATTCAATTATTCTTTAATATTTTTGTTTTACTATTATTACTCTTATATTGTGACATTGTTACACCAACATTATTCTTTTGTTCTTTTTTGATGTATTACCTATGTATGATAGCATATGATTGCTAAATAAAGTTTCTACTACTACTGTACTACTTAAATTTTTACATAGGTAATTAGGAGCTAAGTTATGTGAGATCTTATGAATGAAACAGAGGGTATTAAGTGTAATTCTTTGCTTAACTGTTAACCAAGATAAAGTTTCACACATCTTCTTCATTGAGGTAAATCTACCTACTTTTAGAATGCTATGCGTGGCTTTATTCTGTAGTTTTTGATAAGTAATAATTTGATTTTTGTTTAATAAGAACAGCACAGAACCACCATACCTATTATTGACTGATATAAATATATATATATATATATATATATATATGTATATATATATATATATATATATATATATATATATATATATATATATATATATATATATATATATATATATATATATAAATATATATATATATTAGGATTACCGTTCGATCAGAAAATCGTGATCGAAATAGAAGTGTACAATATCAAAAATCGATTGAATTGAAATCGATTGCATTTTTATCGAAAATTGATCAAATTGACGAATCTAAATCGAATCGTATCGAAAAAAAAACGTGTTAGGTAACAAAATACCATGTTTATAATATACTCTGCACGCGCTATATATAAGTATGATGTTACCACACACACAACTACGTTCTCTCCTCAGAAACATTGCATCGACCAACTAATAATGACGTAAATCATCACGTCCAGGGGAGAATCAGTCAATTTCGTGTTGCGATTCTATTGGCGCTCGGCCGTTCTGAGTGTTTTCTCACGCTAAAGTCTTGTCTCATCTCGTTGCTCGTCAAGGTCAGACAATGACGGACCACACACAGCAGGAGATCGTTGCGCAGTAGGAATTACGCGTCAAATAAAAATGATCGAAATTGGGAAAATCATGCATGCTTCTTCGTGATAAAACATTTATTAAAGGTGTTTTTAGTAGAATATCTTACAGTTTCAAGTTTAGTTTGTTGTTATGAGTGTGCGGGTCCAGTACGCCCAGTTGAAATTAGCAAAACACGTATTTTTTACCGATTATAGGCCGACATTCGCATATAAGCCGAGGGTGAATTTTTGGCTTGAAATTTCGAGAAAAACCCTCGGCTTATATTCCGGACAATTTTTAATATTTTAGTTTGCTTTTTTCTCTTAGATTTACTGGAAACACTATTTTCATCCAGGATTACGTTTTTATCATCTACGTCAGTGATTCTCAACCTTTTACACACTGTGGACCACCTATAAACATGAAGTATTTACTGCTTTTTGCTACTTGGGAATATTTTCGTTAATTAAACAAATATGAGCAATATATAGGGTGACCAGATTGTAGTAAATAGAATCCGGGACAGAGAAACATCTGAAAGTCAAGTATACGCGAAGCCGGTGACCCGCGGGGGGTTTGGGGGGCAAGGCCCCCCAACATTAGCCCCACAGTGAATTTTTTTTGGGGACGATGTATAATGAGTTTAATTTGCTTTGGAGCGCGGTGGGAAAAAAAATAAATACACTATCATTTTCTTATGTAGAGATCTTACTTTGTTTTATTATACTGTTTCAATTGAGAATTATCTATTACCGTATTATAAACTTGTGTCGTATGTACATTTATGTAGAGATTGCTGTTGGCGCAATTCCTTTGTCTTGAGTTCATGCCTTGTATTCGGACGACCTTGGTGAGGGAAAAGGTGTTACTTAATTTCAAGTACATAATTGTAAAACTCAGTGCAGGAAAATTCATAGTTGGTAGTTGATCCTCATATCTTATTTTTTCACCCTATGATATTTTGACAAAATGATAACTTGAGACATGAATTCGTTGTTGTAAGAGTGAGAGAGCACTTTGGCTTGCTTTCTTTGCCCTTCTAAATTTATACACGAAAGGTGACTTGAACCATCCTTGCGTTATCAGTGTGCCATAGGAAGGACGGTCGCTCATAACCTTCTTTCATGTTTCTTTCATAACTGCTAACAGCAGGAGGTTCGCCCAGGCCCAGAAGATAGGCCTACTAGGATGGAGTACTGTACTACACAGAGCTAAACAAAATATGCAAGTATTGCAATTTACCGTAATATGGTGTGAAATATGGTGAGATAATGGATGAAATTACGAGAAAATGTAAATATGAATTGAGTAGTAAAGGATGGAAAATGGCATTATGTTCACAGAAATGTGATGGATGCGCGGACCACCATATTGATCTGGTCCGCGGACCACCGATTGAGAAACACTGATCTACGTGATACGCATAGTTTTTCGACTTTTTCCAAACCAAACTCCACCGCTCCGGTGGCATGTATAATGTCATTCCATGTCATTATATATATTTTAAAAAGCAATAATCTAATAAGCGATATCGATCGAATCGAAAAGTACATATCGAAATCGAATCGAAAACCTATAATTGAAAATCGATCGAATCAATCGAAATCGAACGGCAACTCTGATATATATATATATATATATATATATATATATATATATATATATATATATATATCAAACCCAGATAACTAATTACATTGGGCCAAGGGGTGTTTCCACCACTTCTTTAGGACAGACTTCATATATCAATTGGTTCCTGCCAGTTCCGACTTCTTCCTCTTCAATAAAATAAATAAAATCAATATCCATATAAAATAAATAAAATGAAATCATCAATAAAATCTGTAACAATCCCTAAAGATTTCAAAAGTGGACTTGAGAACTTCTTAATAAATCAATGTTTTTATACAATTGAGGATTTTAAAAACTTCAATAAGTTCTAATTACTCTGACAAATCTAATGGCATACTGATACAAACTTGTTCTTACATTTTCTGTTGTTCAATTGTATATAAATGTATATTTTAAGAGCCCGCATCTTAGCTGAGCATGTTTCTCTTCGAAATGCTCGACCCAAGTTTGATGTGTGTTCAAAAGTTTGGTTGTGGGTAGTAATAAAAAATAAATTTAATAAAAATTTGCCACAATAATAAAAATTACCCACCACATTTTCTCCTCTAGGCCTACAAAGCTGAGAAATTTTGTGGGCAGTATATATTATAGGTCTATTATCCAACAAAATTATTATACAGACTGGGAGTAGACCTGAATTAGAATACTTTTCTTATTATTAAACACTGCCGCCACAAAACGACTTCGCTGTCGACATGCCTCTAAACCACCTCTAAACCCAACATTCACTCAAAAGTCAATTGAAAATTACGCACTAGCTAGAGAATGCAACATATGCTGATATTAATACACCAATGAGACGGGTGAACCAGTAGCTAAAACGCTAAATCTCATTGTTGATCTTATAGTCATCATACAATACCATATAAATAATAAAATGCCTATATAATTGACTAAAGTATATATGACCTTATCATCACCGAGTTTGGTGATGAAAGATTAGCTTTATTCAAAAAAAAAAAAAAAAAATTATAATGGCATCAGCAATGTCAAGCACTTTCCAGGCAATCCTCTCACTGGCTATATGGGATTTTTCCTGATCAATTACGTCGATTTTGACATTACATTTTTGTAGAAATGGTATGGCCATTTCATGTGTTATTCAAGTGCACGTGCGTAACCTATCCACGTTTCAACAGTTCACATTTTCTCCGCCGCGCGCGTATCTGCAACTTTTAGTGTAACCAAAGACCTTAGTATCAAATACTGAAGGTATTATCATGGTATTATCATCTTTGTTATATATTAAAGTATTTAGGTTTGTTCGATTTGTCTGCACCAGGGGCAGTTGGTGCAGGCTTGGTGTAGGCTCAGTGCACTATGGAAATTACGTCATGCCAGTTGGTGTAGCACCAAGCAGCTATATTACACCCCAAATCGAACACGTCCGAATTTGTTACGCAGCATTTGAGTTGAGCATTTGAGACATGGTCATAGATTTTCTATATTATTACGAGCATAAGCTACAAATAACCTATAGAAATAATTCACCGTCAGAAAAAAAAGTATAATGCCCGTTCTGGACAACTGGATTGTTGTTGGTGATTAATATTTCCATGACTTAATTTCATTGCGGGACCCTCCATGTTGAAAAATGCGCCAAAACTATCTGCACTACACCAACACACCACCTCCGGAGCTGGTGCACTAAAAAGCTGCCCCAAGTTACACCAGCGCCAAATCGAACGCGCACGGTGCTGCACTAGAGTCGGTAAAGTAGTCTGCACCAGACAAATCGAACATGCTAGTGTAGTGGTGTAGCTTGGTGTAGACAAATCGAACAGACCTTTTGTAACTACCGTACCGCGTCAGGACGATTGAGATCAACTACCTACCTCTTTGATCCCCTTGTCTTTGATTGAGATCAAGATTCAAGAGGAAAAAGTGTAGGCAAAATCAATGGTGCAGGTAACTAGGCTTCCGATTTATTTATTTATATTGGGCTACATACGGACTGTAATAAAAATTAAGGTCTACTGGCGTCGGATGAATGATTAATTTGATGAAGGTTTCGTAGGTAATGGCGATTAGGTAAATGGGTAGACCAAGTTGATATTTGGAGGTTAGGTTTAAATTTCTATTGTTTCAATCGAGGCTAGAGCCAATGCTAGAGCCATGTAATTTGTAACCGTACAAAATCAATGCTAGGGCCTAGATGTAGGCATCGAGCACCGAGCCCGAGTACACTCAGAACTATGTATATTCTATTTGTGTTCTGTATTTATTTACAGTTTTATGAAAACATGACTGGGCCTACATGTATAAACCAAGTCAGAATATACTACGGTTATGTGTACTCTCAGCTAGCGAATGGTATTATTTTCTGGGGCATTTTGCATAAAAGGATCTTCATACTACAGAAGAGGGTTATTATAGAGCCATGACGGGAACCTCATGCAGGACCACATGCCGACCTCTGTCTCAGTCGCTCCAACTCCTGACATTCCCTGCCGTGTAGGCCTACACATATCAATGCATAGTCTACGCACACCAGACAGAACATATCCAAGAAGCAAATCCACAGCCACAACACCAGAACATGAGATAACTATCATATTCTCCTTCTCCCCCACAAATTAGCGCTGCTCAGGAAGAGTCCAGAATTCTTCATAACAAACTGCCCAAGAGAATAAAGAGTCTAACTGCAGACATCACGTTCAAAAACGAACTGAAAAAATATCTTAGGTCTATAACAATTTAACCATACCGTAGGCCTACTCAATAAATGAGTAGGCCTATCTGAATAATGATGTATCACTCAAGAGTATCAATTGGCGTATTCAATAACATGTATTTGTTCAACAGAATAAATGAACATTATTATTATTCGAGTGAATTCAGTGAAAAATTCAGTGATTTTCAGTGAAAAAATTCACTGGTATTATAACTTGAAATATCAGTGTAGGCCTACCGTAATTTTTTAGCTTTTTCTAAAATCTGTATCTTCTAAATGCGGAATAACATCAAGTTGAATTTTTCCATCCTCATTCTTCATGTTGAAAAGTATTTTTTTAGGTAACCAAACTGAAATTGATCATCCCCCTTCTATGTGAAGAACCACCCTCTGAAGGGTACTCTTTGGTTTTCCTTCATTTTCAACAATTTTTTTAGGGTAGAAAGGTGTCAAATAACAGTGTTTTATAATCTCATATGAAAGACTCTGTTCCATAGTTATTGCATACATAAAAATAGTCGTGTTATTTCTAACCCTTATGTGGTAAATATTCGGTTCAAAACGGTAAAATCATCGTCATCGTCAGCAGTTCAAGCGACCCCTAATCGTAGGAAAATCAAATATGATTGAAATGTCAATTGTGTATATTGAGGAGTAGCACTTACACAATTATTATATGGTCAGTTTATCGTGATATCTCAAATAGTTTCCAAGTTATGGAAATTACCGCTATGTACCAATGACACTCCGGTCTAAGCGGAACCTGAAATTGTAGGTGTATGAACCAAAACATTAATATCTTGAAACTGCTCATCCAGCCAGCACAAAACTCTTCACATCTACTCACATCTATGTAGATGAATTACACCAAATTTTATGATATTCTAAAAATGAGTATTTGACCTAATTGATCTTTGACCTCATTAGGATATACTCACTACCGGTACCTATTGTGTTGTGTAATGTGTTACATGTTTTGAATGTAATTGGTTGCGTGTAGGTTTTCATTATCTCTCCAATGACACCTCTCTCAACTCTGTACCTTGATTGGGATAGAAGTTAGACGGGTCAACCTATGGTGGTGCGTGACCAGGGGCTCGCGGGAGGTCAAATTTAGACATCCTCATATCTGGGAAACTAATTATTGAAAATTTTGGAAAAAACATGTAATTATTCCGAGCAATGGTGTCAGTAAGTGTGCCAAATTTCATCAAAATCAGGGATGGTCACCAAACATTTCCATTCAAATTTGGTTGATTTGTTATGGAATGACCCATTGGCCTTATGTGGGGTCCCACTTTTCGCCCATATCTTCCAGACTTTGGATCGGGATTTTTGGGTGAATCATTTATAGATGAAACACAGTCCTTTAAATCCGAATTAACTGTGTTGAACTGCAACACACTACAGTGTTATAATCATACTTAGGCCTAATTGACGACTAGTGATTGACCCGCCCTCAAACGTCACAAAACAGAACATCCAATCAAATGGGCTTTGTTATGTGGGAAATTTGACATTTGCCTATCAGAGTATCTCTAAATTCCCACATGAAGTATAGATCCAGGTGGCCTGGCGATTAGCCACGCCTATCACTAGTGGTCAATTGTGTAGCATAAATCATCTGGTGTTGCAGCTCTACACCAACCTGTGTAGGATTCAACCCATTTTACTGTAGAATATAGCACACTTTCGTGTAGAACACCAGTAACTGTCGAATGTGATACAATTTGCTGTTGATAGAAAATATAAAGTAAATAAGAAAACTAATCACAGGGTAGCTAAGATGAGGTGTATACTGATTGATTATGGTTTGCTTAACGACCCCACCAAAAGCTAGAGGTTATATGGGGTAAGAATGAACAGGTGATTATGAATGTATGATGCTAAGTGAAAGGACGTTCACAAAAACTCATGCCTTATGCTGGACTCGAACCCACGCCCAAAGGTGACTTCGGTTTCTGAAGCGGTGCCTCAGCTGACCAAGCTACAACTTATAGTTATTTCTAATTCGTCGTCTACTTTGATCCATTTGATATTATCTAAATATCTCACTTTTATCAACATTTTCACTATAGTGAATCTCGACAACGTGATCACACCAGGCTTGGACTTGAGAATCCAGCGCCCGGGCTGAACATCATTTAGCACCCCTATAGGCTACTTATTTTCAAAATGTGTGCAAGACTAGTGCTACGAATGTAAAAAAGCTTTCGGTCGATGTGAGAAGCACTTGGCACGTCAACGTATTTTAGCTCAAAATAGCTCAACTATCACTCAACGCCAAAATTTGTGGCATCATGACTCATTACCGACTCGTGCTATGATATAATATAGTTTTTAAGCACTCTGCCAAGTATAATTCGCTGTAGCGCGTTGGTCAGTAACTCTACTCCACATGTTCAGGGTGCTACATCCCAGCTCGGTATACCTTCATTTTCCAACAGTATCAATTGAATATTGTCTCAATCGCACAGAGTTATGGTAATGGCTTTTTTCCTTAAGTCAACCTCAGAAACGAAAATTTCTACACAAATGTTGTGCCATTCAACTATGGTTTTTAGTGACATTTAAAATCAACTTGAAAGAAAATAGTTATTAGTGTCATTGAATTTGTAGGTGTAACCTTACAAAATCAATGTTAGTGTACAGCTTGAAGCAGAAGTGAAAGTCTCTTTGTTACCTGGTGAAACCAGTTGATCATATTTTATTGCATATGATGTAACAGGTACCTAACGACAGTAACAGACATTTACTAATCCTTCAAGCCGTACACTGAATTGTCATTTTACTTTTTTTTTCATGTTTTTCATGCATTATTTTGTTCATAGTGTCATTGTTGCTATACTTGAATTTCATGAGTGTATCTTATTATTATTCATATATCCCAAGAATGTTGGCATATATATTTTGTCAAAAGTAGATCCCTATGCGGACTATGCTAACTAAACACCAAATTTATAGGCTGATACCAGGCCTGACGATTAAATCGGCACCCAGAGAGCAAAAACAGGAATTATAGTGAGCGAGGTCTATTTGGATAAAATGACAGGTACACAATGGGCGTGTCATTATCGTCTCGCAAAAACGATTGGTTGCATCATATTGTGCATGTTGCCCTATATCAGCCATTTCTCTCACAGATCAAATGATTGAAATCCCATATGACCGAAAAAGCAGATGACCTAATCTTCGTTTCCTCGACAGACCAAATGATCGAAATCCCAGATGATCAAAAAAGCAAATGACCGAATCTTCATTTAACCGAAAGATCAAATGATCGAAATCCAATATGATCGAAAAAGCAGATGACCGAATCTTAGTTTCCTCAACGGACCAAATGATCGAAATCATTCGGATGATCATCATCCGAATAAGCAAATGACCGAATCTTCGTTTTTAAAACCGAAAAATCAAATGATCCAAACCCCATATGATCGAGAAAGCAGATGACCAAACTGCTGACTACTTGACGGACCAAATGATCGAAATCCCAGATGATCGAAAAAGCAAATGACCAAAAGTTCGTTTGACCGAAAGATCAAATGATCGAAATCTCATATGATTGAAAAAGCAGATGACCGACCCTTTTTTCATCATATGGGTTTTCGATCAAATGGTATGTAGCCTGCAATCAGCAGATGTTTAATTCTGGTCTTTTCCTTGTTACAGCTGTTGAGGCCTGTCAACATGGGGCGATGCCAATGCACTTACTGCACGCAGTTGTGAGTTCTAGCGGGACTGTTGAAGGAGGGAGAGGAGGCAACTGAGACGCAGGGTTGGCAAAAACCCGGGTTTTTTCAAAAAAGCCCAGCCCGGGCAGGTATTTTAAAAAACCCGGGTTTTATTGGGTTTTTAAATAAAACACAAAGTCACACATGTATTATAATTTAATGAATAAATAGCACATGCTAAATTTAAAAAAAAAATCCTACCAGTAATGATGTCTCAATAAAATTACTTTGTTAAGAGAAGAGAGATTAAAATAATGTATGGAAAATTTCTAATTTGGTACAGTATTCAAATTTGTTCATGACATATCGACTTTCTGGAGTTTTTATGCCTTGCCCCCAGATCATGGCGGTCCGGCACTGCGATTATGTAACTTGTTTTCGCCTTTGGTCAAAACCGTGAGAGCGACATAGTTGTCGACAGCTGAAGTCGCTCGAATGACCTCACTAAAAGTTATGGAATACCAAAAGAGCAAAACGAAATCCACTCACTAGCGACTTCAACTAGTTATAGTTACAGAATAAGGGTCCAGAAACCTTATTCTAGCTGTAACTCTTGACTATAAATTGTAACAAATTTTGATCAAGGACCCTTTGGATTTAAAAGATATCATTCGTCGTAGAGGCCGGGGGCCGTGATAACTTGTACATTCATAATTTTGGTTTGACCGTGACTTTATCCTACTATCCGTGCTTAACTCATTTCCCTAGTCGCTCGGAGTTTGGGAAACTAACATTTGAATAATAAGTAATGCATAAAATAAACTAGGCCTGATATTTATATAATAAGTACGGCCTAATGCTTAAAATTAAAAAACCCGTTTGTGGGTGGTTAAACCGGGTTTTTTAAGGTGGGTGTACCCAATAAAACCCGCCGGGTTTTATTGGGCTGGGTAGTTACTTGCCAACCCTGCTGAGACGGCAGTACGATGTAGAGGTTGACACAGTGAGGACGTAGCAAGAAAAGGGAAGAAGATGAACGCAACCAAGAGAACTACAAGAACAATGCCAGTACACATATCAACTAGCAGGACTGTTGAAGAAGGAAGAGGAGGCAACTGAGACAGCAGTAGGATGTATAAGTTGACGCAGTAAGGACATGGGAAAAATAGGAGGAAAGGAGAGAAGAAGATGGATGCAACAAAGAGAACTACAAGATCAATGCCAGTAAGTAGAAAACAAAGTCGTTTATTTTCAGTTTTCATGGTGTAGGAGATTGCATATTCAAGAAAGAATTAACTTTCTAGTTGAACTAGAAATGCTAATTCTTATGTTTTGTGTTCTCATGTTTCAGAGTCTTGAAATATTAAAACTCAAATTTGGTCTCCTTTTCAAAATAGAAATCAATTCAAAGATTTTCGAGCAAAACTCGAATGTTATGTGTAAAAATATTGAAATCCTAGTAATTACTCGAAAAATGATATTTTGGAAAAAAATTCTACGGAATTGCTTTTTTTTAGATGTCTTGTACTTCCGCAAAATTTTAGCCAAATCAAAATTCGTGTTAGCCTTTTTTTCCATTCCTCTATTCAGATATTTTGAACCAAGTTTTGGTTTTGAAAATCCTTTAGGAATATTTTCTTCTTCAGAATTGTTTTCTCTATGTGAATTTTCCAATAATAATTTCATTATTATTGTTATTTCAAAGCTCCGTTCTGAAAGTCTGCTGGAAATTGACATTTTTTGGTAAATCGGTGACATTTTTCTTGGAGAGGGCAAAGGAAATCGTAACCAAACTGTCTAATGATTTGAAGATTCTGAAGTTGCACTCATAAAAAAAAACCAGAACACAATAGGCATCGAAATTAGTTGCAAAGGGTCAAAAACCAGTGTGCAATAAATACCCTTGGTATTTTTGGCAAAATTTTCAATTGCCTTGATCAATGGTGTATACAGGGGGTAGGGGGGGGGGGGGGCTCCCCCCGAAAATTTACTGAAGCTGTACTGAAATTGCATTATTGGAATAACTAGGAAAACGCTGGATGCGCGTTGTGAGATGAGCTTAGACGTATGGCAATCTAGAATGAAAAATAACTTGTCAGCTCAATTTACATCTACAAACCTTGACTTACTTCAAACGTTCAAAAACCTCACCTGCAACTTGTTGATATTTATAGTAAGCTGCAACCTGTCGCATAAACACTTTGCAAAACCAATTGATCCAAATATTCAATAAAATGTACACGTTTATTGTGTTTTCTTCATTATTTCTCATTCGATTGTTGTAAAAATCTCTGAAAAGGTGTATAATAGTATTTCTCATATTCTGTGAGAATTTGAGAGGTTTTGAAAAATTCTTGTTTTTCAAGTATTTTTCCTCCGGGTTATTCTTATGAGAATTTTCCAAACTTTCCGATTATTTTACGGAAAAACCTTTATTCCTCTGAATAACAATCCCAACCTATTCTGGTATGACACCAACGTTCAGAAAAAGTTGATTGATTCATTTCTCTGACCTGTATGCCGCATACATAATTACAAAAAAAACAAACATAAAAACGAAGCCCATTTTTCATCAGGGTGTGAAATGGAAAGCTTCGCTACGCTCATCTAAAAAGAATGAAGTTTGTGATGAATAAAATATATATCATTTTATGAAATTGATAATCGGAATGTGTAGGCCTATGTGATAGTTATTGAGAAAAAGGGAGGCTACCCGGTGGCCAAATTCGAGCAGTACTATTGGCGCCCATCTGTGATCTATCAGTAATCGTATTCTACTAGGAAAACTCGGGATGCGCGTTGTGAGATGAGCTTTAGAAGTATGGCAATCTAGAATGAAAAATAACTTGTCAGCTCAATTTACATCTACAAACCTTGACTTACTTCAAACGTTCAAAAACCTCACCTGCAACTTGTTGATATTTATAATAACCTGCAACCTGTCGCTTAAACACTTTGCAAAACCAATTGATCCAAATATTCAATAAAATGTACACGTTTATTGCGTTTTCTTCATTATTTCTCATTCGATTGTTGTAAAAATCTGAAAAGGTGTATAATAGTATTTTTCATATTCTGTGAGAATTTGAGAGGTTTTGAAAAAATCTTGTTTTTCAAGTATTTCTCCTCTGGGTTATTCTCATGAGGATTTTCCAAACTTTCCGATTATTTTCCGGAAAAAACTTCCAACCGATTCCTCTGAATAACAATCCCAACCTATTCTGGTATGACACCAACGTTCAGAAAAAGTTTCAAGTTGATTAATTCATTTCTCTGACCTGTATGCCGCACACATAATTACAAAAAAAAAACAAAAAAAACATGAAAACGAAGCCCATTTTTTCAGGGTGTGAAATGGAAACCTTTGCTACCCTCATCTAATGAATCAAATTAATGAAATTTATTCACATCACTGAATTAAGTGAATGTTCTTGTATTCAAATATCACAGTTATTGAATGATAGTAGGCCTATAATTCAGCATTTTATTTGCTCGGAACAGCCATTTAAAGAAATTGGCTTTGTTAAAATCCATGTAGGGCCTATTCCAGAAATTTCGTGTAGTTCCTAAAAGCCATAGAATCGTATTGAAAAAACGAAATTTAAAAAAATTCCCCTACGGGGCATGGCTCCCTCATTGCATTCATCATCGATATGCACACTCAGTTTTGAGGGCACACAATTGAGTGCTTGCCTGGGGTGCTAAAATGACACGGAACGACTCTGCAGCTACACATATTGGTTTCAGAGACATTTTATTTCATAATTAAAATGATTTCGGCACCTGAACCTCATATGAAACACGCTAAACTGTATGAAAAATAGGTGTCATTTCAAAAAATTACCTGCGGGGCCAGAAAATGGCCTTCCCCCATTGCCCCCCACGGGTTGCCGGCTTCGCGTTAACGAACCGTTGCAGAACTGTTCTCATGAAGCATTTTTTTTCAAATTAAAATCATCCTGCCCCTCCATGAACATGACATGGATCCGCCTCTGTCCTGAGGATGGCCAATTTTTCACAAAATGTCTCCCATTTTACACTTGAGTTTGGCTTCCCCCTGAAATATAATCCTGGCTACGCCCCTGGCCTTGATACTTTTTGTTGAATTCCTTGGTTCCGTCTTCATGTATGTGTGAAATGATCGAATTAAAACACAAATCAGGTCTCAGTTTCTTCATGGAGTTTGTTTTAAAGATCTCGAGCAAAAAATAACTTTGTGCATTTCTCATATTATGTAGCCTCAAAATCCTCGTAACTACTCGAAAAATGTTTTTTTTTTTAAAAATTTCAATGGAACTTGTTTTTTTTAATTTCCTTTTGTCCTTCTACAAAATTTTAGTCGAATCAGAAATCATGATTGCTTTTTTTACTTTTTTCAAATTTGATTTTTTGAATAAGTTTCGATTTTAGAAATCCCCCAAAAATATTTTCTTCCTCAGAATTGATTTCTCTGTATGAATACTCTAAAATAGTTGCATTATTATTGTTAATTCGAAAGTTTGTTCTGAAAGTGTGCTGGAAATTTACATTTTTTGGTAAATCAGTGACATTTTTCTTGGCAGTGGCAAAGGCAATCGTAACCAAACTTTCTTATAATTTGAAGATCCTTAAGTTACACTCATATAAAAATACTGGTACATCATAGACATCACCAGCTCATATAAATTAATTGGGGAAGATCGAAAACTTACCATTTTGGCATTTTTTTGGGGTGTCTTGATAGCTTTTGTTGAATTTCTCGATTCTGTCATTAGGTTTGTGTAGAATGATCAAATCAAAATACAAATCAGGTGTCAGTTTCTATATTGAGTTGAATTTAAAGATTTGAGAGCCAAAATTAACTTGGTTCATTTGACATAATATGTAGACTTCAAATCCTCGTAATTAGTTTCTTCAAATGTCCTTTTATCGTTCTAAATTTTTTTAGTCAAATCAAAAATCATGTTCGCTTTTTTTCTACTTTTTCAAATTTGATTTTTTGAATCAAGTTTTTGTTTTAGAAATCCCTCAAAAATACTCGCTCAGAATTAATTTCTTTGTATGAATATCCGAAAATGATTGCATTATTATTGTTAATTCAAAAGCCCGTCCTGAAAGTCTGCTGAAAATTGACATTTTTTGGTAAATCAGTGACAATTCTTTGGGCAACGGCAAGGGCAATCGTAACCAAACTTTCTAATGATTTCAAGATCTTGAAGTTGCACTCATAAAAAAACTAGAACATCTTATTCATAGGCGTCACCAATTCATAAAAATTAGTTGCATAAGGTCAAAAACTAGTAATTGAATATTAATTAGTCCAAATTAATTAGTCGAGAATCCTTGCTTTTCTGGCAAAATTTTCAAGCTTCAAAATATTTTTTGTTGAATTTCACGGTTCTGTCGTTATATGTGTGTAGAATGATCAAATTAGAACACAAATCAGGTCTCAGTTCCTGTATCGAGTTGAATTTTGAAGATTTTGTAGCAAAAAAAACTTTTTATATTTTCAATTTCCAAAATTAGATTTTTCTCAAGTTTGATGGAAACATGAGGTAGCTCTCAACAGACAATAACCGATTGAAAATTAATAAATTGATTGATTTATGTTCAAGTTATCCACTTCAATTGTGACCTCTTTGTTGCTTGCAGGATACAGCTTACCTTGAAGATTCATTCCTTGGATCGTCGTTCACTGAAGTAGTATGTGGGAGTTGGCTGGGTAAGGTCCACCGGCATGTGGGTAAACTGTCCCCCGTGCAGCCCGCAACCAGGTATGATTCAGCCTGTTATAAAATGATCCCTGAGCCGGGTAGGCCAGCCTAGCGTGGTCTGATCAGCCCTGTTGTCTCAAACCAAGTCGATCAAGCTCAGAATGGTCCATTTGTCAGCCTAGAGTTCAATAAATGACAGTAATGACCAGGTAATGTCACGTTAATAAACTTCTGCTCCGAGTAGGGATCTTGTTGCCCTGAGCTTAAAGAAACCTGATACCCATGAGCACTGGTGCCTGTTCTCACCTGGGCCGTGGCTAAAGGGCCTGCACCTGAGCCGTGGGTAAAGGGCTTGTTGGGGATGAGGGGAACGGTCTGGACGGCTCTTGGACGAGACCTTCTACTCTTGCATGCGAGATAGACTTGCAAGAGCCTGTCTTG
This sequence comes from Brachyptera risi, assembly GCA_964007535.1. Classification (NCBI taxonomy): domain Eukaryota; kingdom Metazoa; phylum Arthropoda; class Insecta; order Plecoptera; family Taeniopterygidae; genus Brachyptera; species Brachyptera risi. The sequence continues at coordinate 23,161,022 of OZ023330.1, forward strand.
CATTCAAGGGTACATTGTCATGCATCCGACCACCATCTAAGATCTGCTGGAGGGGTTGTGGTGAGACCTTGTATTCGCACGTGCAAGAGAGACTTGCGTAGCTTCCTCGGAAGCTAAATGAGCCTCTTGCACGCAAGGGTTCAAGGTCAAGCACCCCCACCGCCTCCACGTTCCCGCCATTCCCTCCCTTGCAGGGCTGCACGGGGTTACTGGGAGCCACATGATAATCACAAGTAAGAACACATTATGTCATTGTAACTCATCAATTTATTAATTATTCTGTACAAGCTGTATCAATAAATCTTGCAATCACAAGATATTTGTTTACACATCATTATTACTCTTATCTCAATCCATTCATGTTCCAATTAACATCCAACTAATCAAATACAGCAGGCTGACTTGACAGCTACTTGCTTGACTGTCTGAAGTCACAGCATTGATTGCTGCAATGGACGAACTGAACCTCAACATGATCCTGAAGTAAGCGGCATGGTGTGTCTTGTCTTGTACTGCAGGCTGGGACGAGTGCGTACACATGTCAAACAGTTGGGGCAACCTGCAACAGTAGGAAATAGGTTTGTATTAATGTTATCCATTGATTTGTCAGCAGTCAAAAAGTAATTCAAATCGTTGAATGATCGAGATCTAGTGGCGACGGAGGAGGGATAGATGAGAAGATGACACGGAACTTCATTTTTATTCATGTCGAGTTTAATGACAGATCTATTGGCTCAGTAATTTGAAGGAGTGATTATTGAGAAGATGACATGGAGATCATTTATATATGGAGTTTTTTTAAATATAAATGCAAAGCTGTGATGTTTCAATGAGACATTCGTTGGAAATGTACTTTTCAGCGGCTGAATTGTATTGCAATGTATCTGTAGGCCAACATTAATCGTTATTATTATTATATTACCATTTGGCCACGATTTCGGTTTGATTGTTAAACTCCCTAACCCGACTTATGTTGGATATAGGATATTATTCATTAGGCCTACATTATCACCAATAATTCAAGCATTGTACTTTTTACGTATAAGAATTATTATAATAGTGTTTGTCCTCTTGAAGGAAACTCTGTAGTTGAACATCTGTGTTTACCGAGACGCGTGGCCAAGTGGTAACACCACACATAACTGTCATTCGGGAGACCGGGGTTTGATTCCCGCCATGGTCGATCATCATGACAGGGGTTTTTCGTGGTTTCCCTCCGTCGCTTAGGTTAATACTGGGATGGTTCCTTGACAGGCCACGACCGACTCCTTCCCACCATCAAAAAACAACTGATAAAATAACCTTTCATCTCATCATCCCATCATTTCATTCATCATCTACCGACGCCAATAGATCGTAGCCATCAGTATAGTGCGTTGTTAAAACCCAATATAATAATAAACTTCTGTGTTGTACCGGAGTTCTCTTACAAGTAAAACTGCCCGTACTTGGCATCAGCTAGTTTTGTTATCAGCAACATGCCCACACTCAAACGTTGATGATAATTGATAAGAGAGACGGTCGTTTGAGCTGTAGATGTGTTCCGACTCGGAAGCACCGAAACACTATGCGGCGACAATATACAATGAACAATGAACAATATCATCCATGTGCCGATAAGTCTGTGATGTAATTGAGAAAGAACCGGTTAAATATCTGAATTGACAAAATTTTATCGCTTATTGATATATATTTTGATAGTATTTTTATCAATATGATTCTCAATGCTGAAAGCTGTACATATTTCAATGAAACGATCAACTTACGCTCAGAGTTATTGCGATATCTACAACAAAGGTCACCTGCCCGCTATAGTAGTGAGATCTAGTAAGGAGTTATGAAATTTATTGCCAGTTGTAGTCATTTGATCTGTCGTTTCTCCCATCAAACAACATTCTCGTCCGGAAATGTCGAGGTGGGATTGTAACAAACTGATAATAATGATAGTTCGGCGACACATTATATATTTAGCTCGTTATCGACGGTTGAAACACCCAATCGTCAATATTGATTGATGGAAGAGACGACCAATCGTCCTGTCCTAACCTTGGATCAAAAAATACAGAGGGATGCCGACTGACCTTCCCAGGCCACAGTGTGACTGTATTAGTATATTTCTTCATTTTATTGTATCAGCTACTTGACACGATTCATTCACATCACTCATCACCTAGACCAGCCAGCAGTATCAGTGTAGGGGGATGTACCAGAAAAAATGTCCAGCCTTATTATTGGTTGATATGAAATTGGGGCGGGACTCTAATAAGATAATTCGAATTTTTCCCTCTGAGCACAAAGTTACATAGGTCTGCTCTGTTCGGCGATCCAACGCCAAATGAAGCAAAGCGTGGTCTACTGGCGGAGTTATACATCATTTCGTCGCATAAAACCTTAATTCTAATTCTTACCAGTGAATAATGGAGGTGATCTGCAATTGGAATCGAGCCAATCAGAAGTCATGATCTCGGTTTGTAATCGGAAAGGTCCAATGAGAAGCTAGCGTGTTCTTCAGCGACAGCTTGCTGGACGAATGCATTTGAGTGATGGTAAACACTGTAACATATGAAACATCGCAATTTAAGTTACTCCACAGGCATATCTTGAAATCCAGTTAGGTATCAACTATTGATAGAGATTTAATGGCTTGCAAGTCCAGCTCTAATTGCATGGTAGTGAGAAATAAGTATTAATTAAAGGGGGGTAACGTGCAAATCTTATTTTTTACCATTGGTCTGTCTCATTATGTTATGGCAGAAAACGCCCTTTGAAAATGAATAACTTTTCTAAATATTTACAAAAAATATTTTGAAAAAATAGTTTGTGTGAGAACGTACAATATTTGCCAAATATGATTTTATTTTGTTCAGTATTGAACAAACGTCTGTCACTCAAGTTTTTGACAACCATTGTAAATAAAACAATGTCCACTTCCTCCCTTCCAACACCCGCCCTCACTCCGTCATAGTAGAAATACGTGTTGACAGTTCAAGGTTATTGGTGGCATAACTATTCGCAACATAAAGCCACACGCCATGCGAATTAATCAATTGAAATTATATGGTGGTAATAAGTATAGCTATCTTATACATATCAAAAGAAAGATGACATTCGAGCGCAGATATTTTGTAGGAACACTTTTTCTCTACCTATCGTAGTTCTTCTACGTTCCTAGCTCAAAAAAGCTTTACATGCTATTCTCCAAAAGAGAGATTTTATTTAGGCCTAGTAGAAAATTATCGACTCTCCACGTTTTTTTTCTCCCATGTAAAATGAGGTAAGAATTTTTGCAAGGGCGTTTTCTGTCATAACATAATGAGACGGACCAATGGTGAGAATTGAGTTTTGCACCTTACCCCTCCTTTAATTTTCCATTATTTCAGTCTTTGGCCTACTACTTAGCTCTCTTACACCTTATTATTGGATAAGCGTTAGCAAGGATTCCATCCCACTCTTATAGGGCTTTGTCTGTTTTTTTTTTTGTCCATTTGTGTGTACTCCACAGGTCGCAGGGTTTCACTGATCGACATGAAACTTTTTTTGTACACGCAAACTCATCCAACTTAGAACTGTATAGTTTTTGGAATAAATCGGTCACACCGATTTTGAGAAATATCATCTCAAAATTTCTTAAAATCCCGTAAGATTAGGCTGAGCAAGAAAATCTGAAAAATAAAATCTTTCCAAATGAGATGAAATTTACTCTGAATGTGTATACATGAATGATACACATTATCACCATTTTGTATGAAATTTGAACCAGTCGTTTTGGAGAAAAAATTAAATTGACTGTTTTTACTCATCAAATATCATCATAGAAATTAGAGCAGATTTAGGCTATGACTATCAATAATGTAACGGGATAAGCAACATGGCATTTTCCTTTCGCACCATGCGTATATCAAAGGGATGCCGCCTCACAAATTGTATGATAATTTGCTGGTATTATCGTATGTTGATCTATACAAGTAATAGAGGTAATGCAATCTGTGAATCCAGCTCTTCCCAACTGCATTAAGCAATATCAGAATTAATTTCATTCAAATTGACCATTCTAAATTTAAAATACATCTGTAAAAGCATTCAGACCCTTAGTCAAGAGCCCTACTGCTATATTTACCATTTGATAACTGGATAATTACTCATTATCTACTTTACTCAATGTCTACTTGAAAGATCAGAAACAATGTAAGTGTACAACTACATACTATACATTGAAATACGAGCCTAATACGTATGATTTGATTTGAAATTGCGAATCTCAGAAATGTACACTTGACAGCACAAAAATTGAGATAGCCATTCTATGTCCTTGCGTCAACGTTTATTTCTTGTGTAGTACTGGGTTCTGAACCAGTTTCAGCTATGAGCTGATTGGCTGATTTAATTTTTTTTTACATATTCTGGATCCACCCCATACACGTGCTTTTTACATGAGCGATACTGGATTTTGTTTATAATATTTCGAAGTTGAAACCTGATTCATCGTAGAACCAACTGGTTATTGGCTTACTCACTCGATATTTCGTCTGCAGGAACGAGAAGTAATTCCATATAGATTTTGAATTATAGTTCTCCGTTAACAGTTACCCGACATAATACAAGAGTCAACTCATTTTTTCCGTAATTTCGAATTAGATTATTACGTCAAAACAAAATTTGGCATGTGAAAACGTGTGCATGCTTTAGTAACATGACCGAGACGCGTGGCCGAGTGGTAACACACTGAACCGTCATTCGGGAGACCGGGGTTCGATTCCCGCCATGGTCGACCATCCTGACAGGGGTTTTTCGTGGTTTTCCTCTGTCGTTTAGGTTGATACTGGGATGGTTCCTAAACAACAGGCCACGACCGACTCCTTCCCACCATCTGAAACATCTAATGAAATACCCTTTTATCTCATCATCCCATCATCTCATTCATCATCCACCGACGCCAATGGATCGTAGCTATCAGTGAAGTGCGTCGTTATAACCCAATATTAATAAAGCTAATAAAATATGTTCTAATGTTGAACATATCTGATAAACTCATTGCTTTTATCACGGAGCAAATATATGTATGATGTGGGAGGCCATAATAAACAACACAAAATGCAGGACGGCACATGATAAATAACAAACAACACGATGTTAAAATGTTTCCAGTAACTTGGCTCGACCAAGAACTTTAAAAGTCCTATCAATTTGTCTACTATCGTTTTCCAGGATTTTCGAGAGGGAGTCGTTCATCGACAACTGTTGCCTGATGGTCGTATATTCATCACATTCAATTAAAATGTGCTTGATGGTCAAAATTTTTCCACAGTTATCACACCTGGGAGCTATCTTCTCTTGTGTGAAGAGGTATGCACGTGTGAGCAATGAATGGCCAATACGTGAACGTGTTAAACGGTAAAAGAAAAATGTAAAATATTTGGGAAAATTATATTAGCTGTTATTCCATGGAATAACAGCAAATGGGTTTATATGCGAAACATCTGACTGGAAAAACAGCCAACACTCTTATTTGCTGTTATTCCACTGGAATGAAGCAAAACAAATCATTTGCTGTTGTTCCTTGGAATAACCAATTTCCTTTGGAATAGGATTAGAAGGAGACCAGCACGCTTGGCCTCTTATGTTCAATTTCATGTATCATGTATAATGTAATATACTGGTTTTCAATTTATAACTCAATATTCCTCTTGTTCTCTTGCTTTGATTCTCATTCAATATCTTGTTATAAACTTCTACAAAGTTTAAATCGAGGACGATTTATCATCAGGATGCCCGAGTGTCAACATCAGTTTTCATGTAGCTTCATTCAATTCCCAATTTGCCGCTAGTATGCATCACAGGCCATCTAACCAGAAATTGACATCTACAGGGTAGTTCTCAGTCAGTAGGCATACCAATGTAGATCTCGAAAGGTCAAGAAGGCCTGAGTCTGTAATAATTAGTTGTAGAACGTAGTAATTAAATAGTCTTACATTGTTTCGTACACTGTTTTCAAACCTTTCTCTGCTTGTAAAAACAACTTTTGCCTACACCAAGTAAAGTTGAAGTCAACAGGCCGAATTCAATTAAAATTTCACTGTGAGTAACCTTTAGAGCTGTCAGGGAATTTTAATTTTAATTTAATTTCTTACCCGTTAATAATGGTAGTAATTTGCATTCATGAACGAGTCAATTAGAAGCCATGCAGTCTGTTTAGATGTTCCAATAAGAAACAATCAGCTGCAGCTAGCGTGTTGTTCTTGAGAGCTTGTTGGATGTTATGCTCAATCAAATGCTGGTATCAACTGAAACATAAGAAACGGTAAATTTACTGATTATCGTACCACGCCAATTTTTTTTTCAATTTTTTTCAATTTTTTCTTCATTCCCTTTGAAAGTTTATAAGCTCCGTTCCGCCTGCCGGCGGTATACGCGAGATTTGGACACTAATCTGACCCTAACCTAACCTACATTCTACCGTTGTCGTCTTTGTTAGATCACAAAGTATCAACTTCAAGTGAGTAAAAAATATATTTAAAAAAACAAACAAAATACAAAACGTCCAAACTACACACCACAGATATGAACAAGATCTTTCAGAAAACACAAAAAATGCGAACATAGGACAAAAATTGGCCATGGTACGTTAATCAGTAAAATTACCGGCAAGTCTAGTGTTGATTGCAGTGATGAGTCAATCATTTTTCTTTCATTTCAAGGACCTAGACCTACAACTTTTATTAGGTAGGACTACTTTTTAAAAACTACATCAAGCTACATAAGCCACGTATCGGTATCAGTAAATTTCAAGCTGCGATTTGAAAACGAACTGGGCAATATAGAGCCATTTGATAGAATGATAATAATATATGAAAGTACAAAATTAATGTCAAACAGCTGTTTGTACTTTGAAGGTAAACCTGTCTCTGATTGTAGATTCCAACACAAGTTTTCTTGCCCAACCAAAGTAGTTTCAGATCTAGACGTAAGTAAAGGTTACATGATGTAAATTTGGCATCAAAATTGTTCAGGCCGCAATTTTCATGGTTCAAAACTTTTCTTATCTATAACAATGTCAAAACCCAAGGCCTAGGCCTAACAATAAAATGGGCTAACACAATAGCTGTTTTCACACTACGTTTTTGCCCGTGGGTCAAACCGCGGTCTGCCCGTGGTTAAAATATTGCTGTGTTCACACAGTACTAACCCTGGGTCAACTCGCAGGAGCTCTAACCCTAGTGCAGGCTAGGGTTGAACCCGCGGGCGAGAATTGCCCGCGGGCAGAAGTTCACTTCTTTCTCACTCTCGTCAAAGTTCAACTCCAAGGTTGAAGGTTCACTCAAGTTTGAAGGTAAATTCTAATTGAATGGATCATGAATGGAGGCTAATATTACCTGAACAATCATCTGCAACACACATGGAATCATAACATATCACTCTATATGGGAGAAAACGTCAAATGTGTCTTATCATTTCAACTTAAATCTTCGAGTTGAATCTAGGCACAGCTGTCAGTTATAACACGAAAACAATTTGGCATACACGGCTTTCTATAGTGCTACTTATATTCGTGCGATTTGTACTGACTCAAGGAGGCATATATATATCAAACACGGTCTTCTACTAATCATAATTTCCTTCAAACAAGCAGTGGCAATACCAATGAGTGTAAACAGTCTCCTTGTTGACCCGTGGTATCACCCGTGGTACAGCCTGTGGTTGAAACTCCGGGGTTAGACCACGGGTTGGCCCGGGTTTGTAGTGTACAAACAGCTAATGCAATTTAACATTTAGGCCTAGTTTAAATCTAAACCCCTGATAGGCATTAGGCCTAATACTTGACCATGGATTTGAGTAGGCCTTACAGCAGTCAAAATATTGCCTAGATATTGTAAATATTGGACATTTATTTGAAGAGGTAAGCAAATAAAACGCACTGCAATCATGGCCTGCCTCAATATTCACACGACCACACCCACTGTGTGTGGTCACACCACAATGGTAGGCCAAGGACTAGGCGTAGCATGGGCCTAGACTTTATAGTTATATTTTGAACAAACTCGAAAATATAATTACTGATTGCTCGAGTGAAATAACAATTGATACTTCAATATCACGAGCTGTAATATCCTTAAATTTACATCTACGAACATAAAATCAATAAAATTCAACTTAAACTTACCTGTTGATTCCTCACCAGAATACGAGTCCCAGATGACGAACACGAAGTACAATATGGCTGACCACGTATTCCGGTTCCGAATTCTATATTTTATATATATATATATATATATATATATATATATATATATATATATATATATATATATATATATATATATATATATATATATATATATATATATATATATATATATATATATATATATATACAGAGTCGTCGGAACGTGTTGAAAGACCAAATTCCAAGACCAATTCTAAACCTTCTGGTCATGGGTGGTTGGAGAAAGGGGAGGGGGGGGGGAGACTCATCAAAGCGCCACAAATATTTAAATATGAAAAATAAAAATATCTCAAGAAATAAATATAAATGATTTTTTTTTTCATTTCATCAACAATAATATTTTGGAATAGGTATTCAAAATTTTAATGAGTTGCTCAAGGGGTTTTCTAGAAACATTCCATTTTCCGTTGAAGATTTCACGAAAAAAATGATATCTCTGATTTTTTTTATGAATAAATTTCTAGTTTCAGGAAAATAATTGAATGAGCATAGGCCTAATCGAACAACCAATTCTACCGTACCTGTGAGAACGAAAACGTTTTTTTTGTTCGCACCCCACACTTCAAACCAGCAGAAATTGTGGTGAAACTTGGCATATGGGGTAGTCCATAAATTACGTCACACCTTTTTAGGCCACTTTGAAACGCCCCTCCCTAACATATCAAAGTTGGTCACAAAACCTATTACCACCCCCCCTCCCCCTCCTTAAATACATCACGAATTCTCATTCAAAAATTAAAAAAAAAAAATTGAAATTGGCAAAAAATTGAAATGAATAGATGGCAAAGGTACAATAAAGTAATAAAATTATAATATTAATTTCTTTATGTTTACTTTTTGAGTAGTCAAACTTGATAATTATTTGCTATGCGTCTACTGTTATCAAATGATTCACTCATCACTGCAATCTACGCTATAGACTTGTCTACCTGTAGCAATAGCATTGAGTAAAGAAGTATCCTACGGGATAGAGTGGCAGCGCCATGGTTAAACAGTCTACACATACCCTGGTAGTGCTACACCTGCTAATCTTGCTAGAGGCGCTGTGATCACCACAAAAATGCCGTTTGCTAGAGCAATGTTGCAAGTGAATGCTGTTAGGGGCGATGTGATCAGCTAACTTTTTCATTGTTGGTGAGCAATTAGTGAGCATAGACTCTTTGTCATACGGCGTTGCTTATATAGACTACTTTATCAATGCCGCAGGGATCTGTTCTTGGACCTCTTCTCTTCCTAGTTCATATCAACAAATTACCATCAATTCTGAGCATGGGAACTCTGTTTATCCGCTGATGATACAAGTCATCTGATCACAGCTCCTGAACATTTGCTCACTCCCGTAATCCACAGCCAATACCCAAACTTCTCTCATGTCCTACTGCCTAAATAACAGTTTAGCTCTCCAATCCACTAAGACTGTCCTAGTCCACTTATACTTATGTAGGAATACTCCCATATTCACCCCCCTCATCAAGCTCTAACAGTAAATTTCTCGGTTTGTTCATAACCCCAACCCTTGACTGGTCACGCCATGTCCAAACTACCTCCGCTAAGATTCTAAGATGTTGCTTCCTCCTCTAATGCTTGAAACAAATAGTTGACCCCCACACTTAAACTCACCTATCATGCACACTTTCATTCCTTTGTGTGATGGTATCTTTTTCTGGAGGGCCTCTTCCCAACCCAACCAAATCTTCAGTCTTCAAAAACGTGCTTTACGCATTATTGTCGGTATATCTCGATGCAGCTCACGTCGACAACATTTCGTTGACCTGAAGATATCAACTCTTTTCACCTCCACCCTAATTCTAGCAGCCCACTCCTTCGTCGCTCCTATGCTTCCCCTTGACTCGACAATTCACACCTACTTAACCAAAACCGTAAGTACCGGTAAGTCCATCCATGTCACTTCTCATATTCACTCGTCTTATGCTAAAAGCCCTCACTACCTTTGCACCACTTTATACAATAACATACCCTCTTACATCATTGAATCCAACCTACCCAATATATACCAATCTAAAAAAATATCTCTTGAATCCATTCTATATAGCATCAATGAATTTATCAACAAGTCAACCTCAACTTTCCAGCTTCAACTTTGACCTTTATCCCTTCTTTCTTTACTATTCATTGTGGTATATAATTTTACTATTTACTATTTACTTCACTATATGTACTAAAGACTTTTATCTACAGCAGAAAATTATGATGATCACAGACAGCGCAGTCCTGGTGTTGACGTTTATTGGTTTTAAATAATCAAAATGGGGTGGTAAGATTGCCCTTGTGGTGCTCCGTCCAAACGATCCTATCTTTCATCCATAGCCTTAATTGGGGAACAATGATTTTGTATCAAGTTTCGATGTTATTAAAAAAAAAAAATTATAAGTACTGCACATTTACTGTAGGCCTATACAACTGTGATATAATTATTCAACTCTAATTAACTTCAATCTTAAGTCTACCTTTAGCTATTAAAAATTCTATATTGGTACATTGTATTGATCACATGGAGAATAAACAAATAAAATGCAAATGAAATAAAATGTTTTTGACCGATTCATCATATGTAAACAATACTTTTTCTTATTTACAATACCAAATAGCTTACAATATCAATCATAAGTATAAGCTTTCAACAGTTAGATATAGGCCTAATTTTAAATTTAGAATTGAAGATAACTGACAAACCAAAGAGGAAACAATAATCAATTCTCAAGATAATTTTAAATATTTATTTATTTTTAATTTTTTCTCCTTTCTCGTTACCCTAATAACATAATATGTTTCCTACAAATTTTCACAATAACAGAAACAGAAATTTCTCAACAATGTTATTTAGTCATGAAATAACTTTTGAATAGATGTTCAAATGTTGTCAGATAATTAAAAATCAAGATTATTGCACCTATATTAAGTCTCCAAATCTGAGAACATTTCAACTTCCACAATAATGAGGAAAATTAATTTTAATGAATACAAAACAAATTCAGTCGTGATACTATTATCTGATTAGAAACAAGCATTGAACTGAAATACGACTTGCGTTTCAGAAAAATAATAATATTTCCTTAACAATCAAGTCTTTTATTAACTACACGCAAATGTTCAATGCATGTTTCGTATCAAACAGAATAATAGCAGCAAAATTGCCAATAGAAATTCCAAACCAACAATAGCCAAAGGTGGGGTTAACAAGATACAATTATCACAGTGGTCTATGTTAACAATTCCATCAATTGCCAGATAGAGAAATCACTCACTTTGATTCACATAAAAAAGATAGTTAAAATTGGGTATTTCGTTTTCTCCACAACCACATGTAGACCTATGCTAAAAACAAAAAATTGTTTCGTTCGAGTTTGAAGTATCATCAACTTGGAAATGTTTAAGTATCATTCTGTGTATTTGCGTAAGTCACCGAATACCTTTGCTTTGCACAGGGAATAAGATGGTAAAAAGACAATCGTTAACTTACTAAATACCCACAAAGCTTCGTGAACATTTCAGTCAAATATTGACTAGTACAAGTTGAAGTTGATTATACAAAAATATTCACCAACTGCTGGTAAGTTGGTATAACTGTCATCATGTCCATGTCGATGGTAAGTTGACACTGCACAGTTAATTACTTGGGATAAATCTGGGTTTGGTTAACCGCACTACTTGAACAATTGTCGCGCATAGTACCATATCCGGAAGAAGTACTCGTCGCGTCGCAGAAGCGAGCCTCGAGCATACGAGTGAATGTCCGGATCCATGCCGGCCTCTTTCATCCAGGACATGGTGTTCTCTGTGCTGAAGCTCAAGGTCGGAGCCGTTGTGATGTCGGCATTTTCGGGCTCTATGGCTTCCATCACTGAAACCACAAGCACCGTGAATACAACTTCAACGACGTACAAAATGTAGGTCTACAGTTGTCATCATTTATAAATCATAAGACATGTGGGCCTACGAAAAGTTATTCTCAAAGTCTAAAATAAAAATCAACCAAAGAAACGATGCATCCTACATTGGGTGCACGAAAAGAATATTTAAATACAACTATCAACCAATCAAGTGTACTAACTGTCAAGTGGAGAAGTGAATATATGCAACCAAAAGTGAATAAAATGAATAATCACGCCTTTGCGCTCGTTGCTGTCAGTGTATAACGGTGTATCATGAGCAGTGGCATAACTAGACATTTTAGGCCCTGGGGAAAAGAGCTCACATGCCCCCCCCCCAAATGTATATCTTAAAATTCAAATGATGAAATTTTGATATCATTCAACATGCAACCTCCATATTTCATGTTTTTTCAATTCACTATTGAAGGTGATTGAAATACGGTACACCCAAAATTATGATTATACATTCACAATTATGTTACTCCATTAAACAAAATGGTTCTATTGAAGATGAAGATTAAATGACACTCACTCTTGACAGGAAAAATATTGACTTTTCACCAAAATGTAGTCAAAGTAGCAAGCTCATATTTATTGTACGTGCTGTAAGTTTAGCAAAATAAATATGACAGTGCTGATACGATTTGTATCCAAGAATGTACTTGTTCAATTGAGTTCAACTTGAATTTCCTAATTTCCTAATTGTTTTCAAAATTACATTCTCTCTTGACCAAACGATGGAATGATTTTAATCACACTTTAATATGACGGACTCAATTTACTTAATATTTGACCTAATAACACTTTTATATGACTTCGACTTTATAACTTGATGTGATATTATCACTATTGTGCGTGCTGCTTCACTTTTCATTATATTAGCATCTTCTTGCCTGCTTTCTTATCGGGAAAAATGTCAATAAGCTTTTTTTCAAATAGCTATTCTGAACCAGACACTCACCCTCAGTTTCATTCACTGGCACATTCAAATTTTCAACATTATTTATAACTTGACTGGACATAAAAAATGCATTTATCTCTGGAAGCTTGAATATTTTAGCTTTATTCTGATGCTGAATCTTTCTTTTTTGTGCACCACTTAAACACGGTTTATCAAGAGACATAATATCTACAGCCTATCATAAGTCAGTAACAGACATAATTAATTCGATCATGTGCCGTATTCACGATGAACAACGCCGCATTGATTTCTGAAAATAGCTACTATCTGCAACTGTTCAATAACCCTCTGGGAACACGTCGCATGACAATATTCGAGTCGGGATCATATTTCCAACGATTACCAATTATAAGTTGTACATCTTACATTGTTGAACGCAACTATATTTTCTGGACTGTGAGCAACTACTATAGACAGCCCCCCCCCCCCCCCCTCTTAGGCCATTATTGCTCCCATGAATCGTCAAGTCATGCATATTATAAAGCCAGTTATTTTTCAAGTAATTTCTGATAATACCAAGAAGTTTTTTTCAGTTATATAAATACGTTCATTATTTTTCGGTAATCGTTGAAACGTATTTCTGACGATACAGCATGGGCCCCCCGGGGTGGCTGCCCCGGCGGTAGTTACGCCACTGATCCTGAGTTTAATACTCAGGATAGTTTAGAATAGTTTAATACTGTATAAGGAAAAGAGCTCGACATGCTCGTAATGTGTTCTTATAACTATCAGTATAAAATTGTTATAAGATGACTACCAGATTGCCAATGAATGACTTTCTCATTTGACAAATAAATTGACAAACATAATTGTGTATATTATTGTAAAATGAGTGGAAAATGAAATGAAACTGAAACATTATTATTATTATTATTATTTAACTCTTGCAAATGCACATAATTTATCGAGGACCATGACTTCCAATCTCACATTTTTTCCCATTCGATTTGATGTCCTTATGACATACACAGGTACCTATACAGGAAACTAAAAAACTTAACGTACCATCTGGTCTCAACATCTGGAATGGTTCATCCGACTCCAAAGGTTCACTCGGTCCGACTTCGTTCCGGGCAAATATCCGGATGAGATAGTCGTGGTTCTCTTGTAAGTCCTTGATGGTCAGTCGCTGGATATCGGCCTTGACTCGACCGACTTCCATCCACATGGTTTTCTTCGAGTCACGGATCGCGATCGTGTAGCCTTCGATTGGAGCTCCTCCGTCTGACTCTGGGATACCCCACTCGATGATCACAGAGTTTGGACCGATCGCACGGATTTCCAATGGGGCCGTGGGGGGTGAGGGTGGGGCTGACAAGGCAAACAAGAAATATGTCAACATTAGGAGTACTGATTATATTGTAGAGTTGTTGGTCTGAAAACACTACTATAAATATCCAATAATACTACTACTATAATACTACTATAATTTTTAATTTATACCTATTGAGAGTTTTCCCATGTCTTACCACTTTTTTATATAAGTCTACTTCAAGTTGTATTTTATATTATGGTAACACAATCAAATTTCAAACAAGTGATAGATTTTTTTTATACCATCAGATTTTTTAATTAGATGAGTGTGGACAAATATTTCATTTCAAACACTTATACAAAGATACACTTGTACAAAGGTGTACATAGGTATGAATGGAACTTTTTTTAAAAACTGTCATAGTCAGGCTAGTCAGCAGAATCCTAGAAGTACACTGTGGCCAGAAGCTGAAGAATATTCTCTGTCTACACTCACTTGCATGTCTCTTCAAGCTGACAAGTTCGGTGCCTGCTGGCGGACTCACACCGATAGAGTTCTCTGCGTACGCTCGGAAGAAGTACTCGGACTTGTCTTTGAGATTCTCGATCAAGTGTTGCGTGACTGTCGGCTCCAGCGTAACCACCTTGACCCACTTGTCTTCTGACGACAGACGCTTCTCAACGATATACCCTACATAGGTACAAGGTAATGTTAATGAACGTCCAAGTCATTTGTACAGTTAGGTCGACGTTTCAGCAAACCAAAGAAAGAAAGAAATGATTTGAAAGAGGAAATTTGAACAGGTTGCCTCATTTAGTTGTCAGGTCTGTGATTGGAAACATTTATAATATTGTGTCATAATGAAACAATAACTCGAATACATAGTACGGTTTCTTGCAACATCGAGTTGGACTTGAAAGAATGGTGAAATAGTAATTGCTAAATTTAATTGGTTGCAACCAATTAAATTTAGCAATTACTATTTAGCAAATAATTACTAATAATTTAGTAATTTAGCAATTACTATTATGACCATGATATGTATGACCTCTTTAACCATTCCATACTTTTCACAATCTGATTGGAAACATCCACTTATGAAAAACAAACTACTGTACTGAATAAAAAAACTCGAATAATGCATAAAAAGGCATGTAAATAAGATGACTTGAAATTTTCTGTAGGTGAAAACTAGTGTTTGTTGTCTGATGTGTAATAATGCAGAGCATTATCCAACAGTGAGTTTACTTAGTGTCAACTTACCCGTGAGCTCTGTACCGCCGGTACTAGCGGGTGGTCCCCACTGCAGGGTGACACTCTTGCTCGTGACGTCGGAGATCAGGAGGTTTGTCGGAGCTGATGGTGAACCTGTGTCAAAACATATTCGTATTAGCATAACCAATACGACGATAGAAGTGATATTGAAGTTTTTGAATATCTTTTTTCAATGTCAGGTCAACTATATCCTCACAATAGTTGCATGTGTAACCAGTGGATACCCATGAAACAGAGGTTCTTTCTTCATCTTGGAATGAAGAGTCTAGTATGAAGCGAGCCTAACTGCATTCGGATCATAGTTACGCGATAAATGTAAAAAAGTTGAATAAATTGTGTGATTTTAATATATACGAAATAAACAAATAGAAGTAGGCCTATATAACCACAAAAAATAATTCATGACATCGAAGTTTATCCCTTGATATTTGATCATGATACAAGAAGTACAGTCATGCTGTGTTTTTATGACTGCAAAATTGCTTTCGCAATGTGAATTTGTTGACGCTTTGTTGAATATTTTTACTACGACATCGACCATTTACATGTGCACCAGTACCAACTCACTAGCAGAATGTTTGATTAATGATTCAAGTCGATAATTTTCCGAATGAACAATTTGTTTAACGCGGCATGAATTCTGCTTTACCCAAGTGATTTTGTATTCATTTGTTAGAACACAGAATAATGGTAAGGTATATACTATACTGAGAAAAAAAGTGCACGAAATAACTGTAAGATTACACTGACAAATAGGGGCATCGGAACACAATGAAATAGATGGAAAATGAGGGGGGGGGGGGCTATTGCATTTTTCAAAATTTGTGTTGTTTGAAGGAATTTTGATGTTTAAAAATAATTGTTCATAAAATTTTCATAAATCTCACAATATTTTATTGCAGAATTTTGTTCAATATTCAAGTATTGTTAGAAGAGCGTAGTGAAGGCTTACATTTCACTTTCTACTGAAAAACTGGGGTTTGTTTCAATTTTTGGTGCTCCTGACTCCAAAGATACTGGGGGCCATTGCATTTTTCAAAATTTGTGTTGTTGGAAGCAATTTTGATATGTTTAAAAATATTTGTTTATACAATTTTAATCATTTTCACAATATTTTATTGCAAAATTTTGTTTAATATTCAAGTATTGTTAGAAGAGCGTAGTGAAGACTTACACTTCACTTTTTACTGAAAAACCGGGGTTTGTTTCAATTTTTGGTGCTCCTGGCTCCAAAGCTACTGTTGATCAATAATATTTCATTGTATTGTATCCTTAATTCACCAGTAGATTAGTAGGATACCTACTAGATAGTAACTAGCCAAACGCAACATAAGCGTTGTAAGATGAGCGAGATATCCGAATAAGGTTTAAAAGTCGTTGAGTAGTTCTACCCTTGCTACTTCATAGACTTTGGTATTCTACACACCTTGATATCTGAATAAGGTACATAAGTCGTTAAATTAGTTCTATCTTTGCTACTTATCGACTCTGTTATTCTATACACCTTGACGCATATAAAGAATACTTTATTGTTGAGCAAATATCGAATCTAGGAAGCAGTGAATCTTGGCAACCCAATTCTGTCATTATTTTTATGATACCTATATTTCATGAATATTATGATACCTATATTTCATGAATAAAACCAGTTATTTTAATTTTTTTCTTCAAAACGGCTGATTAGAATTGCATACAAAATGGTGATAATGTGTAAAATATATGTATACACATTCAGAGAAAATTTATTTTATTTGGAGAGATTTTATTTTTCAACATTTTCTGCCCAGCCAAATCTTGAGGGGTTTTTAGAAACTTTGAGATGATATTCCTCAAAATCAGTTTGACCGATTCATTCCAAAAACTATACAGTTCTAAGTTGGATAAGTTTGCGTGCACAAAAAAAGTTTCATGTCGATCAGTCAAACCCTGCGACCTGTCAAGTGCTTACAAAGAAAAAAAAAAAAAAACACAGACAAAACCCTATAAGAGTGGGATGAGACTTCGCTACGCTCATCTAATAATTAATAATAGTAATTCATGTAACAAATAACACGAAATGGGAACCGAACAACAAATGATATAATGATTTTGGGTGAGATATTATTATATTTTACATGGAGAAAGAAACAGTTAGGCATACATGACACATCGGAAGTAGACACAAGCACAGGGACGAAGATTCAGTTCAGGATAAACATTGGGTTTAGTTGTGAGGGGATCATAAAATGTACGAGTACATGATCTAAAAGATTAGGTCATAAACTCAGCTTGGAACATATACCTAATGTACAAGGTACTTTTAGTTTGTAATGAATACAATTCAAGTTCCCTTCAAGTACCCAATTCGTGATTAAAAGCTAACCAGGCGGCAGCACTGTCGAAGTGGGCGATTGGCCGTCCAGAGGCAGTTAGGCCTAGATGTCATGTTGTTGTATGCTTACACACATCAAATTTGTGATTAATATTGTAATTTTAATCACTAATAATTTTGGTGATTGGAATTTTGAATTTAATATTGTAATTACACATTGATTAATTTGTATATAATTTGTAAGTATCTGCCTCCGCCCAGTTCACTGAAACGCCACCAGATGTCAGCCACTTTGCTTTTAATCACGAATACTACAAGTTAACAGTTTGAAGTTGAACTGGATTGATTGGATCTGAAGATTGTATTGAAAACAGTTGATTTTGACATGGCATTCAATGAACGTTTCAGTTCTGAATGTATGGGTCAGGCCCATTTCACTGCCAGGACGATCGTATGGAATGCTCAGAAAATAAAATTACACATATGGAAACAAAATGGCTTGAGATATCCAGTTTGAGGAAATTCCAGCAGACAGTTTTTAGAAGGACAGAAAGAGTGTGAATCTCATTTTTCAATCTATCATTTGCAGTTCACGTAGACACTCAGCTTCAAGCATGCAATCCACGTATTCAATGTAAAAAAACTATCATGTAAACGTAATAATTATCTGGAAGACACAGAAATCCAATTACGAGTATTTATCAAGTTGGAAACAGGAACTCGTAGTATATTACACTCGGATTGCTCACTTTCAATGTACGTACAAACACATACAGTAATAATAACAGTATTACATATCTCTACTCACTTGTATCTGCACTGTATCAACAGTGGACCTTACATCTACATAATAACCACTTGTTCACACAGACAACGTATTAGACTATGTTACACACATATGAAAAACAATCACATAAATGCCTAAAACATAAAAACATAAAACATGTATATTTAGAAATAGAGGGAAATACTGAAGTTGATCCAATCGTTGTGAAGCCTCATTGAAGAATAACTAAATATTACCGGTACATGGAATAAAAATATTGGAAATAAACATTGAGGAGAAATGAGGGTACAATTGTTTTTAATCATACAGCCAGCCTACTTTAAATGGTTGACCATCATTTAAAATCAGTTGATAGTTGTTTATGTTCCATGTATTATGTTCCACAGAATAAAAGGATTATTAATTATTATTAATGTAATTATTCACATAAAGCTTGTGGTAGGCCTACCTATATCATGATAACCTATTATTGTACGTTTTTCAGGGGACCAGAGAAAAATACTCATTAAAGTGCAATACTACTGATAAAATATACCATATGGTATGAAACAAAAAATTAAACTTCTATGGATAGTAAAATATGCACTAGAGCAAAACATTCCAAAGGTCCTATTATTGTCCATCAAAGGCACAAGCATCTATTCAATCTAATTTGATCAACTTCAGTGCATCCACGAGTTTGGACAGCTAAACACAAAACAAAAGTTGACATTTATTTATTATTATTACATTTGTTTGCAGCTATTATTCACTTGGGAACACAGATCTGTAATAAAGAATGTGGTGAGAGCAGACACATGAAAATACACCTGTACAAATGTAAAACTGGTGAGATATACAAACAATGGGGCATTTCAAAATTAATTCCAGGGTTCAATTTTGTGCCACATTTTAAAAGCTCTTCTGTTCTTTCAGTTTCTAGCAGACTAGCAAACATTCTTCTTTTATATAAATAGATTACACTAATCTAGAATTGAGTATCATGAAAATTAAGAATTTTGATTACAAAATTTGAATCAAACATTTGTTCCAATGTGGATCCAGAACTACGGTAAATCAACTGATTAATTAGATTGTTCAAATTGAAAATGGAAGTATAAAGATGCTAGACCTGGCTGATTAAATTTTCATTCATGTTTCACGAGTATTAATATTTAATACCATGTTGACGGTTGACGAACAAGTCAACAATTGCAAACATTGACTACACATTACATAAGACATTGGTGACATGGACAGATAAGATAGAGTCACAAGGTAAAATCACGAGGTTTTAAGAGACGAGTACTCACGAGGCCCTAGTTCGGGCTCTGGGAGGGCCGGAAAGACGCCAAGTAAAGTGTAGAGCGCGCTCTTCGACATTATTCTTGTGTTCTCTACAATAAGCAGTACGCAACAGAATGCAGAAGCAGAGACAACGGATTAGAAAGCATTATTGAAGCAAAGCAAAAAGATTCAAGAAACATTAGTGCCAAATGAATGTGAAGTAATTGGAGAAAAAGAAAAGAGGATTTTACAAATAATTCAGTTTTCACCAACTATACTTAACATTGATTGTTATACATACAATTAGGTACAACTTGAGATATGCACAAATGTATAAAACCTAATCACACGATGAATATTGAGTTTCTTCTGACTTCTGCACAAAGAAGTTCAACTATCATCAAAATAATTATAAAAACTTCAGTAACTACCGATACATAACGTCGCTGCAACTTGAATGACTTAACGGCTAGCTACTGAAAAATATAACTGTTCAAGATTCTCATCATAAACATGCATCTGTGCATCGTAAACGGTTCATATGATATGTTCAATATACTATTTGATTACTGATTAGTCAAAATGATTGAATGCGCTTCTTATGTCATTAATACGATACAAGTCAAGTTGCAAGTAGGCCCAAGTACAAAATACGATTCCATAACTTGGAAAAATGATGAACCTGCACTTCTTTGGAGTAAAGTTTTCTTTGATTGTTGGTTGTACCTGAAGTAGATGGATAAAAATGTATTATTGCTACAGCACAGACATTGCACAGACGTTCACAACAGAGTAAACTTGAACAAAACGTAGCAGTATAATGGACAATAGACAATAAGTGCAGATCAAAATTAATTAAAATATAGAATATAATGGACAAAAGACAGTGAAGAACAGTTTAAAATACAATCCTTGTAAAAGTAGTACTTACTGATTCGTTTGCCGGCAGTGATTGGATCTTCCGGCGCGAGTGGCGCACTGATGCCGACTTCATTCCTAGCTGTGATTCGGAAGTGGTAGGAAACATTCACCTTGAGATCTTGTACCATGATGTGCGTATCATGCACCTTTGTACAGCCAACCTACCAAACATACAATGCGTGTTTGGTTTAGCATAACTCACAACGTCTGATTTCATAAAGTTAAACGAGAATAATTACTTGCAATGAAAATGGAATGATTATATTATAATTATATTTGTAATTTTGTCTCTATTATAATTGAATATGTAATTTTGTCTCTATATGTTATTGTCTTTTGTAAGTATTTTTGGAATAAAACTTTTTTGAAAAAAAATTTGAAATCACTGGTATTTTATTATTATAAAGATTTTACTACAGATTTATGTCTATCTAAATAAAAGTGACAGATGAAAAGAATGACTTTTATATGTAGGCCTATAATTAATAATGAAAATATTTTCAGTGGTTTTTATTAATGAGTAATTTGAAAGAATTGTTCTTTCTTGTCTGTTGAATAATGTTGCAAGGTAAGTTTCTAAGCAGCAACATTTCTATATCTGAATGGTACAGATGATTCACCATTTTATAGATGGGAGGGGCTTATCAATTAAAAACGTCTACCGATAGTAGAGAAAATAGTGTGGAAGTAGCAACGTTTTGGTTTACCTTCTGCCAGGCTTTCTTGCCGACTTCCTTCCTCTCGACGATGTACTCAATGATTGGTGAGCCGCCATTGGACTTGGACGACTGCCAAGAAACAGTGAACGATGTCATGGTCATGCCCGACACGTCCAATGGGCCTCGTGGCGCTGACGGCTTGTCTGAAATATCACAGTAGGTTAGAAAATTAACACATATATAAACAATGCGTTTAGATGAAAAGTGAAAACAGAACACATAAACAATCATCATACATGTTTATAGTTAATTAGTTATCCACAACAGCAAGTTTCTTTAAAGAAAAGTGAAATATCAAGTAGTTTATTAAATTTATGCCAAGATGATCAAAGTTAGGTAAGTGCCTAAAATACAGGAACTGAGTAAAACTTCAGTTCTTTGCCTATGAAAGAAACGTAGTTTAATTCCTAGGTCCTCAGATAAAAAAGGAGCTCGTAAGTTATCAAACAATGTCAAATTTCCTGTAGAAGTTAAAAGATATTTATAGATTTATTTGGTGGTGAAATAATGTGACATTGAATAGCAGGATGGATTATCCCACTTCATTCAATACGGTGGTAACTGACGGGTCAGAAAACACCCGACCGTTAGCTTCAGTATAGTTATCAGAATAAGTAAATTGAAAAAGCATATTTATTTTTGATACAAAGAAAATTAATGTAGGGACATACATGTTCTCAAAAAGGTCTACAAAGCCTTAAAGGCTTATCTGTAGGATATTATTGCATCATTACGGTATCTAAATTGAACAAATACAAAGTACTTGTGGTGAACAATAAAAGAAAAAAAAAATTAATTGAGGATAGCTTGACTCGTGACTAGAGTTCAGAGTTTGTTTTGGCACCCGTAACGATTTAAGCGGAAATAATAATCACATGGAAAGTAAGAACAACCTTTTGGATGAACAAAGCAAAGACTCAGTTTTACCCGACTTGAAAAAACGTTTTCTTATTTGTTTGTTCTGTTTTTTAATATACAATATATATTGATGTACGTATTACATTATTAATTACAAAATTGGGTGAACCTAGGACAAGTTGCAATACGTGGGGTTTTTGGTATGTTTTTTTTTCAGAAAAATATCTCCTTTCACATAGTTAGAATCTGAAGAAATTCACTATCTAGGATTTTTTTTATACAGCAGTTTAATTGAAATTTCGATTCAATTCAATTTACCTAGTTACAAATTGAAAATTTGAAATTGCCTTAGACTTGTCATCAAGTGTGGATTTTAATGAAAGCTAAAAACATCAGGATAAATGTAATTGTATTCAAAGAATATTTTTGCAACATTGATGTCCCCAGAGGTCAATTGGGATCAAATTTATATTCAAGTTTGTGTTATAAATAAGACTTCATTTAAGTACAGGTACAGTGAAACCTCTATCTATCATTTTTCAATGTATCAGGAAATATGAACTATCCAAGCAGGAAAATGATTCATTAAGGAAAATTTAACATTGGTCAAATGGGAGTAGCCTAGGGTGGAACCAAATGAATGATAAAAGTGGGAAAAAGATCGATGGGTGAACGATGCGTGGAGGTTTCACTGTACCTACGAAAACATTTTCTTCAGTTTTACCGTGTATTGAGAAATTTATATCGTGTATTGATATCTTCCATATGTAATATGTATGCATTGAATTCAATAATTTACGCAGATCGAGAATTCACAGTATTGAAATCAATTGTTGTTTATGACCCCACCAACAGCTGAGTTATGTGGGGATTTAAATCAAATAATTCAAATTGGAAAATAAGATTTTTGAAATCTTACTGAAGTGGTTTGATCACCAGGCATAAAATGTGCATAAAATTGTCTGATTTTTATTGCACAGCAACTCACCAAACTTGCTCCTCACGGTTACGGAGTCGCTCTCTAATGCTTCAGATGATCCTACGGGGTTTTCAGCAATAACTCGGAACATGTACTCCGAGTCTTCACGCAGCTGTTGAACGCAATACGATGACACATCACGCTCTACGTCCGCAACCTGCAACACAATCATGCCTCAAGTTCACACCTGTCATTGTCATGGCAACAAAGTTGTTGAACAATCACTGTTCGAATTACGCATCTGATTATCTCTCATTGTCTTACATCTCGAAAAATCTTATTATTGAAATATATATATTATATAGGCCTGGGTCTATATAATTCTGATGTTTCTCACCATCTCAAGTTACGAGAACTATGCCTATCGTGGGAATGGATTCTAGATGGGTTAGAAATTTAAAAACTTTCGATACTTTGATTATCTTTTTTTTTAATAAAGAAAAAAATTTGATTATGATAAAATAAATTAGGCCCAACGTTCAATGATTAATATAATAATGACACGGAAGATGATGACACTGAATTGGTGAATAAGTAAAATGTTTTCAAATAAAAAATGTAAGCAGATCTGCTTGGAGTTTACTTCGAGCAGTAAACAGCCTTCAAACACAATACCTGATTGGTCAGGTGTAAAATGTGATCAACGCGTCGCGCATGCCGCGAGTCAGTAAAAGAGACTCAATTCGACAACGAAGTATTGATGTATTATTAGTGTCAGAACAAAATGTAGAAGCCCCTACCTTCATCCACACCATTTTCTCAACGTCACATTTCTCAACCGAGTATTTCGAGAGTTCGAGTCCACCGTCGTCTGCTGGCGGCTTCCATTCGATTGTCACCGACTCCTTCTTGATGTCCGTCATCACGATCGGACCTTCGGGCTTGCTCGGTTTGTCTGAGAAATCACGCAACAAGATGTCAACGACAAACACATTGCTCGGCAAAGTAGTACAAACCTGAGCTTTCATTCAATATGATTATAAGAATTTAGAAACAAGACTTGAGGAGGAAAAATTCAAAGTTCAATATTTGAAAAATGGATTTATGCTATTTCAAATGAACATAATTACAGTAATAATAATAAAATCTTCACAATTACTATATTATTCAGGTTGTCAAGTGAAGAATTCAGAAGCATAATGTCTCATATAAACGAGATGCAACTGTTGGAAGAAAAAACGTATAAATGTGTTGGAATAAAGTGCTTAGTTCGAATTGAGCAGTGCTCGAAAATAAAACTGTTCGAAAAAGAAATTGTTTAAATAATAATGTTGTATTTTGATATTTTGGTTAGCCTGTACATGGGTCTGAGGGGAAAAATACCTCCCCATAAAATAATATTAATAACGGCTTAAAACATTTTTAGCATCAATTTATTTAATGCAGCAGTTAAATTTATTGATTAAATTATCATATCGAATCTGACCCAAACTATCCTACATGGCCTACACCTAACCTAACCTATAATGATAACAACACTAAGCTACTCGAAATATAAAATATAGAATATATAATGTTATTAGGCTACGTTTCTGTATAATTTTTTTGAACACTTTTTCAGGACAGTTTTTTCAAACACTTTTATTTTCGTCTATCGAACAGTTCTTTCAAACCTTTTTTTGATCATTACCTTTTGAACACTTTTTTTTTGAACAATTAGTGCACTCCGCTCACATATGTAGTTTTTACCTTTAATTAAAATGCTTGACAATAGAGAAACATTCTAGTCACATTGAGGAGATAAAATTAAGGAAAAGAAGACACATCAATGTAAATGCATGAGCAGGAAGAAGATTGTCACGCTCTAAAGACACCTGGAAAACATTCATGCTAACAAGAATAAAGTAACAGATAGATACGATATTTTGAAGGTGATGTTGAGTAAACAGCAATCAGCAGGTATTGACTTGGAACTATATCACGGAATATTGTGTAACTTACATGATCTGGATTTTAACCACCGTTATAGCCGTTTGGCAAGAAGAAACAAGCGTACTTATTTCTTTTCAACGACAAACTGCTTGGTAAAGTAAGTGACATTGCTATTGGATGAAAAAAAACAATGACATTGACATGTGATCTGAGCTATAGGGCCTAAGAATCTCGAAACACTTGAAAGAATAATAAATAACAGATAAGCTTGAATTTCTTTACCATTCTATGGACAAATGAGGAAAATACTATGATTGATAACATATAATTATTGAAAAAAACAAATAAGAGGACTATAATTCTTTGGAACCAATTGATTGTTACATCATACAAATTTGGGGATACATGAACACAATTCTCATAACTACAAACATGTTCCATCTAGGTTAGGCACAAATATAAACACGAACTCTCAGTATCCGAGTACTTACGCATTACAACCTATGCATTACGTATATAGACGTAAGAAGAACCACAGTTAAATGTCTTGAAAGTTATAAGGAATGCAAACGTGCAAATAGTTGCAACACAATAATAATAATGTAAGAGACTGTAAAGTTTGAATATAGTTTGGAATAGTATAATAATCTTGGAAATCAGTTGACTCCTACAAGACAACAATGCTAGTTGGTATTTGGTAAGAATAACAGAGTACGCAGGCAATATAAAATAAGAAGTGGGAAAGTATTTCAAATTTCAATGCATTACGTTCAACGTTCTACGCCAACCCATTGCGAGAGTGCAATGAACTACAGTGGTTAAACGTCAACAATTAGTAATTACCGATGGCGGGGTCGTCTGGGGTCAAAGATTTATTCCTTCGCACCGTGTCATCTAAAGGCAATATTATGCATTAGTAGGTTACTGTTGTTACCTGGTTTATGTTGTATAAACCTAGAATCAATACTAACTTTCTTAATTTTTTATTACGTTGAAAAGTTCATTAAAAAAATCAAATGCAACTGTTACTGTCTACTGCAAGTCTATGGTAGGGCCTATCGTGATTCTAAGTGTTGAGAAGAAACATAAAATCAGGGTGTTCATTAGTTATCTTATGAAAAGCTAGGAACTTGATTATTTCTTATTTTCTCATTTTACAAAAATAAAGGTAGGTAGTCTTTATTGTTACTTGGTGCGTATGGGAAAATAGCCTGAGGCTGAATATATGAATTGAGTGAAAGGGAAAGAAAGAACAGCAGCTTGCCGAGATTTATGAGTAGAGAAAGGCCTACTCATAGTGGAGAGCCCATTGATAGAATACAGAGATGAAAAGTACATAGGAGATTCTGACGTTTCGGCTATTGCCTTGGTCACAGTAGAGTAGAGAGTCCAATAAAAAGTCAATAGCTGACACGTCACAATCTTGTGTGTACTTTTCATCTCTGTGTTCTATCTACGAGCTCTCGACTATAAGCAGGCCTTTCTCTACTCACATATCTTGGTAAGCTGCTGTTCTTTCTTTCCCTTTCACCCAATTCATATACCTTTATTGTTACCAATTATTAATTTGATTAGTTACTCAATTGATTAGTAAATAATCGAAATTATTCACTAAATAAAAAAACATAACTTTACTGAAGTAACATAAGTGAAATCACTCTCGGAACCATTTAAGGATCGATCAATATTTCTGTTGCGGGCCTATGCTAGTGATTGATTGGTCAAATTTATTTTAAGCATATAGGCCTATATATACTAGTCACACAAATAACTTCAGTATAAATTATTCTTAAATAAGATATTATGATCTTACTATACAAATGAACAGTCAAGCAATATCATTAATAAGATATAATATTCTGAAAACAAGAAGAAAGTGAAGTTTAAACTTACCAATAACCCTAAGGTTGAGCTCAGCACTCGCAGAACCTGCTACGTTCTTCACGGTGAAGACATACTTGGCGGTATCTTCCTTCTTCAGAGAGTAGACAGCGATTGTTGATGAGCTCTCCTCGTTGTAATAAGAGCAATGTTTTGTAGAGGTCAGATCTTTGCCGTCTTTCGTCCACGATACAGTTGGTTTTGGGTAGCCGGAGTATTTCAGCTCGACCTTCCATTGTGTCGCGATACGTAGCTTCTGGTTTATGAGGTTCTCGTCCACCTCAATCTTCGGAGCATCTACAATGGTACAACATTATGTTACATGAACTGAAAGTACATGAAGCTGATCTGAGAGTAGGACCTAATTATGATCGTTGATGTTGATGAGTGATGACCAGGTACTTTTGTGTTCCACTTGACACGAGTTTATAAAAGTAAAATGACCAGACAGACCTATATCAAGTGCCAGTAATCGATACATTGGAATTGAATCCACATATTGAGGCTATTTTATGGCTAAATTGTTTTGTTTTCTCAGGACCAATAATTGTATATTTTCAACATCATTTTGATTTTTTTTATATTCATGCTGTAGGTCCATGACCTAAATTATTAATATTTTTTCAAATTTTTTTTCTAATACGGGTACGCTCTGATTTAGACTGTATTTTTATTTAAATTATCATTTTTATTGATTAAAAATAACTCAGACCTAATCTTTATGATTTTTCAACATTACAATTCATTCATATTTCTCAATAGTATCAATCACAATTCTATTTTTAGACACATTCGGACAAGAACTGTCCAAAAACGGCCTTCCTGATTATAATATGTCATTAAAATTTACATTAAAAATTTTTAAATTCGATGTGGCTCTGATTTTTGACGTCACAAAGTAGCTAATCATGGTTAGTGCTATACCGGTACATGACTTTTTAGTTCTAACGACTTCCTCATGACCATAAGGAACCATCGACTAGAACATTTTCCATGTTGTATGATTATGAGTTGGTAACTGACCTTGAATGATGACCTTGCACGAGGTGTCGGCCTGACCGGCCGAGTTGACTGCCTGGCACGAGTACGTGGCTGCAGTTGACTCGGTAGTCTCGGAAATTATGTACTTGGCCACTCTGTTTTCGTATGTCATGAACTTGTTCTTGAATGCTCGTCCATCACGCAGCCTAGAACAATCATTAACAATTTACTACAAGTACAAAGAAGTACAAAAACAAAAACAGTATGTAAGAAAATATGGTACTAGAAAGCTTACTGACATAGCGTGGGTGTTTTGATTGGAACTTGTGAAACAATCTAAACTTTTTTTTACCGTATCCCGTATGTAAATTATGTAAACTTGACAAGGAATTTGTATCTATGTCTTCGAATGAATCCAAACGAATTGATTACGAATTACTCCTCTCTCTTTCAATAATCAAAATTTGGACAAGATTCTAAATGAACTAAACCCCAACCTGGCAGCTTTAGAACTAATCAACACTATCCAAATTCGTACAAATCAAGCAACCAAGACTGTCACAACCAGACCTAGAACTCAACGTAAATTGAAACCATGGATCACTCTAGGCATTATCAAATCTATGAGAAATGGCGATAAGCTACACAAAAAAGTGCTCCGCAGTCCAGATAATGAGCCACTTCTACACTATTATAAACTATACAGAAACTATCTAACAAACCTAATAAGAAGCACTAAAATCAATTATTATAAACTGAAAATCGATGATGCCAATGGTAATCCCAGAAAAGTTTGGACTGTAATAAACGAGATTGCTAACAGAAATTCCCCAAAAAACATGACATTTCAAAAATAATTACTCACGAAGGAGTAACTACCATAGAAAAAAAACAGCGTTAGTTGCAAACACTTTCGTCGATTACTTCAGTGATGTAGGGGAGAAAATGGCGGAAAATATTTTGAACGATCTTAATAACTCTCAAATAACTCAACTTCCTCCTATCCCCTCTGATGATTCTTAGATATTTATGACTCCCGTCACCACCACTGAAATCTTGGGTTTCATAGACGGAATGAATCCTTACACTGCCACTGGGCCTGACCACATTAGTATTCAAGTTATCAAAGTTCTCAAATTTAATCTAGCAATACCTCTTGCCCACATCATCAACCAAAGTTTTTTGACCGGGACTTATCCAGAACCTTTTAAACACGCTCTAATCAAACCAATTTACAAAAAGGGAATCGTGAACTGATATCAAACTATAGACCTATCTCTATCTTATCAAACATTTCGAAAATTCATGAAAAGTGTATTAAAAGTCGTTTATCTAATTCCTAGAGCAAAATAATCTGTTATCTCAAAATCAATTTGGTTTCCGCGCAGACACTAGCACCGAGGATGCAATTGTCAAACTCACCTCTTTAATTCACTCTCAGATTGACAACAACGAGAAACGCTTCGCCATATTTTTAGACCTTGCAAAGGCATTTGACACCGTCGACCACAAACAAAATTTCATTTCGCAAGCTTTACCAATTGGGTGTCAGGGGTTCAACCATGTCCCTGCTAATCGACTATTCATCTAATCGCGAACAAAAAGTGTATATTAATAAAACCTTGAGCAAGCCTAGTAGTATCAAATATAGTGTTCCACAAGGTACAGTTCTAGGAACCATTCTCTTTCTTATCTTTATAAATGATCTATGCTCCCTAGATGCCAACTGCCAAATAATTACCTTTGCAGATGACACTGTATTGCTATTTTCCTCTAAAAACTGGCATGATACACACGTTCTTGCTTCATTAGGTCTTGTAAAAGTTTAGCATTGGCTAAACACCAACTTACTCTCTTTAAATATTCTAAAATCCACGTACATTACCTTTTCCCCTCGAATCAATTCTCAACCTACCTCTCCCGCTTTGAAACTTCATGCAAATACTTGTTCAACATCTAACCAACCTTGCACTCTGCCACATTGTAACTAAATCTACATCCACAACATATTTAGGTATAATACTTGACCAACATCTCAAATGGGCTGGTCATATACAATCAATACTTAATAAACTGAGATTCACAATGGCCAATCTTTACAACCTGCGAGACATACTTTCGTTCCACACTCTGAGAACAGTCTACTTCACACTAGTACAATCCGTCTTCCAATACGGCATTGCAAGTTGGGGAGCCGCGTATGATTCACATGTACACCCTTAATCACATTTCAGAACTCAATAATCAAATTAATCATGAGAAAAGATCAGCGATACCCAACCGCACAAATCCACGAAACAACAAAAGTTCTCCAAATTGGAAAACTCTACGCTCTGACCATCTTTAGACTCATTCATTCAAAGAAAATTCAACTGCCAAAATCTCCTGAGCCATTATCTAACTCCAATATTATTACTCATTTCAAATCATCCAACAAACTTCCCCAAGTTAGAGTCAACAAGGGCATCTCTCAACGTGGTCTGAATTTTCTTGGCAGTAAGCTATTTAATGCTCTTCCAAACGCTATTCGTGATACTAGATCAAAATACAGTTTCAAATTTCAAGCCAAAAAGTGGCTCTTATCTCTTCCCATTTCAGAACTTGATGCATTAATTAACATTTGATTTCGTTGTTGACTGTCTTCAATTATACCCGTAGGCCTATATGTATGTATGCATGTATGTAGGCCTATATCTTTATTTATTGAATGATGAATTACAATATTTAGATGAGAAATTATGATGATGAATAATTATCATATGATTTTATGGATGAATAGAAATTCATTTAATTCACCATCTAGTTTTAGTTTTAGTTGTAGTTCTCAACTTAGGTAGTCCTAGTTTATATTTTCAGCTTGATAATTTCATTAATTTGTATAATTATACAATTATGTAACAATTCCTGGTTGATCAGTTATAAAAAAAAAACAAAAAAAAAAACTTATAGGCCTATACATATATGATAATAATAATAATAATTTCCAGCTGCTTTATATTTTAAATTCAGGCTACATTTACTTTATACTTTCAATGTTCACTTCAAATATAAACCTGATAATATTAATTTTGATAATTCCCCAGCACAAGATTACTCTCATTGGGGAATTCACATTTTTATCCCTTCATTTCCTGTATACCATGTAAAGAACAGAATGAATTGAAAAATAAATTGAAATTAGCTTTGAAAGGGTTCACTTCCATCCAGCAGAACCATCTCTATGGTCAAATTGCATGAATATAACTAAGGACGTGTAAACATGAATTAGGCCTATATATTTTCTTTTCAATGCATTTAGAATTTAAAAAATAGCACTTTGGTGCATCTATTATTATGTAACTTTTGTGATTTTTGTAGTGTAACAATGTTCTGTACGATAAAAATGGTAAGGTTCCGATACAGCCTTAATATATAACCGTAACGTATAGTAGGCATAGAAGAGAACACCCCAATTTTTATTTTCAGAGAAATATTATTCAACAGCAGGCTAACCCTATGCCTCATTGCCCCATTGGACACTAGTATTCACAGTTTTACTTTGGTTTTCCCAATTCCGTAACTAACTTTCTTAATTTTTATACCCAAATTGATATAATATTTGGGAAAAAAGCATCTATAACACTCTTATTCCAAATATCACATTTATATTGCCAAATAATGTTCAAATATAGCAAGATCAGATAAGTCAGTTAAGGAGAGGCCGATGAGAGAAGTGGTAGAAGATGAGGATATGCTATTGCCATTGAGTCGGATGAGGGCTGGAATTGAACGGAATATAGTGAGAGTGAAACGCCTTAAAGACGGTTTTGGTGGAGTGGAGAAAAAGATGTTTTTTTACAGAAAGCGGACATGGAAGAGACTTGATGGTTGTCAGTTTGGAATTTGGATTAAGGAGAGCATGGATGATTTTGGGCAGGTTAGGAGGTGACTGGTGTCACCAGCATAGTTGAATAGGGTAACGATGCTTAGGTTGAGTTGGAGGTCATTAATGTGTAGGAGGAAGAGGAGAGGACCAAGAACACAACCTTGTGGAACGCCTGTCAAGATGTGTGAAAATGTCGAGATGTGGAAAGCGTGAGCAGTAGAGGAGCGAATACACTTGGGTGTGACAGTGGAGAAAATAGGCTATCCTGGCTATATGAAGAGACTACTGTTGCTGAATAAATAGCAAAGGATCTCAAGGAGGAAATGATCTGTGACCTTCAACTCTGTTCAGACTGATTCTAAGACGAATACAAGTAATTCACACCGGAATCAGAGTCAGCACGTTTACAATATACGCACCACTTGATCTCAGGTTCTGGAACGCCAGCGACAACACAGCTCAGAGTCACATTTTGTTTCAACCCAGCAATCACGTCCTTGAGAGGTTCCTGGATGGTCGGAGGTTCTGTGGTAGCTGGTGCTGCTATCTTCAAGTATCGTGTGTTGTGAGAAGGAGCACTCGGTCCTACTGCATTCACAGCTGTTACCTTGAACATGTACTCCTGGTTGTGTTCGACCTGCGTGACCTTGTACGTCGTTTCGATGATGCTGAAGTCTGAGTTGATCTTGCGGAAACTAAAACATTAAACGACACAAGTATATAGCAAGTTATTAATACTTTCACGTATGGTGTCTTGACCAGTATCTCCATAACAATCTCATTCCCACATAACCAAATTAATTGAGTCAGGGTGTTTCCACTATTTTCTCTAGGTTAGGTCAGAGTTCTTATATCTCGGCTATAAGCTCCGAGTCTATGAGCTGCCAGCTCCGAATCTTGCTTCCAGTTCTCCCCCCTCTTTCTCCTATTATTGCAATCAACTGATTCTTCTCTTCCCATGAGTTCCCTTCCCGTCTCTCTTCTTCCACTCCACTTTTTCCACGGTTGACGTCCTTATACTTTCCTCACTCCTGCCACCTTTCTCTTGGTCTATCGACTCTTATCTTGACTTCATCATTTCTGCTATCTCAATCATTGCTCTCTTTCATTTGTCTCAGTCTCAAATGCCCATACACCATAATGAGCACCACATAGATACCTAATTCCATGCAATAATTATTTCAATGCAATGAAATTTATTTAAAACTGATTAGACCCGAATGGAAATTAAATTTTATTTACATATTACAATTGATTTATTTCACATCTCAGAATGCTTATCAAATCTATTGTAATAAGTAGGGCTGTGCGAGCAGAGCTTTTTTGAGTTCGAGCGAGTTTCGAGCAAGATTAACTTTTTTCGAGCGAGTTCGAGTACAATTTCAGTTCGAACGAGTTCAAGCACAAAGTTTAGTTCGAGCGAGCTTGAGCACATTCAAAGTTCGAACAAACAAGCTTGAACTCTTGGTAATCTGAGATGAAAGAGATCCCCAAAAAATGATTTCAATTTATACAAATTTGGATCAACCAAACGCGTCCATTTCCACGAAAATCATCACTCTTCCCAGTTAGAATTACGGCAATTACATATTGTTTACAAGAGAAAGCTACGCTACCGGGCAAAAGTACTTGAAAAGTTGATGGAAACCGCTGCTTCGCCGATAGAAACCATGATAAAAACATCATATGGCGCGTTTCCATTGGCGCTCAGCCGTACCGAGTCGCTTGACAACACGGTGTGATGACGTTTTGATCTATCCTTGACAGAGTGGGTGTGTACTGGCAAGGGGGAGGAACTGAGGAAGAGAGCGCGCAACTGAATGCGTGCGCGTGTCTGGTGGTAACTTAGACTCAGCAAAACTCACTCGGAGTTAGTCCAGTGCCACTGACAGTGTGAGACGATGCCGCGCGTTGTAATCATTCAGCAAGTTTATATTCAAAATCAAAGGGAGAGATGAGAAAAAATTTTTTCACCAACTTTCAGACACTGTATATTTAATACCCATCTGTTCAATGAATGAAAAGATGAAAAGTTTATCCTTCAATCCACTCTCACTCACTCGTTTGCTCGAAATAGATTCGAGACCCGAAAGTATTTTGAGACTCGAAATTTCACTCTAGGAAAAGATCTCTTCGAGCAAGTTCGAGTCCCGAACTCGAATCTAACTCGCTCGAAAATTTCAAACTTACACAGCCCTAGTAATATGTAGGCCCTAGTGTCTGCTTATAATGGAATACAAAAATCTTTCTCTTCATAGTCATATAAGCAACGCAAATAAGAATGGGAATAGAAGAGAATGAAGTTATTCCAGAACTTTAAAAAATGAAGTGTAAATTAAAATCAAATAGTTATTATTGAAGTAGGTTTGAAAAAATTGACATTAAAAATTGATATATTTCTGAGCTTAGAAAATGTCAATGTGGCGCAATGTTTTTCAGATGAATCATGAAACGCACAACAACTAGTACTATTCCTTCTCTTTGACTCATGTCATAATCTTCTTGTGTACTCACGATATTTCGCTCTTGTCGTGATACTCGAGGATGTAGTTGATGATCGGAGAGTTTCCGTCAGACTCCGGTATCTTCCAGTGAAGTGTGATACTAATGTCGGTCACCTCAATCACTTCTGGGATGCCAGGTGGCGACGGTACTTCTGCAATTACATAATATGCGTTAAGAGTAGGCACATAGCTGAGAAAGAACCAGCAGCTTACCTTGACAGGCTATACTTCAAAGTGATCCTGTCGCAAATACAATACATCAATAATTTATTATAGTGTTCATCTTGCTCACCAACAAGCTTAGGCCTACTTGTAACGAAAAGAGAAAGATGATTCTTCTACAAAAAGTCATCTATTGAACTTTCTACTTTTTTTGCACCAAATCTTTCATGGGCTCAAGTTTGTGATATTAAAATTTGAAAGTGTAGCCAAGCTAAAAAATCTTACGAACAATATAATCCATACACATTATTTACATAACAACATTGACCAAGTTAATCAATGATATTTATCTGAAGATTATCTACACTAACCTCCATGAATAGGCTCGTAATTAGGCAATACTCGTAATTGTAGTTGTCTTACCCATCAAGACGAGAGTGAGCTCCGCAGATGCGTCACCGCAGTTGTTTGACAACTTTATTGTGTAGTTGCCGATATCAGCTTCTTCCACCTTCCTGATCGTCAGACTTGCTGAGTTCTCGGTCAATGTTTGAGTAATTCTCTTCGACTTCTGTACAAGTTTACCGCTGACAAACCACTCGTCCTTTGGCTGTGGTAGTGCAGTGTACTTCACTTCGATCGTGACGTCATCACCCTTCTTCACACGGTACTCCTTCTGGAGCAGCTCCATATTTATCTTTGGACCCGTCTCGATTACTGAATGAGAGAAAAATTGTCAGACTCAAAATAAAATACAATAGTTCAAGTTAATAACATAAGGGTATTTCTCGGACTCGGGAATATATTTTCCCACTTCATCATCATGATTATAATTAAACATCATCCATCTTCAGTCGCTTTCTTTATCCTGTTTCTTTGTAGCCATTTTCACGGCATATAGGGCTATATAAGGTAGGGTTGTTGTTCAATGCTATTTCCATGAACAATAATAATGGACTTCACATCAATGATTACCCTAAATAGAAAAACATCGATATAACAGATAAGATTCAATAATCAACATGAAATGATTGATTAATGATTATCAAATATATCAATATGCAATAGTCCTACCTTAATTCAGTTTTTAACACATAGGACTAATAATATTAATTCTGTATTATACAACAGAACTTGAAAACACTTTATTCAAGTGATGAATGACTAATGATGAGGTCGTAAAATTCATTAGACAATTTGAAACGAAGAAGCAATTTATGTTGTACAGCTTATTCTGCTATTTTCAAGTTTCGATTTTCACTGTCCCTTCCCAAGGAGCCTGGGAATGGGAGGAGAATGCTAGGCACCTTACGTACTTGTCAAGTTATCACAATTGATTTAGTGACCTACAGCGACCAATTACGTATCATATACTGATTAGGGCCACAAATTACAAAGCAGCACACAAAATTCACCGAGAATATGAAGAAACTATAATAACTACCAAACATAGCTATCCTGTTGCCACTTTCACTGTCCAACTCAACGATCTTAAGACATGGGTATTTCAATTTTAATTAATATGAATAATCTGAATTACAGCTAAACCTTAATTCAAACTAATATTTTTACTCTATAATTGCTTTGATATTATTTTCGGATTGGATAATTCAAGATCGTTTGAGTGAATTACTTGAATTAATAAATATTAAATATACTCCCAATTTTCATCCTTTTAATTTGATGCGTAAGTTTAGACTGAAGTAAGTTGAGCTTTATGTGCGTCATACGACCACGTGGTCTGACCTTGATGAACACAACACCATTATGCTGAGCTCGGAACGTTCGTTCATTTACACCATCAACTTGGGAAGGCCGAGCGCCAATAGTAGAGGGTCTAGTGAGCGGCGGAGTAAAAACGATCACTCGATCAGTGAGGTCCTAGCGTTGTTCCTATTATGTATTTTTGGCTGGTCGCATGGCTTTTTCTCGCGTGCAATACGGAATTGATTAAATTTTGAGCGGAATGGGTGATGATTTTGATGGAAACAGATTTTTTTTTGTTCAATACGAATTTTTATAAAATGAAATTGTTTTTCTGGGGTTCTTTCCATTTCTGATAAACGAGGGTTTACTGTGTAGTGTATACCAACACTTTCAACTGACTCTGAGGACATACTCTTCCGTCACTGTTCTCTTTCATTGGATACATTTGCGAGTCGTTTGAAATACTTGTGGCCATTGAAAATAAGTACCAATTATATTGATTTTATTGATTATTTCGGTACGTCGATGCCAAAATCATAATCGATCATCTGTTTCAAAACAAAATTGAACATTTGAAAAATACCAAACTATATTGATGCATCAAATATCAACTGGCAACCCTGATAATAATATATTTATGGGTCCATGTGGGCCTACATATAATATAGCATATATATATATGTAGGCCTATATATTGTGACTGATATGTGATATATCAAAAGAAACATAAATGAAATTAATAAATAATATTGGATGAAGTGTATATTTTTGTTAGTAGGTAGGTACTCACTTTCGACCTTGAGTTTGGAAGAGGTCTTGACGTTCATCGCGACGCAAGTGTAGTCTGTCTGGTCTTCGAGCGTGACCTTCTTGATGACAAGTTTCCTGATTCCGCCTTCCGACGTGATGATGTATCTATCCGACGGCTTAATCTCCTTACCCTTCCTGAAATACAAGTCAGGGCACACTAGATCAGAACATCGCTACGGTACCATAAGTTATTCAGTTCGTTTTATTCAAAGGTAATAAAACGGCTTGGTTATCATTGTCTACTGTTAACGGGAAGAAACATTATGGTAAAACATAAATATGAATATTGAAAGTGAAATATCATAAAAAAAGGAAGAATCACATAATAAATCCAACAGATTAGCAGGTGTTATACAAATGCCTCCTTACAAATGCTTTGTTACAGACATTTGAAATGAGAGTTCACACAATGAAACTTCCAACAGATGTAGGGAGGGACGATTCCTAATTGAGAAGAAAAGACTGAATAATTAAAATACCTGTAAGTATATTTCTGTCAATGTTGTTTTATGAGAGTCCTATTGATAAAACCATTGATTTTGTAAGGTTACAAATTCAATGATAAAACTAACTGACCACTCAGCAAAACTTGAATTACAGCTTCCAGAAAACAATATGGATTTGTTGCACCAGAGAATAAGCAAAAAGGCAAAAGCAACAATTAGTAGGCCTAAGCTCAAGTGATGGCATTCTTACTTTTTTCATCTTGAAAAATTTAATAACTAATTGATTGTGTGAATTACTCAAGTGTTATTGACTTATTGTATATAGGTAATTTTATATTTAATTTTTAAATTCATGTTCAATTAACTTTATCGATTGATGGCAATGTAAATATAATGATAATTATACAACAGCTTATCCCTTTCATCTCCCCACCCCTCACTCATTTGTAAGCTACTTCGTCCTATCCACTGCCTGCCATCCACCACAACCATAAATTCCCCTCTCCCCTCTCCACTCTCCCCCTTCCCATTCCATCACCTACCTAACTGAACAAGCAGTCTTCATCGTCACTATCTACTCTACTGTGACGAAAGCAATAGCAGAAACGTCAAAACCTTGTAAGTCTGGGTATCATCTCTGTATTTTTTTTTGGCCCTCCACCATCTTATGAACCTTGGTAAGCTGCTGTTATTTTTCTTTCCCTTTTACCCAATTCATGAATCAAGCCTCAGGCTATTTTCCTATACACATCAAAACAAATGAAGCCATTTTTAAGATTACAAATAATGTATAGGCCTACTATGGCTTGATTGGTCTCCAAACACATCATTTTCATATATTATTTCAAAACTATGGTGTTTCCTAGCTATACATATTGTACCACAAATCCTAAGTGATTGAAAGTGACTGTATCTTACTTGAGCCATGTAACCTGGACTTCTGGTCTTGACAGTTCGACGGTGAACGTGGCATCCATGTTGAGCGGAATCAGAGTAACGTCAGGTAGTCTCGTCACAAAGTCTACTATCGGCTCTGTTGGAAACAAAGACACAGACGTCAAGCATCAGTGTATGCACTACATAAAAACAAACTAATAACAAACAATATAGAAAAAGAGTATTCATCGTATAAATTACATTAATACATTGCAATGAGATGCCAAATAAGAAATTTAGTTGCTTTGGAAGAGAACGTATCAATATATCTGGACGTTTCGTTTTTTACTGTATATTGAGAACCAGGAATAAAAGGACCAATTCAGGTGAACGAGACCAACAAGTGTTAAAGTCAACCCAAGAAAATGAAGTTGATCAGCAATTTCTTTGATAATATATTAAAAACATGTTCTTACAACAAACAGGCTTGTAGAATTATTCTGAGAATTCTGATTCAAATACATTCACGAGAAATGATTAAAAATATTATTGAAGTTGAAATAAGACAATGTATATGAATAAGCAGAATAATGTACCTTCGACAATGAGTCTAGCAACTGACGTTTGCTCGCCCACTTTGCATGAGTATTCTCCCGAGTCTTCGGGCACCGAATTGTAAACCTTGAGTTTCTGTCTCTTGCCATCGATTGAGAGTTGAACGTGCTCGGAGAACTGAAGTTCCTTACCATCCTTGAACCATCGTACGAGTGCATCACCTTTCGTCAGCTCGATGTTAAACATGGCTTTCTCACCACGTGCAATCGTTACGTCCTGCATCTTGTTGATGATCTCGGGCGGAAGTTCTGTTGGCAAGTAGCAAGCAAATCAAAAACTGAAATATTGTTCAGAAGCTTGGTATGATTTTGGCAGTACATTTATTCAATCAAGTTGATTTCAATACTGTAATTCATTTTTTATATACCGGTAAGCTAAATTTTCTTTATTCTGTCACATTTTATCAACATGCTAAATAATATCATTAATCATGATGATACTAATGATAATAATTAATAACTAACTAATAATAATACTGTGGTAAATTTATATTCAACCTAATATCTGTACAGAGTGGTAAAATAAGTCGAGGAGTAATAAATGATTGATACACAATTTTGGCTAGTTTTTATCAGGGTTATCAAGGAAATGCACACGATATCGAAATGTGATATTTCAAAACTTGATTGAAAATATCGAAATTTCAGGAATTCCATTCAATATAGAATCGAAATGATATCAAATAATGATTGAAAATATATATTTTTTTAGGTCTGAATCATGTTTTTTAGCCATTTGTAATCACTTTGTGATCTGCTTCTATCACTGACACTTAATAAAGATGATAATAACATCGTATTATATGCTGATGATACTACACTTAGCATATCAAATAATAATTTACAGGCCATAGAGATAGAAGTCCATATGCAGGCTACCAAAATAGTTCAATGGCTTAAGCAGAATAGACTGAAAAAAAATTATAACTGTTTAGACACTGACACTGTTGGTTGTCAGTGTTGAGCACAGGGCAAATATAAAGTGCAAATAACCCCGTCGTTGAAGCGCAGTTAAACAACACAATTCATTCATTCATTAAATTCAGAAGTTTATAATATTTGACAAGACTGTTTATGTTGGCAGTATCAGTTCTCCAGTTGATCAGTAGCTAGTGATGACATCAGTCCTAAAGTTTTGGAAGGACCGGGTCAGACAGGTAGACTGCTGATCAGTGAAGCAGCTTCTCTCATCACAAGTGTGGCATAGCTTTCTCTAGCGCGCCACGAGGGGCGGAGTCGGGGGTCACGGGCGGTCGGCTGATCCCCCAATAATCATGTGTTAGGCCTGACTATAATGACAAACTATAAGAAACGTGACAAATTCATCAATCTTGACCCCTGAATAATGTTAGGGCTCCACCCCCTATGTCGGGGGCAGTACGAAATTGCTCCAATTCTAACCAGGAAGTGAGATGATTTTCATGGAAAATGAGTTTTTTGGTTGATACAAATTTTTATTAATCAGAATCATTTTTTTGGGTCCCTTGCATTTTGGATTAACGAGGGTTTACTGTACTGTATAATTTGGAATTCTGATAAATTGTAATCTGAACTATTTCTTTCCCTTAATCACCAATTATGACTGTATTTAAAATAATTATTTGATGTATTTCTTTCAATGTATACATAATAGATATACAGTGTTTACTATTTTGTATTTTTTTTCATTTCACAATGATATCTCGTCTGTTCCCAACAAAAAATAATTATTGCCATGATGCAAGGCGCAAGCAGCAGGAGCAAGTTTCTGACTAGACCATCGATCATTAAAACGTTGAAAATGGAAATTTATAGAATAAGTTGGTGTAGCAAGAAACAGCGAGTAAAATGTTTTTCATTTAAACTTCCATTTCAGTTTTCCCTTCGTCCCAAATTCTCATTCAAGTCCATGCATGTTTTATTGTTGATTTCTTAGCATTTAAAGAACGTAATGAACTTGTTGGTATACACACATGTACATTGTGCAGTCTATTGAAGTAGAATCTACATCGCGCTTCTTCAGATCATTTCCTTTAAATTCGGCACTAGCACAACAGTCGTTTAGAGACAGGCGGTCGGTAGCTGATAGCTATGAGCAGCGTTGTTCTGTCATCTGATCATGTATTACCCAACCCAATAACATTTAGCACAATTCTTATTTATTTTTTTGTTAATTTAAATTTTCAAGTTCAAAACGATTCTTTTATACTCCCCTGAGTTTTGTATTAAGGGGGTAAGCCATGATAGTAACAAGTGTACTGTACTACAATACTAACCAACAACAGTGACTTCTGCAGTACATTCTTGTTCTCCAAGAGCGCATGTATATTCTCCTTCATCATGGACCGAAGCTCCACGAATCAGCAGCTTCCTTATGTTGCCACTCTTCTCGAACACAATCTTTTCGCTGATGTCCTTGATTTGCTCACCATCCTGCCATCAACAAAACAACATGTATGTAAGACAGTGAAAGAGAAGTTGCTGTAGCAACATAATTTACTAGAATGGCACAGAGAGTGAATACAAAGTACTGCAAGGCAATAGCATGATCCTACCTGCTACTGCTTTGGAATTACGAGTAATTATGTAGAAAGTTGTATTGTATTGTGAGTATATATTTGGTCAATATTTGTATGGTATAATGAAAAATATTGCCGCCCACAGTAGCTCAGTCAGCTGAGCTGACTTGGCGGAACAAATGTTTCGAGCTCATCTAGGTCTGCTCGTAGTCTTCAAAGTCAGAACGAACGCATCCAGGCAGGTGGCACGCCTGCCAATCAAGCAGTGACCAGCTCAGGCGTCAAATACAAAAAGATGGGATTTGAGAAAATAATGCTTTTTCATGATAAAACATAAAAAACATATTTTCGCGAAATATTTTGCAATTTCAGGTTGATTGCGGTGTTTTGTGCAAATTTAGGTATATTTTGCTTTTTTTTTGCGACTTGAACATTAGGTCTATATTAATCAACTGAGAATTGACTGAAACGTGCTCATATTGCTGTTTCATCATTAAACACATCATTTCGCAATTACGCGGCTTGCAAAAAACGAGCACGTCTACTAATAGAATAACCTTCCATCTCATCATCCCATCATCATATCATTCACCGATGCTGATAGATGTAAGTCATCGGTACAGTGCATCCAGTGGCGTAGCCAGGATTTCAGGTCAGGGAGGGGCAAGAATTTTGAAAGGACACCATGCATGAACCTTTGATGAAAATGCACACACAAAATTAAAATATGAGAGCAAAGTCCAGAGCAAGCTAGGCACATACGCTGCTAAGTCTGCGTTCATATGAAAATACAATGAGGAGGGGGAGGGCATCACTGCCCCGCAGGAATCACAATTTTTCGATTCTTCATTGAGATTAGGTACGTTTTTGCTGGACAAGGAGGAAGGGCCCCCTCTGCCCCACAGGGAATTTTTGGAAATACACCCTTTTTAAAATGGTTTGACGTGTTTCAGATAGGATTCAGAAGCCCAAATTCGTTTTCATAGCAAAAGTTGCCCGAGTGTTATTTGCCCATAACAGTTATTGTGACAAGGTCGTTCTGTGTCATTTTAATGTCCCGGGCAATGACTCAATTGTGAGCCCTCAAAACTAAGTGCTCATAGTGAGGGTGAGTGCAAGAGTGGAGGAAGGAAGCCCTGCAGGGAATTTTTTGTAATTCTCTCTTTTTCAATTTTCTTCCACAAGTTTTGGGAACTACACAAAGCTTCTGGAATACATGGATTCTTCAGTGTGGTAAGGAGACTAATTTTGATAACGACATTTTTCAAATAATTGAGAATAAAATATATATATATAGTAGGGATAACTTCGGTTCCAAATAATCAGAACCGGATAACTGATTCACAGAACCGATTTAGAACCGATTCTCCGACATTTTCTGGTCAAAAATGAGAGAAAACTTTCATCTAGACGCTCTCTTACATTGACGCGAGTTTATTCCTCGTTTTTAGGGTCACCATATCATTCGGTCATCTTTCAGCCCATCAAAATCTCTTTTGAAGAAACAAAGCAGTGGTAGGACACATTTTGGGTTTTACTGCGCATGGAGAAGAGAAGACAAACATATAATGAACGCGTGAACTAGTATATTATATCTATACAATTCATATTGCGACAACACACTTGA
Source organism: Brachyptera risi (assembly GCA_964007535.1). Classification (NCBI taxonomy): domain Eukaryota; kingdom Metazoa; phylum Arthropoda; class Insecta; order Plecoptera; family Taeniopterygidae; genus Brachyptera; species Brachyptera risi. The sequence continues at coordinate 23,204,311 of OZ023330.1, forward strand.
AAAACATCCATCAAACATACATAATAAGTAATAACTCAATCAACATGATAGATGATTGGAAAAATTATCACAGGAGTAATCGATTCTCTATTTCAGAACCGATTGAACCTGGAACAGATTCAGAAGCGATTTTTGGTCAACCGAAGTTATCCCTAATATATAGGCCTACACTTAATAAAGTTTCACAATTCACCTCCAATCTACATGACAGTTCTGTTCTAAATGAAGAAAAGTGTTGTGTCAACTTGCAGGTTTTAAAATGCTTTCATTAGGGCGCCATATTATGACGGCTGAGGCGAGCTGAGGGCGCCGCCGTGAGATGAAAGACACAATTCCTCGCATTGTATTGCAAATACAACAAAATAACGCAAACACCAGCTGCAAATCTATATTATCACTGTCGGTATGGAACTCAAGAAAATACTTGCGCAATATGCCTATAAAAACATCGGACGATGATAATTATGACAGCTCAGTTTTCATTACCAGTCACATACAAATATATCAGTTTCACCAGTGAAATGTGAATTATCGCAATGAATCTGAAAGGGCGCCAAACACTCAATAAGACGTCCAGGGGGGACACGTGCCCCCCGTGGAATCCCCTGGCTACGCCACTGAGTGCATCGTTAAACCCAATATGAATAGGGCTACAGTGAAACCTCTATTCATCGTTTTTCAGGGGACTAGGAAAATGAAACCATCCATCCAGGAAAACTGAGCATTGATTATGTGGGAATGGGGTTAGAAAGAATAAATGATACAAGCAGGAAAACGATGGATCCGGGAACGATGCATAGAGGTTTCATTGTAAATCAATAAGTAATGAATGTCAGGGATTCCTCAAAGTTAACGAGAGACCAAACAATCTACAAATCTTGTACCTTATGCCAAGTGACGTCGGCTGTTTCGGAAGACACTTCAACTTCCAAGATTGCAAACTCTCGTTCTTTTACTTCGAAATCTTGTAGCTTACGTACAAACTCAGCCTTGGTTTCTGTAACAAGATAAAACTTGTAAATTAGTGCGATGCAACCCTCGAGATTCACTTGATTAATTCCATGACTCATCTCGTTGCAGTAGGACCTATATCTGCATTCACAGCCTTCAATATTGATCGACAATCAATCATGCCTCACTGTTGAAATAATCAGTGACCATAATTATTGTTCTTGCATGAAACGTTAACCATATTGATAAGTTGCCAAAATTTGAATATTCATAGGACCTTATACCTATTGAATTTTTTTTTCTGATGGCATTCCTTAGATATAATTCATTTTTAGATTGCAAGAAATCAGATTCGAAAGGCCTAGGAAACTACAATTTATGATTGCCTGTTCAAGTTGGCCTTCTTCACTTACATTGATAATACGGTATTCTTGATTAATAAAAACAAAATCATAATACTCATTGATAAGTAATAAACAATAATAGTCCATTGGTGAATCAAAGTATTAATTTCAAGCAACATATTACCAGTAGCCTACTATTCAAACAAAAAATAATCAGTACTGAAGGTTTGTACTGATATCAACTGTAATAGATACCGTAAGTGAAAAATACCAGAAAAATGTTTCTTCTCTCACCTCTGACCGTGACCGAACACTCGGTGGACTGTTTCTTGACAGTACATCTGTATACGCCAGTGTCCTGACTCTTGCTCTTCTTGATGACCAGTCGGTGCGTACGACCTTCTTGTATGACCTCTCGGTGGTCCATGCCGCTGACTTCCTTCTCGTTTTGGTACCACTTGGTGGACACGGTGTGAGATGTTTCACACTCAAGGCTTATAATGCTGGCTTCGTCCACAACAACAGACTTCTCCAGCTTGCGTGTGAATGTCCTGTAAAAACAGAATGATATTATAATGAGCATTGTAGGAGCTAACTTGGGTATACACTATACAGACATGAGATAAATGGGCCTACACATTAAGTTTTATAAGTATAATTAATTCCCTCAATTCTCAATAAGTAGGGTTATGCTTCAATGTCAAAAAGCGGCATCGACTAAAGAATGGTTCCCAATCCCATATTTTACCTCTTGTGCATTATAATTTCTGACTGAAATTTGGACATCAATTTTTACTATGTAGGGCCTACACTTTTCATGATACTTTTCTTGATTTATGAACTTTTTCATACACATGACTTCTTTGGATTAAAAAAATCTGATAGACTAGCTTGTGAGCTGATGAACTAGCTTTTCGATGCAGTTATGGTGCAGTCATTGGATGTCCAATCCAGTTGCCTTCTAGGATAACGAGAAGACTGGTCAAAAGTCAGTAGACAGTTGACAAAAATTGTTTGAGCTAAATATAGTTCATTTTTATTGATGTGGAACAAACTCCAACGAAACAATTTCGGGTCTAAGCACATCATCTTATTTCGGTCGCGTTCTGGATTGTGACTGGAGCAAAGGCAATTTCGGTCCGAAATCTAGACCAAAGACACAAAAATCGAAGTGGGAACCCTGCTAAATTGGTCGAACAGTAGGTCCAATTGATTATTTTACGACTCACCAAAAGTTGATCGATTATCAATTATTTAATTGTTCGAAGAAATAATTGGAACAAATGACAACAATCATATACCGGTAGTTGAATGAATAAAACTCATGTCCAAACAATAAACTTGTAAAAATAAAAATATAGTAGGTACCTACACGAACTATGCGCACAGTGTGCCTTGTGTAATGTCGGATTAAGTAGCGCATATTCTTTTTGCTACCATAGCCTATAGGCCAACTTTTGAATGGAATTCCAAAACATCGATGGAGAAAATCGCCAAGCGATTACTGGCTGAAGCATATTAATTAGTGATCCAATGTCTGACAATCGACAATCGATCGATTAATCAATAATTGGCGGCATCACCAACGATAAGTAACATGTTTCAAGACTTACACTTTGTCAACGTCAACTGTGACTCTGGCTCCGTGAGAAGTCTTGCCGATTGGGTTGCTGGCTACGCATTTATAATCGCCAGCGTCAATCTCGGAGTCTGCGTTCGTTATCTCCAGAACAATGTTCTCTCCATCAAACGATTCCTTGATCGTCGGCCGCAGCTTCAATGGCTCATTATTTCTAAACAACAGAAGAATAGCAACAAAATAACAAAGACTTCCAAGTAACCGTACAATGTCAGAAATAACTGGTGAAGTTATCAATGAGCAGAATAATTACAAATATAATGAGTTCATAACTATTTGAACTAGAAGCATATGCATATCTACTAGGGTTGCCGTTCGATTTCGATCGATTTTTGATTATAGGTTTTCGATCGATATCGAAAAGTTTTCAAAGATCAAAAGCGTACAACAACAGCAAAAGAGTAGCACGAGACGTCACGAGTAACACGCTCGCTTCCATTGACGCCCATCGTTCCGAGATTTTCGAACACTTGGTTGTCTCGTGTTGATACTTCTTCCGCTGCACGTGCATCTAGTCCTTATCTAGTCGTTTTGACGTGAAGTGTGGTTTCGACTTTCGACAAGTGTAAAGTGATTAATTGACTCCCGAAGTGTATTATTGCTTTTTGAAATATCTATTATGAGTTGACATATGAGATGAAATTATACATGCGGGGGGGGGGGGGGGGGGGGGGGGGGTAGGAGTTTGGAAAATTCGAAAAACTATAAGCATCACGTAGATGGTAAAAACGTAATCTTAGATGATAATAGTGTTTCCAGTCTAAGAGAAATCTGAGAGAAAAAAGCAAACCAAAATATTAAAAATTGTCCGGAATAAAAGCTGAGGGTTTCTCTTGAAATTTCAAGCCTAAAATTC
>OZ023330.1:23210315-23435315 GCA_964007535.1 Brachyptera risi
ATCTCTACCCCTCAACTTCCATCTGTACCATTACACACACATTATTATCGCTGAAAGATACCCGCCTCGTTAGCTCAGATGGTTAAGAGCAGTTGCGTATCAAGCAAAAGGTCTGGGGTTCGATTCCCTGACGAGGTGATAATAATCAGTGATAATAATATCCATCATATCATATATATATATATATATATATATATATATATGATTATATATATATATATAAATATATATATATATATATTTATATATTTATATATATATATATATATATATATATATATATATATATATATATATATATATATATATATATTTATATATATATATATATATATATATATATATATATATATATATATATATATATATATATATATATATATATATATATATATATATATATATATATATATATATATATATATATATATATATATATATATATATATATATATATATATATATATATATATATATATATATATATGATATGATGGATATTATTATCACTGATTATTATCACCTCGTCGGGGAATCGAACCCCAGACCTTTTGCTTGATACGCAACTGCTCTTAACCATCTGAGCTAACGAGGCGGGTATCTTTCAGCGATAATAATGTGTGTGTAATGGTACAGATGGAAGTTGAGGGGTAGAGATATGTCCTACCTATTTATGAACTCAGTTACCATGTGATGCAGTTACCACGAGGTGGGTTTTTCAGTGATAATAATATCCATCATATCAACATCACGTGCTGTACGTTTCAACAAAATGTCATGTACTCATATATATATATATATATATATATATATATATATATATATATATATATATATATATATATATATATATATATATATATATATATATATATATATATATATATATATATATATATATATATATATATATATATATATATATATATATATATATATATATATATATATATATATACATATATGCTATAAATTGAATTTTTTTTTTTTTTTTTTTTGGATGAAGTTGTGTTAAAATGATGAAATAAAACAAACTCTTTTAATTTTATATTTAAAATAATTAGTTTTATTCTCGAAAGCTCAACGTTTCATGACCTCTATCGGTCACCTCTTCAGGAGCAATGACAAGAATTAAAAATATTAGAAAAACAACAATTACAAAACAATCAAGAAAAACATTCATATAAACACAAGTGGCTGTGGTTTACTGAACATGGCTTCTCAGATTGTATATTTTATTAAAACCAGAGTTCATGGATTGACCTTTCTTCTGATTTTCGGGTTCAGCTACCGGTTTATTTTGTTTCACTTCTTTCTTCTTAATCAATGCAATAGCTGCTGCCCAAGAATCAGAAAAGCTGTATCCGCAATCGAGACCGTTAATATTTAAAGGATGTTTGATAATTTCGAGACCCTCGCTGATTGCTCTCTTCCAACGATGGCTTTCGTGATTGAAAAAAGAAAAAAAAGAAAAAAGAAGTTGATGAAGCGTTTAAGATCAACGCAAAGAGACCAAAAGAGACAGAAGAGCAAAGTCCCACAACTATACTTCTTCCTTACATCAATGGAACAACGGATAAGATTGGAAGAATGCTAAAGAAGCATAATATAAAAACTATCTTCACAACAACAAGAAAACTAAATTCCTTTTTTACACCCGTTAAAGACGTTATTCCGCAGGAGAATTGTGGTGTATACAGGATACCTTGTGACTGCGGTTTGTGTTATATAGGTCAAACAAAGAAACCACTGATACAATGCCTTAAAGAACATAGAAGGAGTTCACCTAATCTATCAGCTGTTGCCACACATGCAACATTGGTAGATGAAGGTGGAAGAATCCATAACATCTTATATGACAAGGCCAAAATAATCAATCACGAAAGCCATCGTTGGAAGAGAGCAATCAGCGAGGGTCTCGAAATTATCAAACATCCTTTAAATATTAACGGTCTCGATTGCGGATACAGCTTTTCTGATTCTTGGGCAACAGCTATTGCATTGATTAAGAAGAAAGAAGTGAAACAAAATAAACCGGTAGCTGAACCCGAGAATCAGAAGAAAGGTCAATCCATGAACTCTGGTTTTAATAAAATATACAATCTGAGAAGCCGTGTTCAGTAAACCACAGCCACTTGTGTTTATATGAATGTTTTTCTTGATTGTTTTGTAATTGTTGTTTTTCTAATATTTTTAATTCTTGTCATTGCTCCTGAAGAGGTGACCGATAAAGGTCATGAAACGTTGAGCTTTCGAGAATAAAACTAATTATTTTAAATATAAAATTAAAAGAGTTTGTTTTATTTTATCATTTTAACACAACTTCATCCAAAAAAAAAAAATATTCAATTTATAGCACATAATGAGTTGTGAAAGCTTGAAGTCAAACATATATATATATATATAAATATATAGGTCCATATATATATATAAATATATATATAAATATATATATATATATATATATATATATATATATATTTATATATATATATATATCTATATATATATATATATTTATATATATATATATATATATATATATATATATATATATATATATATATATATATATATATATATATATATATATATATATATATATATATAAATATTTCAATCAGGTATAAGCAGCACAAGCTTTCACTTTATATTCTGCTTATCGTACTTGATTGATTTCACAATGCATTGATGAAACGACATGAAAATAGTGAACTTTATGTGATGTGCACCATAATGATGTTGAAGGAAAATTGAAATATATGACAATTTTAAAATCTGTATGCCTATCTTGTATTCTCACCTGAGCCACATGATCTGCGGTGTTGGGTTACCGGTAACTTTGGCAACCAGACGCACAGTTCCATTGTTCTTCACTTTCTGCTCCTGGAAACGTTCTACGAACATCGGTGGCTCCAGCGTGGGAAGTTCTGAACAAACACAAGTGTTCATGACTAACCAGTCTGACTAGCCCAGATAGTTTGTATCAACAAGGTAAGAAGTGAAGCATAATTTGATTGTAAATTGGTATTAGAAATTGAACATTTGCGTGCTTCCAGCGAGCTGCTTTTTCACCTAAATGTTATGTTCAACATTTCAGTAGATATATTCTCATTTGAATGAACACTAGTATATATTATATTTGTTGAATGATATGACCCTAAAATATATTAACTTATTTGGTCTTTGCCAATATCACTTGGGCCATTGGTGATACCTGGATCTTTCAATTTATTGATCCTTGACTGCATTACAATGCTATGAATAATATATATATATACAATTTGATAAATTCTCATGCATTTTGTTGGTGTGTAGTATTTAAAGATGCTCATTTGGATGAAAACAGATAGATGAATGGTATAAAAAGAATGAATGGACTATGTTTATCAACAATATATATCCCAAATGATATATATCTCAATTTTGAATAAAAGTCAAACCTCAGTCAAATATTCCAACATGAATTTGTAAACCTTTCTGACAAAAATTTCGTGAAAATAGTCAACAATAATTACGAAAAAAAAAAAATTGAAAATATTATCAACAAAAAGTTCGAAAAATATATTCAACAAATAAATTGAAATAATTTTCAAAAACATTTCACTTTAAAATTAAAAATTTGAAAATTAATTGTTGATATGAATGCTGGTAAGACCTTGGTCTGGGTAATTTAAAAATTTAATGTAGGCTCTATACATCTTGAAATTGGGCTACAAAATAAGTATGACAAAATATAAAATAAACAATGAAGAGAACCAGTTCTATCATTCCAAAACAGGGTTGGCAACTTATAAACTGTATCTTCTAGCTATGTGAGGGACAATCTGGACAACAAAAATGACAACATGCTAACTGGTTCTTTGATCTGCCAATAAAGAATAAGCTAAAACAAGATACTCGAGCCTTATTAGTACCGCAATTAACTACGATTAAACCTCCATCACTAACTTTGATATAAACTTGGTTTGACAATGTACAGTGTGTCATTCTCATGATATAACATTCAGGGGCAGACCAGCCCGGGTGACCCTCCCTATTTTGCAGGGTTTGGGGCCACTGTACCTAGTAGATGGCAGTACGTATAGAGATTGGGTACCAAATTTAAATTTTGTATCATTTAGACAAAAATCTCTCCTTCTAGTTTTAGTGATTACAATATTACGTACATTATTTAATCCTTTATTTCTGCACAGGTAATGACTCATGGATTTAATTTAAAAATTGTATTCTGTTGCAGTCATGACATTTTTGAAAAAGTTTGTTGAAGTTCTACTTTTTTCCATTCTCCGAGCACCTATTTTTAATCCCTGCTCGGACCCTTTTAGCCCAGTCTGCCCCTGATAGCATTCATACGACATGAATCACTACTACAAGTAAGAATAATAAAGTGGACATTCAACTATTCATTCTCAAAATAAAATATAGTTTTGAATGTTATTCCATATCTTTTTCAGTGATTTTCACAACCTGTTTATAATTTATACTTCACAGCCAAGTGCTTGCTCAAAAAGATCGTTTCAAGACATAAATCAAATCAAAAAATGTTGAACGTCGATATCTGAGAAATGTACTCAGTTAAGTGTCGAGTATCTATTGAAGTGAGTATCATGCGTACCGTGACTTGAATCCGTAACAATGACAAATGGAGTCGGCATTGCCGGGTAATCTGAAAGCGGCTCAAAAGCTGGAAAAATATTACAAGTTAATTGCCATGCAAAGCATCAGAATGTTAGGTAGACGACTGCATGGTATTGGACATAGGTAAAACCTCGTCAATTCAAACTTGAGCTCTGGTATTTTATATGTCACATTGGGATACTTAATGTGCTCCAAATCATCAACACAATAACAATTTTTAGGCCATACCTAGGTCCTAGATTATTTTCTTTATTCCAACATTTTTCTTCCAAGTAGGTTGAAACTTCGGTACCTTGAAACTTGAATTAGCGAGGTTTTAAATACTCTACTATTAGTGTTGTTCAGATTATTGCAATATTAAAATTTAATCATTAAATCAGTACCTGTATTGAGATCAGTAAAAAACTAAAAATGTTTGTGCAGCTTCATTAATTAGCTATAAGAAATGTAAAAATGTATCAGGATCATTTCTAACTCGGTTATTGAAGGAGCGTATAATTACTGGATATTTTAATCTGACAAGGTTTAGGCTACTTTCATCAATAGCTTGCTCTGATGATTAGTGCTTGTTATGACTTATATTATGACATTTTGTTATTAAGTATTATCATTAAGCTATATGAATCAAGTATAATTAGGGGTATACTAGTGCATGTTACTATGAGGAAATATAATCACTTGTGGTTGTAACAAATACTCTAATACTCTATTCCTGGCTTCAATGAAAGAAGTTAAGTGAATTTGTAATTCTGAACACTCAATTAGTTTAATACACTTAACTAGTCTTTACCTTCAATAACAACTGAAGCTGTCGTATCAGCCTTGCCCATCTTGTTAACAGCTGTGACGGTATATTCACCAGCGTCGTCCTGTTTTGGTTGAATTAACGTGAGAATATGTGTGTCCTTCTCAACTCGGGTTGGCAGACCTTCAACTGGATTTCCGTTACGCAGCCAAGTGATGCTTGGTGTCGGCGTACCTACAATCTGCGTGCTCAAGACGAGGCTGTCACCTTCGCGAACCACTGCACTTCGGAGCGGTTCCAACACTTGCGGAGGCTCGTTCTCACCCGTACGAACCTAGCAAATTTTAAAGCCTCGTATTTATCGTGTCTGCGAAAGTACTTCTTGAAGCATTAAAATGTTATGAGGGCTTCTCTTAAAGTTGAAAATATTGTAGGTTGGTGTAATTCTAAATTACCTTGAGAGTGAACTGGATGGCGGCTTCACCCTCTCTGTTCTTCGCAACAATTTCGTAACTTCCCTCTTGACTCTTCTTGACTTTCGTGATCTTCACAAAACTACAGTACATGTGCATATCCGAGTCAGTCGTCACGGTGATGTTGCCCAACGTGGTCAGCGGCTGACCTCCGCAGTACCATGTGACCTCTGGTTCGGGTATTGCCACCAGGCGGCATTCCAGTTCAACGTCTGTACCTTCATCGACACACAATGCCTTGGGCTTGCGGGAGAACATAGGAGGTATTCCTTCCAGGATGTCTGCTAAGGAAGACTCCCTATGGGTCACAGACAAGAATATGATATTCAAACTAGGAAAAGACAATACCTTGGGCTATGTAATAGTTGGGCCTAATGAAATGCCCATGTAGATCAAGGTTATTGATCAAGATTTATAAGTTACAATAGCATACTTTTTTTTATATACTTTATTTTGTCTGTACACATTATTTATCAAAAATATTATTCATATATTTTCCTGTTCATCAGCCAACTTGATTGTTCAATTGAAATCTTCAAACTGAAATATCGGTAGGACTAGCATATTTTAGTAGACAATTTTGAAACAGTTGTACAGAATCTCAGTTAGATTGTTTGGTTACCAGGCGCTAAATGACCTCGCTGTCGATGCGCCTTAAAACTCTAATATTCATTCATTCAACAGCAGCTTACCTTGAAACACTTTTCCTAGATGTGAATGTGACTTCTGAGCCATGATCCGAAAGTGGAGCCTCAACGCACAACTCTGTCGAGCTCGAAGCAAATCCTGCGGCATTCTTTGCAACACACGTGAACGTTCCAGCGTCTTCTGGGAACACTTCCCTGATGATCAGAGTGGCTACGTTATCCTCATCGTAAAAGATCTGGAAGTCCGTTGATGGCAGAATGATGGCTGTCTGTCGGAACCAAGTAATCTGCGGCCGTGGGCTGCCGACTACTTGACACTCAAATTGTACGGTAGCACCATCTGGAGAGTGTTTCGGCTGGAGTTTCTCGGTGAACCGTGGAGCGGAAACCTTTTCAGTGGCTGTTGGTTCTATAAACACCGATATATGATTTATCTCGACCAATATAAATGCTTAATTGTATGTTGCATTTGCAGTGCAGGATTTGATCACGGGTGTAATGTAGGCTAGTTGAACTATTTTCATAGTAACAATGTACCATATTGTTTGATAATAAAAATAATAGTAATCTGTTCCTGGAGTTTTGAGAGTACCTTATGAATTATATTCTATCCACTGTGAGGTTGACCTTGACAAGTCATGGATAAATCATGGCAAAAATTATTTGAATATAGGTAATTCATTGATCAAGGTCAATGACACTATTAGGAGCTAGAAGATCGACCCTACAAGGGATAGAATATAGTGGGAAATGGAATAATTTTTGTAAGTAGAAATTGAAAAATGTTTTTGTGTATTGATGTGATGATGTGAAAGTTTTCAGATAAAGTATCAACTAAGAATAAAATGGATGCTTTTTACAATATATACAATGATAAATTCATCCGTCAACAGAAGGGAAAATTTTAGTTTAAATAATGTACATATCATCAACACTTGAAGTCATAATAGAAAATTAGTGAAAGGCGTTCGGTATGGTAAATAAAATAGTAACAAGCATGGTATCTCATACTATCATGGAGTAAAAAAACACAAAAAACAAATTAAATACAAAACTTTTCACACAAAAAGATGGTCTACTTCTCAACACCTCCAGGTGATTATTGTTCAACAAGTAGTACAATTGAGGCCTATAATGAATGAGCTGCCCTATAATGGATAGAAATACATGATAAATAGGCCAACACGAAGTTGGTCAAGTTTGAATGTGAAATACAGTGAAAACTATTAAATATGCAATCTAGGCCCTGATACTGCATACAAAAAAAAAGTTTGTATTACTGTATCAAGTTTTGGCCACAATAAAAGGGTTGAAAATGCCTTGTTTCTCACATACTAGTACACTATTGTGTACTATTACTAGGCCTGATACCTTAAAGGACAATACTGAACTAGACATGGAACTGTGTTCATTTAATATTCAGAACAGTATTGAACAAGAATTGATTGTGCAGCCAAGCTAATAGATAAGTCTGAAATGATCACTGAAAGTACTTCGTGTGTGTGTTTTATTTATTTTTGTTTATATTTTTTCCAGGTTTTTACTGTTTCATATAGTTTCTGGGAAAAGAATCTATATATCTCTGGGTTTGAGAGATATAGAGATTGTTTTCCAGAAAATATACAATATAGTAAAAACCTAGTTGCTTTATGAATATGTTCCTATCACCATATATAGCCCTACACACACACACACACACATATATATATATATATATATATATATATATATATATATATATATATATATATATATATATATATATATATATATATATACACACATACAATAATAGAAGGAAGTTTTCTGATTGTGTTTTCGAAGAGGTAGTTGTACTTACTCTCAAACACGGGCAATTTATCAATCTTCTCGTGGAGCGTCTTTTGGACGTACAAAGTGTAACTTGGTTCATCCTTGAGAAACTGTGCTGGAACCCACCCTTTCTCCTCTGTTAAGTGTTTCTTAACGAACCACCAGTCTGAGTTGTGGCATTCTAATGGAAATAACATTATGGTAATAAGTCAAATAAGTCTGACTAGTTGAATATCTTTAATCTAAGAACCCGAGTTTCAATATTTGAACCGAACATTCGACCAACCAGAAATGCACTTGCAGTAAAGGTGACGAGAAACAAATTTGAAATTGAATTGTGTTGTTTACGGCCCTTCAGCGACGACGTTATTCACACTAAACGACAAGAAACGAGAGATAACATAAAATATATTAAATATTAATATATTATATATTAAATATATATTATATATTAGGATAAATATTGCCAAACATAAATGCAAATAATGGTAGAATGAAGTTGTGTATCTGGTTGCTACTATTGATTTCCATTAATTTATTATTTATATCTTGCATTTTCATAGTTTAATATATTCTGAAAAAGTGTGATTATGTTATCTCTTTCAAATATCAAGTTTTAGCTTCAGAAGTCAACTATTGCTTATGGCTTTGCTTTGAGATTGGGCCTTTGGGTGTTATATAAAGTTCAACTTCAACTCGAAAACAACTCATAAAATCTTTATAACCCTTGAAAAGCATTTAAAATTAGAACCCACTAGAAACCTTTCAACATTTGAATAGATCTGAGAGTTCTTTTCTACCAGGTCAGGTACATACGTAAGCCAGAGATTTAATATTTTATATTTCACAGTCTGATTGTTGATTTAGTAAGTTTAGTTCATTGCACCTGTCGGCACCTTGTACATTGTACAAATGTCAAATATAGATTCACATGGAATAAAAAACACAAGCAATAACATTTAAATAATTGAAAGGCATCTAGAAGGAAATGCACACATGATGTATGAGTTATGTTACAGTTGTCAGCTAGATAAGATCATTTGGCATTGAAGACATTTGATGCCCAATGCCTGTGTGGATTTAATACTCGACTCTGTTCACTGCAGTCTACATATCGACAAACTAGTTGTTTGTATATAGGCCTGTAGCCACATTATGTCATAAAACTTGACCCAGGAATGATTTGATACAAAATAAATGTTTTCAACAACAATCAACACAACACAGTGACAACACTCTGTCGAAGTTCAGGCGAGAATGTTCGGAGCTCATTAAAAAAGAAAACCTTTGGGCTCATGCTAGTGAGAAGTTGGATTATTGGGATACATTGGATTGATCAAGTATCTTATGCAGAACTTTGAAACTGATTTTTAAAATCTTTTTCATCTTTAGTCTATATTCTTATATTTGCGGCTTGAATATTTGTTCCCAAGTTGTCTATTTGAATAATTTCAATATAAAATATTTTTGGATGAGTGAAGTGAAGACTCAATTTCACCATACCCGAAAAAAAAGTGCTCATTTTCTTTTTTTTTTTTTTTGCGCTCCACAGGTCAAACAAAGATTCAAAATCAGTTGAAATTTGGCATACACAAGTGTCCTCATCTAATTCGATACTGTATAGTTTTGAAGCGCAAGTGCTTGAACCACTTTTGAGAAAACTCATTTCAAAGTTTTGAAAAATCCCATTAGAATAACCCGGAGGGAAAAATTTGTGAAAAATATTTCCTTCGAGAGAATTCAAATTCTTAGGGAATTTCAATATAATAATTATACACATTATCAGTCCCTCAGTCCAAACTCTCAGTCGAATCAGATCAGCCGTTTCGATGTAAAAAATATTTAATCTAATTTTTTTAATCACTCAAAGCTATTAAGATAGCAATTAAATCCAAGCAACAGGTGTCACCATTTAATCGGAAACGATTAGAACTAAGCTTTCTTTATTAACATGGAGATCAATTAGGAAATAGGAGGGCAGTGATGTAATTGGTTGGATCTCGAGGTGGATATATATAGGCCTATAACCAATCCAAAGATATGTTGATATATTGTGCCAGCTCATCCATCAACGCAGAAACACATAATGCATTTGCCTAGTATTATAAAATTCATTGTACGTTCCGGTACTTGTGAAGTGTGTGAAAAATTGTATAACAAAATGTATCAATGTAAAAAAATAGCAGAACTTGCTAATAAACAACTACTACTAATATACGTATCACACCAATAATGTAAAAAACCAACATCCAATTTAAATAGGTGAAACAATAAACTACCGTATACAATTAAGAGTATCAATAGTAATAACAATAGTACAAAAGTAATAGTAAATAACAATCAATTACAATATAGTAATCAAGGAAATAACGAAAGTAGTGTAATTTCACTAATTTGATTCAATGGGTGAACCAGCAGCAAATTATTTCTTCCAGATGATCTTTATTCAAACATCAATTATCTACTAATCGCGACAGGTTATGGAAATCAAATAATCATTTACTTTGGCTTTGAAGAGAATACAAAAGAGAGAGGAGCATTGGTGGCACAACACAAATGAAGGATTGATTGCTCATGATTATATAAATAGAAGGTCAGTTCAGACAGTGAGTTAAAACATGAAGGAAGTTTTTGTCAATACATTGTTTGTAAATTTGTATTTCCTGTGAATTGTAAGTTTGTAAATTGATCTGATTTATGGAGTAACTCAACACTATTATCTAGCTACGTCTTTCCAAGTAGGCTAACAAAGAGAAGATTCCTCTAACTTACCGAGTATGTAGACTCGTTCTCCTTCAACCAGGTTGATTGCATCTACGTTCTCGGCCACGTACGAGCAGATGGAGAACAACATGTCTCCTTCATGGATCTCGTTCACAACCGCTTCACGTACGACTGAACCAGAAAACAACACTGTCGATCACAATCATTATGGTCATTATTGTTTCTTGTATACAATAATTCATGGTAACAAGGAGCAACACAAAAATCGTGTCATTTTTAACTTGCCAAGAAAATTTTTCATTACCCATCTATATAAATATCATTACTTAAAATTCAATATAAAAAATCATATAGGCTACCATATACCAACATTCCTTGTAATAGTATATATAAGTAATGAATTTCAAACAAAAATATTGCTTCAATTACCTTCTTCGAACACGGATGATTCTCGTTGTATGCTCATTGAAACAGACTCTGAAAAACATTAAATAGACGTTGAATACCATCCACAACGATGCAATCTGAAAGAAATTCACATTACCTGAAATTTGCACATGCACAATGCTAAATACCAGGGTAAAGACTGACATAGATAAACATATAACAAGGTGAATTTGCTAATCACAAGCCTAAGGACATTGATTGGGCTACAGTCTCACAAACTAACAGTTCCACATTTCTTTCCCTTGACCACAATGATTACAAATAATGGAATTACTACTGTTGAAGGAGTGTTGCTATGAATACAATATTTAAATACTAAAGAAATAATACATTTTATTGAAAAACAAAATCATAAGTTATAATAACTAATGAATGATAATTCATCAAACCTTACAGAGTTCCCTGGTCGTGAAGTACAACGTAGCTATTCGAAACTTTTTCATCTAGAAGATAAAATATCATTAAAATATGTTAAGAGTTAAATTCCACGCATTCAATAAGCTGGGGATCGTAATTAGTTGAGCATTACTTGGGACATAAAACAAATCTTGTTTTATAATATATTATACTGTA
This sequence comes from Brachyptera risi, assembly GCA_964007535.1. Classification (NCBI taxonomy): domain Eukaryota; kingdom Metazoa; phylum Arthropoda; class Insecta; order Plecoptera; family Taeniopterygidae; genus Brachyptera; species Brachyptera risi. The sequence continues at coordinate 23,222,378 of OZ023330.1, forward strand.
TCAACTCGACAGAATGTAAAACCATAGTCAGGAGAAAACAGAAGAAAATTAGATTTACACAAATATTGAGATTTCATTGGAAGCATTCTAATTTGTACAAATTGAGAACTCATTGGTCAGTAAAGAATAGTTTAAAATGCAGCTGTATTTTTGTGGTAACAGAGTTTAATTTAAACTGATTTTTTTTTATGTATGATAATATTGATAACCTTTGATTTGTCCAATGTGGCAGGTTAAAATAATGAACTTGCTTGAATTTTGTGAATTTATTAACCAATTACAGGTATGAACACAAAGTCAAATTATGAATGAAAGATGAACAGCTTACATTCATATTTTGACTTCTTGTTTTTGTATTTGTTTTTGTATTTGTATTTATTGCCGTTTCTTATTAAAGAACAATATTAAAATTGTATAAACATTGTCAGAGATAATAGAAAATAAAATTATTTCATTTTGATTGATATTTTGATTTAAATTGATTGATAAAATTAAATTCACAAAATTTATTTCAACTTTGAATACATGAACATCCATTATCTATGACTATGAGTCATATAGGTGAACAGATATTTTCTTTGACTTGTCTGCAATTTCTGTATGGAATTATTGTTTTTTCTTGATTGGAAAAAGATTTCACACATCCAGACCTTGCAATTAATCTGCCTATTCCTTATCAATTATACAGTACTTGGTAAAACTTCCTTCTAAATACCCATCTTATATTAAAAATCATCGATTGATGATGGCTCTCAGGTATTCGCTACTTCAGATATCTCTCATATTTTTGGGGTTAATTTGAAAACAATGCAACATCAGTGGTAAACAAAATCGTTAATAAGCATTTAAATACAGTAGAGAAATAGCACTATTTCACGCCTGGTAACCAGTTAATAATCCTATTTGGCAAGTCTCATATTGTGAGCATTATAATACAGTTATTTTCTCAATCCTGATTGTTAATAAGTAGTGAAGAATAATTTACACTTGTATAATTATCATTGATGGACAGAAACTCCACCTAAAAGCAGAAGGTTCAACTACCAAGCGCTGTTGTTATTTTTAGTGAAGCGTTCAATTGATTTCAACTGATCGACGGACAATTATAACCACATCACAAAGAAGCAGAAGTTAAAAACACTGATTATTATTCATTATGCGTCCACTTTGGTTAGTCAATCGAGAGATGTAATAATGACCTTGATGTAAAGTCTGCGACTGTTTACGAGTAGACTTCAGTTTCAGCTGCAAGGAATCCTCATCGTAAACTTCCGCTGCCGGTCGCTCTTTCTTCAACCCAACTTGGAACTCCTCCTCATGATGTTCCACATTGTATGACTGTCGACGTACCTCCTTTGATTTCCGTCTGAACGGTACCTGGAAGCTTTCTTCGATGTCCTCGCTGGTACGCCTTTGTATCCTGACTTCTTCGTCGTCGTCTTCGGGTTCCTCTACAAAAGGTTCGTCTTCCAGTTCTTGAGTTATTTGGATGGTAGATTCGCCAGTTTCTTCACTGTAAGTTTGAGGCTTGGAAGGTTTCCTAAGTCGAACTTTACCAGACATTGAAACATCCTCCTCTTCGTAAGTCTGGAGGGATATCTTGAACTCTTGTTCAATTTCTTCGTTGGTCTTTGTCACCCTTGGTCTCATCTTGAACGTTTCTGTGCCTACAATCTCTTCAACTTCGGGCACAGACGGCTTTCTAGACGCTTTCTTGATCGTAATTTCTTCCGAGTGTTCTTCTAAAGATTGTTTACGTGGTTTTGGTGCTTTTTTCATTGTAAACTCACCAACGACATCTTCAGGTTCTTCCTTAGGTTTCAACTTCTTGATTGTGATATCTTCGCTAATGTCCTCTGTTTTCTTAGGCTTTTTAATTCCTTTCTTGAGCGTAACTGCTTCAGTTGATTCCTCTTCTTCTTCGGGTGCAACGGTAAACTTCTTCAATGTGACCTCATCAGCGGCTTCATCAATAACTGGTTTAATAGATGGTTTTTTCTTCAGCTTGATAGCATGACTGACTTCCTTCTCATCAGTTGGTTCTTGGGGAACAATCTTCTTCAATGTGATGTCCTCAGAAGGCTCTTCTACTAATGACATCTTAGGTTTACGTTTCACCATGGTAATTTCTTCTTCAACTTCCTCGGGTTCCTCGACAATAGGTAAGTCATCTAGTTCTTCAGTTATCTGAATTGTAGACTCACCAGTTTCTTCGCTGTATGTCTGAGGTTTTGATGGTTTCCTCAGACGCACTTTACCAGACATTGAGATATCCTCCTCTTCATAGGTCTGTAGAGAGATCTTGAATTCTTGTTCAATTTCTTCATTGGTCTTAGTTACTTTCGGTTTTAACTTGAATGTTCCTGAACCTACGACCTCCTCCTCGACTTCGGGCACCGATGGCTTCCTTAATATTTTCTTCAGTGTAATTTCCTCTGCATGTTCTTCTGAAGACAGCTTTCGTGGCTTCTTCTTTAAGATTATAGCCTGACTCACTTCATCTTCCTCTGTTGGTTTCTGGGGTAGAGTCTTTTTCAAAGTTATCTCCTCAGATGGTTCTTCGACAAATGACTTCTTTGGCATACGAGGTTTGAATGTTACTTCTTGGTCGACTTCCTCGACTGGTTCTTCGGGTACTAATTTCCTCAAAGTAATTTCCTCGGCTGCTTCATCAACAGTTGGTTGCTTAGGCTTCTTCTTTATAGATATTGCATGACTAACTTCTTCCTCTTCTTTCGGTTCTTCCGGAGCTGCTTTCTTAAGTGTAATTTTCTCCGCCACTTCTTCGACAACTGCGTTAATGGATGGGCGCTTCTTCTTGATTGTGATGGCTTCAGCTACAACCTCTGGCTGCTGAGGCTCTGTTTTTTTAATGGTTATCTCAGCTGCAGCCTCATCTATAACTGGCACAATTGAAGGCTTCTTTTTCAGAACTATTTCACTACTTACGTCTTCTTGTTCTTGCGGTACCACTGGTGCAACCTTCTTCAGTGTTATCTCCTCTGCTACTTCATCAACAACCGGTTTCTTTGGCTTCTTCTTTTTAATGGTTATTGCCTGACTTACTTCATCTTCTTCTTTGGGTTGTTCTGGAGTGGTTTTCTTGAGCGTTATTTCATCAGCCACTTCATCGATCACAGGCTTTAAAGAGGGTCTCTTTTTCAATATAATCTGTTCACTTACATCTTCTTTGGGCCCTTGTGGAACTATTTTCTTGAGAATGATCTCTTCAGCCACTTCATCTACCACCGGCTTAACAGAAGGCCTCTTCTTCAGATTTATCTGTTCACTGACATCTTCAGCTGGCTTTTCTGGTGTTTTCTCAAGCACAATTTCCTCGGCAACTTGTACACTAGGTGTAATAGAGGGTCTCTTTTTCAATATAATTTCTTCTGCTACTTCATCTGCTACTGGTTTCACAGAAGGTCTTTTCTTCAAAGTGATAGCTTCAGTAACTTCTTCCTCTTTCTGTTGAACAACAGTTCTAGTGAACGAAACCTCTTGTGTAGTTTCATCAACAGATGTTTTCTTCTTTTTCTTGAGTGTCATTTGCTCTGCAACATCTACAACTACCACTGGCTCAGGTTTCACCAATTTTAATTCCTCGACAACCTCATCAACTGGCTTAGGTTTAGTTACTACGACTTCTTCGATGATCTCTTCTACACGTTTGACTGATTCTTCTAACGGTTTCTCTGGCACTGGCTCTTCAGATTTGATTTCTTCTATTGGGACCTCCTCAAGCTTCTCTGGCTTGGTTTTCTTCTTCGACAATTTCTTTTTAATAGGCTCTCCTATTGTTTTTTCAATATTCAATGTGATAACCTCATCGTCAGTTTTCTTTTCTTCAGGTTTTGGCTTTACAGTGACAATTACCTGAGCCTCCGGTTCTTCCACTGGCTTTTCCTTCACCCACGGCTTCAACTTGATTGTAGTAGGTTCCTCCGGCTCAGGTTCGCCAACTTTATAGCGCAGTTTAATATCTTCGGGCTCTTCAGGTTCAGGTTGTTTAGGAACTCCTTTAACAATAGGAATCTGCACTACTTCGGGTTCAGGAACTGGCTTCTGTGTTTTGACTTTCTTTACCTTAACAACTTCTGGAACTTTGTCTTTTGGTTCTTCAGGCTCGTACTTTTCTGGCTTTTCCAACTCAGTATCATCTCTTTCGATATCATAGGGTACAAATGGTTTCAATTCTGGTTGAGATCTCTCTTTCTTTTCTTTAGGTTTAGTCTCCTCAACTTCTTCTTTCTTTGGTTTGGGTTTTACTTCTTCTTCTACTGGTTGAGGTTTCTCTGGAATCTTTCTCAGCTTGATAGCTTGAGGTTCTTCTTCCTGAGGCTCAGGTACTTTGCCTTTGCCAATAACCAACTTCACTGGCTCAGCATCTTCCGGTTCTGGTTGTTTTGGGGCTTTCTGATAGAACGTCTTATCCTCAACTTCTTCAATGACTGGTTTCACAGTTTTCTCAATAGTGAATGCCACTTCCTCCAGTTCTGTTTCATTCTTATCTGATAACTTCAACTTTTTAGTCTTTTTCTTTAGTACTTGCAATGCTTCTTGCGTATTCCTTGAAATAATTCCGTGGTCTAACACAGCAGGTGTCATGAACGTAATGACTGGCTTAAGCTCTTCTGGAGGGAATGCAATTATCTCCATCCTACCCCTAAGCCTAACCTTTGGTACTTTCACACTAGAAATGCTCTTTCTCTGAGTGACCGAAGATTTTTTCAACTTGATTTGAGCAAATAGTGGTACATCTTCAGGTTGCTTGACGTCAGTCATCTTTAATTTGGTTGCCTTGATCTCTTTTCGCTCGATAGTCATCATGACTGGTTGTTCTTTGACTAACTCTGGCTTGGGTTTGATTATTCTTAGTTTTTTAGGTTTTCTCTTCTCTACGTCAGGTATGTTGAAAACTACATCGTCAACCACAGGCAAACTTTCCACCTCAATTTCAACCGGCTCTTCTATTTTGGGACTTTCTTCCTTTTCGATCTCAAATGGTTTCTTCTTCTTTTTAACCATCTTCTTCAGCGGCACTTTGATGTCAGTTTGTGGAAGATCTTCTTCCTCATCGGGCTCAACAATTTCTGGAGAAGGTTCCTTGTGTTTCGGAACTTCGAACGTTTTAGTTTCAGGAGTGACTGTTACTAGTTGAACAGCTTCAGATTCCACTAAGAAACCTTCTACTTGCTTCGGGATGGCAGTCACCGTTTCCAAGGGTAAGACTTCAGTCGTAAGTTCATCCAGTTTTTCTTCGTCAACTTTTTTCTTCGGTTGTTTTCGCTTCTTGGGAGCCTCTCTGACTTGAGTATCAGTTGTTGTGGCTGTCGGTTGTTCAGGAATGTTGACAAGCTGCGCCAGAGCACGTGTCAACTCGGCAGCATCAAGAGATTCTTCGTTCAATTGCGAGCGGACTGTTTCCACTACAAGTGATTGCTTCTCCACAGGTATATCTGTGGGCCTTACCTGCTCCTTGTGCACATCCGGGATTGCTATTTCACCTGGAAACACGCCAGTTTCAACTTGAGTAATTGATAAATGTTTTTCTGTCTCTGGTATTGTAACTGTGGCTTGTAGTACTGGTGTTGTTTTGGCGTGGAGATCGGTCTCCTTTGTGTCAGTGGATACCTCTGTTACGGTAGGTGCTTTCTGTCGTTTCTGGACAACTTTTTGCACCTCCAAATTGACATGTGGTGTCTCTTCCGTGATTGTGCTTGTAGCAATCTGTTCAGTAATCACTTCCTGTATTTGTATTGGTTCTTGTGTAGACTGTTTTCTTTGAGCTGTGTCAGATTTAAGTTTGAACGGTTTAACTGGCTCACCTGTGGTTTGTTCTGGTTGTACCTCTGTCACTGACATAGACTCCGCTAGAGTGGAAACGCTGAGCGCGTTCTTACCTAATGTGTCTGTTGGTCTGAATTCGGTCGGTGTTTCAGATGTTTCTACCTGGCTGACAGTAAGAGAGTCACGCTCGGGTATTGAGTGTGTGGCTGAAATCATGTCTGGTTTCTTTGTTGCAGGTAAAACGTCCTCTTTTTGAGAAAGTTCGATTTGTGTGATGGAAATAGTTTCCTGGGGAAGAATGGATGGCGACGCTTTCTCTGTGAGGGTAATGGGTTTGTTGAATTTGGTATGTGTGTCGAATGTTTCAACCTGGTTTACAGTGATTGAAGCTTGTTCAGAAAGGGCTGGTATAGCATGCGAATCGACTGGTTTATGTGGTATATAAGTTTCACCTTCCGAGTGCGCTACGACCTCCACCACAGTGACTGACTCTTGGGACGTCAATAGAGGTTGTGCTCGACCTTCAGATGGTTTCTTCTCAATTGTAAGTTCTCCAGCGGTTGTTTCCGATCGAGTTTCTTGGAGGGATGCCACTTGCTGTTCCCTAATGCTGACAGAGGCTTTTTCCATGATATGCTTCTGAGAGGGTATGATATCTTCCACAACTTGCGAGAGCGATACATCTGATACGGTGACAGATTCACGAGGTACAATAGATTGAAGTGCTTCGTCAGATAATGGTTTCTCCTCTACAAAAGGCTCTGTTGTTTCTGTAGGTTCTTCATCTTTAGAGCTAGTTTCTGTTTTTTTCACAATTTTCTTCTTCTTCTTCATAATCTTGATATCTTGTTTCTCCTCAACAACAACTTCTTGTACTGTGACTTTCTCCTCGGTACGTGATTCTTCAACAACCTCAGTAGGAACTTCCATACCTTGCACCTTATCCGGAATATCTTCTTCTTTCAATGCAGCAATCAATTCCTCAACGACGATAGACTGTTTATCGTCTACTTTTGTCTTGGCTTTCTTTTTCAACAACGCACTTGGAGCAAGAAGAGTAGTTGATTCTACTTCCGTAGGTGCAGATTCTTGCGAGTCAACGTGCACAGTTGCCGACTCAGTTTTAGGTTTGTTTTCGATCTTTGAGTCTTGCAAATGTGTAAATTCTTGTTGCTCAGTTCCAGTAACAGATGATTGTTCTGTTAGAATGATTTGAGCAACATTCTCATCAGGCTTTGAACCCTGCTCTAGAGGTTCAGTTCTCTCACTAATATCTACTTGTGAGGTGGATAAAGCTTCTTGGGTAGGTAAGACCGGCAACGCTTGATCCGATTTGGGCTTCAAGTCTGGCGTATCAAGCTCTTTCTGATCGACAATTACTTCCGTAGCTTCAGCAACTTTACGTTCTTTAAGGACTCTCTTTGGCTTGATTTTTTTGACTGATTTTTTGTCCTCGTCTAGAGGAACAGTTTGATCTTGGGAAATTGGTTCTTCAACAAAGGTAGATGAACAAATATCCACCTCTGGAGTTGCTTGTTCTTTCTCAATTGGTATTTGAACCAACTCCTTCACTTGTTCAGTAGGAGTTGCATCAGATATTGATATGCTTTGTACTGTTTCTTGTTTTGGTTTAGCAACAACGGTGTCATATTCGAGTGGAGCAATCTCTTGCACTTTCTCATCAATCACTGCTGGCTCTTGTTGTTTACCTTCCCGTTCCAACAATGTTGGTTCAACAATTGTTACCTTCTTCTTCTTCTTCTTTATAATGTCCTTGGGAGGAGCTTCAGCTTCCTTTTGAGGCTCAGTCTCCTTAGGTTTCGGTTCATCAACAAATAGTGTGACTTCCTGAACTTCACGGGGTGTGAATTCAATTGCGATTTCTTCTTCAACTTGAGGTTCAAGTACTACAGTTGTAACGACTGTCTCGATTTTTTCTTCATATTCTAAAGGTATTTCCTTCTCCGTAATTACGTCATCCTTCTTTGGAACTTCGACTGGTTTTTCCTCGTTTACAACTGATTGCGGCTCCACACCAACTGGCCTTTTCTTGAGTTTCTTCTTCTTCCTAATTTCATCATCAAGCGGAATAGGTTTGATATCAAAATGTACATCTTCAGGCATTTTATCTTCAGTTTTCGGTTTACCAACAGTTAATTCCTGTGGCTCTGGTTCTTCCACCGGCTTCTCTTTCGTCCACGGCTTTAACTTAATTATTGCAGGTTCTTCCGGTTCAGGCTCACCAACCTTATAACGTAATTTGATGTCTTTGTCTTCATCACCAACAGGTTCCTTGGGAACTCCTTTAACAAGTGGAATCTGTACAACGTCAGGTTCAGGAACTGGCTTCTTTGGTTTGAGTTTCCTAACTTTAGGAACCTCTTCTAGCTTTTCTTCTAGTTTTTCAAGTTCATACTTTTCTGGTTTTTCCAACTCAATATCATCTCTTTCAATGTCATGAGGTACGAACGGTTTTAGTTCAGGTTGTAACCTCTCTGTCTTTTCGTTAGGTCTAGTCTTCTCAACTTCTTCTTTCTTTGGTTTGGGTTTCACTTCTTCTTCTACTGGTTGAGGTTTCTCTGGAATCTTCCTTAGTTTGATTGGCTGAGGTTCTTCTTCTTCAGACTGAGGTACTTTGCCTTTTCCAATCACTAATTTACGTGGTTCTTCTTCAGGAGCCTCAGGCTGTTTTGGCGTCTTTTCATACACTGATTTCTCTGCTACTTCTTCGTTAACTTGTTTTTCAACCTTATCGATAGTGAATGCAACTTCTTCCATTTCTGTTAGTATTTTTCCAGTAAGCCTAATCTTTTTAGATTTCTTCTTCAATACTTGAATTGCTTCTTCGGCATTTCTGGATATGACACCATGGTCTACATATACCGGAACCATAAAAGTAATAATTGGCCTGTGTTCTTCTGGTGGATACTCAATGATCTCCATACGGCTTCGCAACATAATCTTTTGAAGCTTAACACTCTTTATCTCTTTCTTTCTTTGTACAGTGGGTTTCTTGAGTTTAATTTGGGCGAACATTGGCGCTTCCTCTTGTGTTATCTTCATCATCTTTACTTTTGTTGGTTTGATTTCCTTTCTTTCAATGGTCATAAGAACTGGCTGCTCTTTCACAAGTTCAGGTTTCGGTCTGATAATTTTAGCTTTCTTTGTCTTCTTCTTTTGTACTTCGGGAATATTAAAGACAACATCCTCAACCTCGGGAATTTCCTCAAATAGTGGCTCTTCATGCTCTGGAGTTGGTTTCTTTTTCTTTTTGATAATCTTCTTCTTGATAATGGTCTTCCTTTCACCCTCAACTAAAACTTCTTCTTCCTCTTCTGATTCGATCACGTCAGTTTCCTGAGGCTCTCCTACGATTACAAACGGCTCAGTTGGAATCACATCCGGCGTTTCTTCGGCAATCTTGACAGTTTTCTTTGGTTTCTTAGCCTTCACCTCTTGTTTTACAATCTTTTCTTCTGGTTTATCTTCCGGAGAAACTACAACGACGTCTTCAACAACATTGACCTGTTCTACTACATTAATGACTTCGTCTATTTCCTCATCTTTTTCCTTAACCTCTTCGACAACCTTCTTCTTTTTTTTCCTAAGATCTCGTTTCTCAATCTTTTCTTCTGATTTCTCTTCAGGAGAAATGACACCTACATCTTCAGCAATTTTGACTTTTTCTACTATTTCAATCACATCGTCGGTTTTAACTTCTTTTTCTTCAACTTCTCCAATTACCTTCTTCTTTTTCTTTTTAGGAACTGGTTTCACATCATATACATCCTCAACAACTGGGGTAGGTTCCTCAAGAGACATAATTTCTTCATGCAGATCTTCAATAATTTCTTGTATGGTAACCACCTCATCTTGAACGTCATCCTCTACTGAAACTAAACTCTCCTCCTCTTTGCTCTCTTTCCTGCGTACGACTTTCTTCACCACTCTCTTCTTCGTTTTCTTCACATCAACAGGAGTTTCGGCATGTACTGGCAGATCATCGCTAACATCTTCAACGATGATAGTTTCTTTTTGGTACTCTGGTCTCTCAGGTATCTCATCGTCATCAACTTCTTCGACAATTACGTCACCCTCACCCTCCTCTGGCTGAAGCACTCCAGGACTAGGTTTTCCTCCCTTCATTATCGTTCTTTTTCGTACTATTCTCGTTGGCTCCTGTCCTGGACTCGAGCGGAACTCAGTGATGAACTCCTCGACTTGTTGTTTGACCTCTGTCACATACTCACCCTGGGCAATTTCGGTAATCGTTTCTGATATAGTTACCGACGGCGCCTCGTCGAACTTTTGTACAATGGTGGTGTGTTGTGTCACGGGTTTGAACTCGTCCATGGTCTCTGAAATGTCAATGATTTGTTGAGGAGAGGTGCCGATGTGTCTAAACAAGTGATCTGGTTTGACCTTGATAGCTGTAGCGTGTTGATACTCTGGTTGTGTAGTGTGTAATGGCTGAACGGTGTTCTCCGTGTGTCGTGTACGTTCCTCTGGCGTTGTTTGTGATGTTGTGTGTTCTGGCAATTTGTCCTCAGGTGCCATGGTGATGTGTGGTGTAGTTTTCTCCTCCAATCTAGGTGTGTCCGTGAATGATTCGTGTACAACAATTGGCAACTCATCAGCGATTGGTAGCAGTCTCACTTGCTCTTCCATCAGCTTGACAGTCCCTTCACTTACCTCCTCACAAGTTTCAATGACAACTACGGTTTGCTTATTTGATATCTTTTTCAGTCGTGTCTTTTTTATCGCACCCGTTACGTCCTGGGGTTTTATAACATCCCCTTCATCAATTTCTACTATCTTCACGGTTGCGGTCTCTGTCACTATTTCTTCTTTTCCCAAACTAACTATTGTATCTGCACTACCATCTGTAGTTACTTCAACAGATTCTCCTAGCTTGAATGACACTGCTGCTTTCCTAACCGATTTCTTTTTCTTTGGTTTTAATTCTGAAACTACCTCTACTATCTCCTCCGTTTTTATGTCAGCTACTGTCAAAGGTTGTTGGTGTCCTGCTTTTATCGAGTCACGTCTATCGGTCACGTCAGGTTTCAAATCCTCCGAAGTTTGGGTAGTTACGGCCTCTTCTACTTGAGGAGCCAGAACGCCATCTACTTCAGGCTTTGCACATGATTTATTTGAAACTATTGTGCCCAACTCTGTGACGTTTTCCTCGGTGAATGATTTTTGTTTTACAGCGACTTTTTTGGGTGTTATCTTTTTCGTCACTTTCGTCTTCGGAGTTTTGTTTTTTTTCAATTCCGGAACATTTTCTTCTGTTTGAACTTCTTCAGTTTCGGCTGAAGTCTTTGTGTCCAGTGGCTTGTGAGTTTTAGCAAATATCTCTTTGAATAAGTTAGCAAAGTCAGCATTTGTAGCATTCTCTTCGGATATCACTTGAATTGTTTCATGAGCTTCATTATCTTCCACATCAGGATGAGCTCTTTCATACTCTTTCTGTTTATTTGATTTCAAGTAAACTATGTCTTCCTCTGCAACTGGCTGTTGACTCATTGCTACTTTGTGTGGTACCATAACAGGTTGAGCCCTTTCTAACTCTTTCTGCTCAATAGATTTCAAGTAAACTATGTCTTCCTCTGCAACTGGTTGTTGACTTGTCGCTACCTTTTGTGGTATTATAGCAGGTTGAGCCCTTTCTAACTCTTTCTGCTTATTCGATTTCAAGTAGACAATGTCTTCCTCTACAATTGGTTGTTGGCTTATTGCTACTTCTTGTGCTAAAACATCAGGCAATGCATTGGACTTTTCAGGTGTGCAAATAACCATATCAGATGTTTCTTCTTCGGTAACTATTTCTTCCTTTAGCGCTACTTTCTTATTCAACCCAGTTCGTGCAGCAGTTCCAGTTTTCTTTTTGATTAACTTATTCTCTTCAAGTTTGGTGATACCTTCTTCTGTAGTTGCTTGTTCAGACACAGCGATGTCTCTTGATTCGACTTCAGGAGCTGCCGTTGATGGTTTGGGTTGCTTAGGAAGGGTAAGGTCAGAAGTCTCTTCCTCGATCAGAGTTTCTTCAGTAATAGCAACATCGCGCGATGTGATTTCCGGTTGAGCAGTTGTTTTATTAGCTATTGCAATAGTTTCTATTTCAATCACACTCTCTTCAGTGAACGATTCCTGTTTAACGGCGATTTTTTTCGGTGTTATCTTTTTCGTCACTTTTGTCTTCAGTTTTGTTGGTTTTGTTTCTTTCCATTCTGGAACATTTTCTTCAGTTTGAACTTCCTCAGTCACGGCTGAACTCTTTGTGTCCAGCGGCTTTTGAGTTTTAGCAAATATTTCTTTGAATAAATTAGCAAAGTCAGCATTTGTAGCATTCTCTTCTGTTCTGACTTGAATTGTTTCGTAAGCTTCGATATCTTCAACATCAGGATGGGCTCTTTCATACTCTTTCTGTTCATTCGATTTCAAGTAAACTATGTCTTCCTCTGCAACTGGCTGTTGACTCATTGCTACTTTGTGTGGTACCATAACAGGTTGAGCCCTTTCTAACTCTTTCTGCTCAATAGATTTCAAGTAAACTATGTCTTCCTCTGCAACTGGTTGTTGACTCGTCGCTACCTTTTGTGGTATTATAGCAGGTTGAGCCCTTTCTAACTCTTTCTGCTTATTCGATTTCAAGTAGACAACGTCTTCCTCTACAATTGGTTGTTGGCTTATTGCTACTTCTTGTGCTAAAATATCAGGCAATGCATTGGACTTTTCAGGTGTGCGAATAACCATATCAGATGTTCCTTCTTCGGTAACTATTTCTTCCTTTAGAGCTACTTTCTTATTCAACCCAGTTCGTGCAGCAGTTCCAGTTTTCTTTTTGATTAGCTTATTCTCTTCAAGTTTGGTGATACCTTCTTGTGTTGTTGCTTGTTCAGACACGGCGACGTCCCTTGATTCGACTTCAGGAGCTGCCGTTGATGGTTTGGGTTGCTTAGGAAGAGTAAGGCCAGAAGTCTCTTCTTCAATTAGAGTTTCTTCTGTAATAGCAACATCGCGAGAAGCAATTTCTGGCTTAGCAGTAGTTTCATCAGGTTTCGAAAAACTTTTTATTTCTGATATATTTTCTTCTGTGAAAGATTCTTGCTTTACTGCCACCTTCTTGGAAGTAAGAGTTTTAGTTACCCTGGTATTAATTCTTGTTGGTTTTGATTCCTTCAGTTCAGGGACCACTTCCTCTGGACAAACTTCTTCTGTCACTGCAGAACTTTTAGCATCCAACGGTTTCACTGACTTGGCAAATGTTTTTGTAGCCAAATGATCAAAGTCTGCATTCGTGACATTCTCTTCGGTTTTGATCTGGATGGTTTGAGCAGCTTCCCTTGTTTCTACTTCTGGCAGTGCTCGAGATCCTTCGGGAATTTCATCAACAAACAAATTTGGGAATATTTCACCTGACAATATTTCTTCAGTAATAGCAACTTCCCTGGTGATCATTTCCGGCTTTGCTATAGATTCATAAGCTTTATCCGGAACTACAATTTCACCCAAACTTTCTTCGGTAAATTGCTGTTGAGTGACAGCCACTTCCCTGGACAAAACCCCAGGATTAGCCGTAGACTCATGTGCTTGTTCAGAAACAGACATTTCAGATACACCTTCATCGGTTTCAACTTGTTCAGTTACGGCTACTTTCTTTGTATCTAGTTTTGAACTTACTTTGGTCTTCTTTTTCTCAGGTTTCTTTTCTTTGATTTCGGGTACACTTTCTTCGGCAAGTGCTTGCTCAGTTACTGCAGCGTTTTTAGTATCAAAAGATTCAACTGATTTGGAGAAAATTTCCTTAAACAAACTCACGACGTCAGCATTGGTAATATTCTCCTCCGTTTTAATCTGAATAGTTTCTGCAGCCTCTCTCGCATCAACCTGTGTCATTGCTTGTATCTTCTTTGGTTTTGTTTCGAGTACCAATTCTGATATCTCACCTTCAGTGTGAGTCTGTTCAGTCATTCCGGCTTCTCTTGTCACAACATCAGGTGTAGCTTTAGCCTCTGTCAACAACTCGACTTTTAACTCTCCAGTACTTTGCTCTAGCTGTTGTTGTTCAGTTACTGCAACTTGCCTAGTATCTAATTCCAAGTTCTGAGCATTTGTTGCTGATGTCAAGTCGGGCAACAACAAATCTTCACTCTGTTCATGTGAAACTTCTTCTTGCGAAACTGCAAGCTCTCTTGTTTCAAAACCTTGTGCAGCCATTTCTCCTTTTAGCAACACAGATGGACTTAGATCAGAAACGCTCTGTTCAGTTTGTGGCTGTTCTTTTACAGCAATATTTCGAGCTACAATATCAGGCTTAGCCGTTATTCCCTGCAGCTTTTTCGGAGTATCTAAATCCTCGGCATATTGCTCAGTCTCAGGTTGTTCGGTTATTGCGACTTTTCTTGTTGACACCAATTGAGTTGTTGCTTGAGATCCCCTTCTCTGACCTCTGGGGACAAGTTCCTCAGTTCCTTGTTGTGTTTGAATTTCCTCAGTCATCACAACCTTTTTTGTGACAAACTCTGTGGTGGCCTGAGTCTTGATCAATTCTACTACAGTTATCTCAGAAACATCTTGCTCGATGTTTACTTGCTGTGTTATTGCTGCTTCTCTCGCAACAACATCTGGTCGCGCATCAAACTTATCAGCTATCTGAGGTACAGGTAAGTCTGTTGTGCCTTCGCGAGTAGAAGTCTGTTCAGTTATGGCCACACCTCGTGTAAAAAGATCTGTTGTGGCACGGGAGCTAGGCATTGCGCCTTCTACAATAAGATCTTCTGTGTTTTCCTGCGATATTTGCTCCTGTTTAACAGCCACATCTATAGGGACAATAGCTTGTTCAGCGGTAGAGCCGTCAAGTAGAGCAGGAGTGAAGAAATCACTTATGTTTTCTCCTGTTAATGGTTGTTCTGTCATAGCAACTGCACGTGTCACAAGTTCAGACTCGGCCGTCGTTTGTTTAGAAAGTTCCCTCAATTTTATCTCAGTGATATTCTGTTCTGTTTTTACTTCTTCAGTTGTGAGAGCTACTTTCGTCGTTAGAGATGTTTTCGCCTTTTCCGTCTTAGCGGATTTGAAAACACCCATTTCGCTTACGTTACTTTCTGTCTCTGGCTGTTCTACAATGGCCACTTGCATGGACGATAAGCCAGATTTAGCAATCGACATCCTCCTGGGAAGAGCTTCAGCAATATCTTCAGTACTTTGCTGTGCTATTGCCTCTTCCGTTACGGCAACTTCTCGAGCGACAATGTCTGGAGTTGCTGTGATATCTTTCAATTTATCCGAAACTTTCAACAACAATTCGGATACATTCTGCTCAGAAAGAGTATGTTCGGTAATAGCAGCTTCCCTGACAGTTATATCGCGCAGTGCTTTCATTTCCTTGGCTCTTTCTTCAGCAACCATCTCGACCACAACCTGTTGCATATCGATCGTTTTCGTAACGAGAGCGCTGCAGGTCACAAATTCAGAAGTGGCATTTGTTTCTGTCAACAAAGCAGTCACATTAAGTAGAGAAACGTCGTGCTCCGTGTGCTGTTCCTCTGTTAATGCCACTTCTCTTGTTACAACAGTAGACTTTGCATGAGTTTCTTTCAACATTGTACCAAGAACTAAATCAGAAGTACTTTGTTTTGTTTCCGGTTGTTCAGTAATAGCAACATCTCTTGTTACTACATCAAATGAAACACTTTTCGATTTGTGTTCACGTGTTACCAAGTCTACTACATCTTGCTCGGACGTTGTTTCTTCTGTAACAAATACGTCTTTCGTAGTGAATTTCATCATCGCCTGAGCTTCTTTTGAGGCGATAGAAACTATTTCACTGACATCCTGTTCAGTAGTAGCCTGCTCTGTTATTGCAACTTCTCTGGCTACCACATCAGCTTTCGCTCTTAATTCTTTTTCTTTGGTAATATTTATCTCATCAAGGTTTTCCTCAACACGATTATCCTGTGTAACCGCCACAACTTGAGGAATAATGTTACGTGATGCTTTCACCTCAGTCGGAACGTCCGATTTGAAATCTTTGACACCTTCTTGGGTGGAAGATTCTTCCACAGTAGCCACTTGTCTAGATTCGAAGTTTGTCTGCGCTTGAATTTTCTTGATCTCGAATGATTTGTCCAGTTGTTCAGCATCTTGTTCGGTCGTAACTTCCGAAGTGACAAAAGCTTGCTGAGGTGTTATTTCTGTGACTGCCTTGAATTGGGGTTGGAGTTCAGGCAATGCTAGATTATCAAAGGTATCACCTAAAACTGATTCCTGAATAACCGTAGCATCACTAGTGATAAAGTCAGTATTAGCCTGTTCTTTTTGCATCTCTAGCGTGTGTATATCGTTAGTTGATTGTTGTGTGATAGTTTCACTCACAGATACGCTCTTGCTTTCTGCGAGTGCAATGTCAGCTGTCTTTTCAGTAAATTTAAATGTCGATTTATCATAAACTCCCTCTCGTTCAACAAGCCCTGAGTCACTAACTGTCACACCTTCCTGTAAATCCTGAGTAACCTGTACAATCTGTTTGGTAGTCTGAGGTTGATTCAACTTGCCTAACATTTCCTCTGATCTTGTTTCCTCAACTACAGTGGAGCTAACCTGAACATAACGCTCTGATGCACATCTAGACTCTAATTTTTCCGCAAAAAACTCGATTTCACTGTCATGAAGTCTTGTTTCATGCACCGTTACTCCGCTCTTTGCCCCTTCAAAATCTACCCCAGCACTCTTCTGATCTGGTATAACTATCTGATCGCATCTACCTTCACGTTCACCGGACGTAGCTTCGAAAACGATGACCGCACCCCGCGTGGCTGTTCGCCCTAAACTAGCATATTGTTGACGATTGATTTCGTCCCGACTGAAGTCTTCCACGTCCACTTCCGTAAGTGTCTCCTCGCGCACTACCGCACACAATGAGTCTACTTTTACTGTTCCGTGTTGAAAGTCTCTACCCGCCGGTGCTATATACTCACCCTCTTTGTCTTCGGGCTGTATCTGGGTGACAAGAAGCTTCTCTCTTTCCTCAATGGTGACGTTCACGTTCTTCTCCGTTGGCTTTACTAGGTCTGGTAGCTGATCCTCAACTTCTCCTGTCGTTCTTAGCTCTGTCACGACTAACCCATGATGTTCGGGAACTAACGGTTTGGCAACGCCTGATAGAGGAGTCGGGATATCCAAGGAACCTAACCCACAATCTGAAAGGACTTCTGACTTGAGTGCTACCTCACGTTCAACTACATCTGGACGAGCCACCCCTTCTATTGCAACACCCGTTATGACCTTATCCCCTTCTTTATCTTGAACCATATACTCAGTAACATTAATGCTACGAGTCTCTTGGAATATGAGCTCTGCACTAGTGCTGTCGGGTTGAGTGAGAGTTTTCAATTCTCCCTCACTCTCCTGCACTATAGCCTGAGATGATTCAACACTCTCATATGGCAACTGTAGTAAGTTGGCTTGTCCAGTCTTGAGACGAATATCAGATAGGTCTCCGGTTGCAAGATTTGTTAACACTTCCATCTGTTGTACAACTTCTTGGCCAGTAATTTCTGGACGTGCAATTCTTTCTTTTGGTTTATCTTCACCAACATAAATTCCCTCCTTATCTTCGGTTACAACCTGTGTTGTCGTAACAACTTTGTTTCCATCTTCAAAAGTCATTTCTGCACTTTTTGATTCTGGCTTGAAAAGCCCTTCAAAGTGACTTTCATGTTCGCCGACAGTCGCTTGTGTTTGCAACACACTCTCCAAAACCAGCTGTTCAGGTTTGGCATGTGCTGCGATTGGTATATCAACTGTAACCTCTCCTATACCAAGTTCGGTCATTATTTCGGTTTTCTCTGCAACAGCTTGCGAATTATAGTGCGGTTGTGCTTGCTGTTCTTTAGGTCCCTCTGGTGTTACATAAAGACCCTCTTTGTCTTCAGCAGTCACCTCAGACACGGACAGAACCTGACTTTCTTCGAAAACAACATCTACATTCTTTCTAGTTGGTTTGAAAGTGCCTTCAAATGTTGCTTCATGTTCTTGGACATTGCCTTGTGAAACAAAAAGACTTTGCAATGGTTCTTGTGTGGGTCTAGCTTGTTCCTTTGTAGGCAAAATTCTTTCAATTTCTCCAACATGTATTTCAGCCAGAACTGAACTTGTCTGGACTGACTCTCGACTGATTACTTCTGGTGTAGCTTTTCTCTCTTTAGGAACGTTCAACGCAATAAGTGCGTCTTCCTTTTGCTCAGCCGATATTTGAGTAACATTCACACTCCGACCTTCCTCAAACATGACCTCTGCACACTTCGTAACGAGATGGACTTTATCAGTGAAAGCAATCTCGTCTTCTCGAACTGTAGCTTGAGTTTGGATTATGCTTTCGTAAGGTGATTGTTCAAGATTAGCCTTGATTTGTTGAGCTGTTTCATGTACAATATTGCCGACACACAATTCAGTCAGTACCTCAGACTTCTGAGCAACTTCTTGTGTAGAAATATCAGGCTGTGCAGATTTACTGGTAGGAACTTCTGGTATCTCATAATTTTCTTCCCTATCCTCAGATGTAATTTCAGTAATAGTTACACCTCTTTCTTCTTCAAACGTTACATCTGCACTCTTTGTAGCAGGTCTAAAGGCACCAGAGAATTCTTCTTCATGTTCCCTTACTGTGGCTTGAGTGTGCACCAAGCCTTCATATGGTATAGACTCATGTTTGGCCTGAGCCAACGTTGGAGCCTCAAATGGTAAATCAACAACACCTACCTCAGTTAAAACTTCGCTTTTTTCTGCAACTTCTTTCGCAAGAATTTCTGGTTGAGCAACACGACCTTTAGGTTGCTCAGGAGTAACATACGCTTCTTCTTTATCTTCGGCAGTAACTTGAGTAACTGTGATACTTTTACCTTCATCCATTATCATCTCAGCGGTCTTCGAAATCATTGTTAACGTTGATTTCAATTCCCGTTCACTTTCACGTACTATAGCTTGAGTTGAAATAATACTTTCAAATGGTTGTTGTTCGAGAATGGCAGTTGATTTCTGTGCTGCAGTCCAAGGTAGTTGACCGACACAAATCTCAGTGAGAACTTCGGTATTTTCAGCTACTTGACGACCGCCAATAAGGTCTGATTGAGCGTTTCTGCTATTTGGCAATTCAAGACTAGCTAGATCTCCTTCCTTGTCGTCTGTTACCACTTCAGTAACTGTCTGGACCTTTTTACCTTCCTCGATAACAATATCAACATTCTTTGTCGTTGGTTTGAACTTTCCAGTAAACTCTGTCTCGTGTTCTTGAACTAAACTATCGGATACAACTACGCACTGTAGAGTTTCCTGTCCGGATCGAGCTTGTTCGAGATTTGGAACACCTCGAACCAACTGACCAAAAGCTTGTTCTGGAATAGTCTGTGATTGTACCGCTACATCCTGACTTTCGGTCATATCTGGTACAGCATACCTCTCTTTGGGTAGATCAGGTGCTGAGTATTTCACTTCTTTAAAGCCAGTTGTAACTTGTGACACACATACACTTTGTTTCGTGGTGAACTCTAGTTCAGCATTACGGACTTCTGGACGCTTATCTCCATCAAAATTTCTCTCGCGTTCCCGGACTATCGCCTCTGTTTGCAAGACACTCTCAAATGTTGTTTGCCCAGGGAAAGCATATGCTACTGATGGTGTTTCTTCTGAGAATTCCTTCACTCCAAGTGACGTCAAAATTTCAGTTTTCTCGGCCACTTCATGACCTGTTAGTTCTGGGTTAGCAAGTCGCTTCTTTGGTTGGTCAGGCGTAATAAACTCACTTTCTCTTTCACCAGACATCACGGTCGTCACTGTGAGACTCTTTCCTTCTTCGAATACAAGATCAGCAAGTTTTGACTCGGGAACGACTCCCTTGGCAAACTCTCCCTCGCTCTCTTGGACTGTGGTTTGAGTGTGAAGAACACTCTCATACGGCAACTGTTCTGCGACAGCACGAGCTGAAGTTGCTTGTTCATGAGCCAACTGACCAATACCAAAGTCTGTTACAACTTCAGTCTTCTCTGCGACTTCATGACCTCCAATATCAGGTCGTGCAATGCGCTCTTTTGGCATAACTGGGGAGACATAACTCGACTCTTTATCGTCCAATGTCACTTGAGTCACAGTTACACTACGACCTTCTTCAAACATCAACTCTGCACTGAATGTGTCTGCTTTGAATTGACCGTGGAAATCACTTTCATGTTCTCGGATAGTGGCTTCTGATGTAACTAGACTATCAAACGTCATTTGCTCAGGTATTGCTTGAGCATGAGTTGGTGTATCAAGTACAACATCTCCAGTGGTTCTTTCTGAAACAACCTCGATCTTTTGGGCAACTACTTGTCCTGATATATCGGCCTTGGCAAATTTACCCTCAGGTTGATCTGGTGACATATATTTACCTTCTTTATCATCAGCAAACACTTCAGTAATTGTGACACCAGTACCCTCTTCAAATGTGACCTCCGCACTTTTAGTGTCTGGCTTGAAAATTCCACAGAATTCACCCTCCCGCTCTCCGGGAGCTGTTTCTGAGTGGATTAAACTCTGATATGGAAGTTGTTCGGCTATAGCTTGGCCTCGAACCGGAGACTGACGGTCAAATTTAGAAACACTGCTATCCATGATAACCTCGGTCTTTTCAGCAACTTCTTGACCAATTATCTCTGTTATAGCTCGTTTCCCTTGCGGAGTTTCAGGTGTTATCAAGTTTTGTTCCCTGTCTTCCACAGTTATCATTGTTACAGTTATGCCTTGGCCTTCTTCAAAAGCGGATTGAGCAGTTTTTGTTTCCGGTTTCATGTCAGGGTGATATATGCCTTCACTTTCACGAACATGTGACTCGCTGAGCACAATACTTTCAAATGCCAGATGATCTGACTTGGCTTCTGCAGATACGAGTTCTAATGCTTTTAGTTCCTCTACACTGGAGTCAGCAACCACCTCAGTCATTTGAGCAACACCTTGACTGCTCATATCAGAAGTTGCTCTCCTCTTTTTAGGTATCTCTTCTGTGACCAATGGTGTTTCTTGGTCAACAATATCGATCTGTGTGACACTCAATACTTGGCCTTCCTCAAACACAATTCCAGCCTGTTTCTGATCTGGTTTCAGCACTCCAGTATATTCTCCTTCTAGTTCACCAATTGAGGGTTGGGACAAGACAGCACATTCTAATGCTTCCTGTTCCGTATGTGCCTGTTCTCGTACTGGAGATTGACGTTTCCAATCTGATACTTGTGAATCTATAATCACCTCTTCTTTCTGAGCAACTTCTTGCCCCAATATGTCGAGGATTGCTTTCCTATGCTTGGGCATTTCCAACGCTTCAAGAATGGTTTCTTTATGGTCAGCTACAATCTCTGTTATGGAGATGCTTTGACCTCCATCAAAAGTGATATCAGCTCTCTGTGTTTCTGGTTTAAAATCTTTGGTCCATTCTTTTTCTACTTCTGTGATTGCTGTCTCAGTGATGATAAGTTCTTGAAGTGGTTCGTTATCAGGCTTTGCACGTCCAGTCAACGGCTGCTCTCGTACAAATGTAGCCACATGAAGTTCGGACAAAGTTTCTGATTTAATAGCAACGTCCTGTCCAGGAATACTATGAGTTGCTGTCATCTGTTTAGGTGTTACCTGTTCAATATAGTCTGTCTCTCGATCATGCGTCACAATCTGAGTTATGGCCAATCCGGTCATCTCTTCGCCCCATTCTACGTTGGCGTTCTTAGCATCTGGCTTCACGTCATCGTCGAATTTACCCTCTTTTTCTACCATGTGTGCTAGAGTTACGAGCAAGCTTTCAAGTGGTGTTGTCTCTGATTTGGCCATTCCCGTAGCTGGTAGCTCTTCAACTATCTGTGCTGCTACTGACTCGGGATGAATTTCTGATTTGACGGCAACTTTCTGCGGAGCTATGTCTGCAGAGGCAAAGCATTCACTCGGGAGATCTGGTCTTGAATATTTGTCTTCTTTATCCTCGGTAAAAACTTGAGTAACTGTTATTCCTTCTTCTTGCAATACTGTCACGTCCGCTAGCTTTTGTTCTGGTTTTGTGCCAATCACATGTTTTTGCAAGCCTTCACCAATCACAGTCTCTTCCACAATAGTTTCCTGGAACATTTCCTGACCCATTTTTGCAAGACCCGATTGAGGTACTTCCTCTTTTAATTTGCTCGCAAATCTTTCTGCCAGTGTCTCATGTATCTCAATGGAATGTACAGGATGCGCAGGAACTGATTTACCTTTGTGACGTTCAGGTAAATCGTATACCGGAAAATGACCTTCCGTTTCGACAATTTGATTATGTGTAACATTCACACCTTCTTGCTGTCGGAATCCTTCTTCAACCTTACACAACTGGGGCTGATCCTTGTCTGCAATGAGTTCCTCTCGCTCTTGTGTTTGTGTTGTCGTAATCTCCTTAGCTTCTTGCGTCTCCAAAACACTCACTGCTTGATCGGTACGGTAACGTAGCACGTTGGAGAATTCGGATGGTAGATCTACGGGCTGGATCTCAGAAACTGCAACAGATTCCTCGGGACGAATAGTCCTCTCTGCTTGTACTTTTGTGGGAGTTTTCATCGGAACAAAGTCACCTTCTGACTCTTGAATAACAGACTCGGAAACGTCAGAGGTTTCCAGACAAATGATGGAAGTTCCAGCTTGTTTACCTTGAGGCTTATCGACAGGCATATATTCACCTTCTCGTTCTGATACTGTTGTCATTACGGTCATAAAAGACTCATTCTCAGAGAACTGAACATCGGCCTTACGTTCTTCCTTCACAATTACGCTCACGTCTCTCTGATGTTGTTGAGAATCAGCCATACTCACAAAAACTCCCTCTGCTAACGTAATGTCTGCTGTAGCTTTAGAAACATCCGGCTTACGTTGAGAAACAAACTCGCCTTCTTTCTCTTGGACTCTCAACTCGGAGACCTCCAACGATTCTCCAGGAGTAATACCAAACCCAGCTTTCTGTGATGGGGGCAAACGCCCCGGTATATATTCACCCTCTCTTTCGGGAGCATTCATTACCTGAGTCGTAACTTGCTGTTGAGTTGTGATGGACTTGGTGGCTACTTCTGTAGCAACAAACAATTCTGGGTAATACTTTCCAGGTTTTATCTCGGCAAATACCTCACTGACAACAACCGGTTCTGCAGAAGGCATATCAACTCTTGGCCTTACTGCCGTCGGTTTCGTCAGTGCAACTAGATTATACTCGGAACTGCCTTCGTTCACTTCTGTGACAGTTATACCCTCCTGTTCGACAAAAGCTTTTTGTGCGCGATAGCTCATCGGTGCTTTCTCCTTACGGACGTCACCTTCTTTCGTCGAAACTTCTGTTTCTGACACAAATGTAGCTTCCTTTAATGTCATAGACATTGTTGCCTGCGTACGCTGCATTTGCGTAACTTCTTCTACGATGCCCATTCTATGATCTGGACGCGTCTCGCTCACGACAATACCTTCACTTGGAACAATGCTTTTACTGGCCTCAAATGTTTGCGGCTTGAACGTAGTCTCAAACTCTCCAGTCCTGTTTTGCACATCCGGTTCTGTCACTTGGTACGGCTCGACCGTGTTCAACGTCTGTTCTGCTTTCACTCCTTCAGGTTTCAAACCTTGTAGACTATCTCTCTCTCGCTCTTCCACGCCGACTGTCTGTTCAGATATCGCCGAGTGTGTTGTCAACGTGACCTTCACATGCTCTCGTGGTACCTGATTGGCCGGTACAAGACCAGCAGCATAGGCAGATGGGACGGACTCTCCTACTTGGGTCGGGGTGCTTATAAGGGGTAGCCCTCTAAGGGAACTGTCAGGAAAAGGTATAATATCCTCTGTAAATTCTTCATCTATGATTTCTTCTTCAGTATCTGGGTGCTGAGCTTTTATTTTTTTCCTTATTATATGTTTACCTCCACCAACTATCTCCACCTCTACCTCTATCTCCTCCTCAGATTCCTCTTTCACTATTCTTTTCTTTTTCTGTCTTTTGATCCCCCCCTTGCCTGTTTTCTCTATTATAATCAACTCCTCCTCTATCTGTTCTTCTTCTTCTTCTTTTCTCCTCTTAACAATGGTTTCCTCGATCGGTTGTGTGACTATTGCAAGTGATCTCTCATTGATTGTCGTAACCGTTTCGTCTATTGGTAACTCCGTAATTGTAACTCCCTGGTCGGTATCGAGCGGTTTCTGTGTATATTGTTGTGTTACGGCAGCAGTCTTAGATGCTGTTCGGTCTGTTTCCTCCACGATGGTTTCTGTGGAAGTGTATATAATCGTGTCACTTGGATTGTTCATTACAAACAAGTAGTGTGTTAGTGTCAATACAGTTGGTACTCAACAGTTTTTGTTCACAGATCATTTGGCTACTACACCGGAAAGAAATTGTATTAGCATTCAACGAGAATGAATGACAGAAGTAGATATGTATTTTTTTTTAAATCTTGAATGAATGTAGTAATAGGGATTTCAAATTCATTTATTAGCAGTTTTTGTCATGACATAGAATTCAACAAAGATGAGTGACTTTTTGTGAACAAACTATCCCACAAATCTATAAAAGATATTATTGAATATTTGATCATTATGAACTGTTCTTGAGAACCAATTGATTATTGTAATTATGTTATGTCAGTAATGTTGCCAGACCTGAAAGGCCGTAAACATTACTCGACACGAGTATACATGTTGGTAGTGTTTCTGGCATTAGGTAAGCATGCTGCTAAGCAAGTTGAGTATCGTTAGGTACAATCATTTAGAGTGTCAAGAGAGTGCAAAGTAGTACAAATATATCATTGAGTATAAGCAGTGTTATGTGTTATCGTATACCACCAGTATAGGTGCGGTATTGCGTGAGTATAAGCTGAGTGTTATTGATCAAGTATACACAAACCGTAAGAAGGGAGTCGAACAACAAAAATATCAGTGTGGGTGATTTCTCGATTTCTCCCACAATATAATTAATATACAGTAACATGATATCAGGACTCTAACAATGGTTGTTTGAAGTTGAATATGGTTTGAAATAATAGAATAGATGGGAAACAATTTGGATGGTGTGTAAAATGAATGAAATCAAAGATTTTTTGATACATCAATTTCTCAAAGTGATGGAAATGGCAAGTATTTGTATGAAAGTATTAAAAATGAATGTGATAATTACTACTGTATGAACACTGTTTCTGAATACAAAGTAAATGCAATTAAAGGTATGTTTCTGTTTCAGGTTCGACTCCCTATATTGAAACTTCACACATTTTAACTGGTTATTGTTGAGATGATGTGAAAGCGAGAGAGAGAAAGAGAGAGAGAGTAATGTGTAAATAAGGAAGTGAGAGAAAGACAGATTGCTACAAGAAATGATTCATATAATGATGTGTCATGTTATTTTCAGCTGCAAGAAAACATGGAATTAATTTATTGATCTTGTTATTATTATTGTTGTATGAGAAGCTTAAAGCACATTGATTAGTTGATGACAGGTATTAATGAATGCTGCAGCAAGGGACAGAGTGAGAGAGGGATAGAGAGAGAGAAAGTGAGAGAGACGAGGTGAGTTGAGATATAGAGATAGAAATGTGAAGAAACATTAAGAGACAAGACAAAAACAGTGGAATGGAAAGCCTAGTGGCGTAATAACTTGCAAGCGAATTAAAGAGATGGTCAACTTTGCCGAAGTAAAACATTTTCCACTTTGAAACATTAAAATACATTAATTTTTGAGAAAAACAATTTTAAATATGTGTGAAACAGGTCTACAGTAGATTTTATTTCAAAATTATTCTCTAATGCAAAGTTTTGAAAATGTTTCTAATTGAAATAGACTTCAATGTATATACAAATTATCAAGAATATTTGGTTGGCTTCTCATTAAAATGTTATTGCAAGCTATTTGAAAAGAAAAAAATCTATGAGTGAAAAACAAATTCTCTTTTATTTCAGAGAAAGAAAAAATTCTACAAAAAACACTCCAGTGAATGTTGAAAAGAAAAATTCCGTGTCATGCGCATGAAATCGAGTTGATTACTAGTTTAAAATACAACATTTTTTGTTTACTATTACGGTACATGTTCACCGGAGGAAAACTGACAACAATGTACACAAAGGTCAATGTAAAAGCAAAAGGAAACTAACACGTTAAGTAGTAATGAAATGATGAACAATTTAAAACAATCAATGCTCAAAAACTACTCACCTCAAAAAAACATTGGTTAAAACTTGAACAAATGTAGTCCAAGTCAAGAGTCAGCTTTTAAGCCAAACATAAGCAAAATTAACAAAGAAATCAGCATAAAAAGCATTATGTGTATTTGTTACAGCAGATAAGATTTCGTGTAATGCATTTTGTTCATTTGAAGGTCAAACCAGAAGGTCGTTAGAACTAACAGCTCTAGACGCTAAAGCTAAATCACAACAATTGGTAAATAGTATTATTTATAATAGTGATAATAATAATAATACTGAAATAAAAGAGTTACACAGAAGTGATATTAAATCACAGTACCAGTATTAACAATAATATTATTGGTATAACTATGTACATTATATGAGCAGTGCAGCGCTGAGCTTGCTAGAACATTGTTATATTAGACATTTGCATTAATATCTAACAATATAATACAACTAAAGTTAGTAACATTTACATTATTTGAATTCTACAACACAGACAGATTATAGGTTAAACTAACTACCTACAATTGATTATCATCGTATATGTTCACAATAAGGTTCAATTGATAGTTACGAAAAGTAGAGTTAAAAATGATGTACCAAAACGTAAACTCTAATCTTGATCAGGACACCAAAATGAGTGCCAGAATACATACTATGAATTTGATATAAGGGTGAGGTTGACCCACATCAGCAAATCTATTGCATTTTATGATAATAAAGAAAATCCAAATTATTGGTCATGTGATTTTTTATGATTTATTATCCATGTTTGCATTGATTCCATACAATTAAAGACAGACATGGGCAGTCTCGAAAATACATGTATTTGAGATACGTTTTTCCAATACATTCACATTCTGTATTTCAAATACCCATTTCTGGCGTATCTTATATTTTCTAAATACTGTACAAAATACTTTTCATATATTTGCCACCAGAATGAGCTTACTTTGATCCCCTAGAAAAACATTGTTGTCTTGGTTACCAAAATATTGCAATGACAAATGACATATCCTTTTGAATGTGCTGACGAGCGAGAACTGTATGAATGAGCGGATGAACATGACATGAATAGGCGATGAATGATGCAGGGTACATACTTACAGAAACCCATGCCTTTGCAGGACTCGAACCCATGCCCGACTTTCCTTTCTAATGTGGTGCTTCAGTTGAATGAGCAACAGGGGACGGTATGGTAATTGTATTTGTATTGTAGACCTTGATTATTCAAACAAATAATTAAATATTGGACCTAACGTATTCTGAATGAATATTGTATGTCATACTTCATTACCTGAATCTTATTCACTTATGGGATTTAAAAATATATGTTTAGTATTCAAAAAATGTATTTTGAAGACACATTTGTATCTTTGTATTTCAAATACACTTTGTCATTGCATTTTTAAAATACATTCAATATATTTAACCAATTAAACTATTTTTCATCAATTATTAGAGTATTTTATATTTCAAATGGATATTTCGAAGTGTTTTGCGCATGTCTGAGTATGGATTAAAGTACAAACTAATGAATTTGAAACGGAATTTCAAATAGTGTGACCAAATTACTCGAACAAATATAAACGTGTGAATTATATATCAACTTTGAAGACATCATTGCCTACTAAAACTGCAGTACGCATGACAAAATGCAATAGCTTTATCTCACGGATAAAGTTACCGTAATGTAGTCTTACGATACATATGAAGCGAGGGGTTAACACACTCATGGAATCTGGTGTACACTTGTCATGAAATCTTCATGAAATCCATTCAATGTTTTTCGAAATTCCCTGAAATTCTCTTGAAATTCCTTGAATTCCAAAATCAGGTGTACACCAAATGTAGTAGTTGTTTACCCCTCGTATGAAGTCTATCGCGGCATAAAGTATCAATTGATTGTCTTACCTTCTATCTCCTCTTCCTCTTGCTTAGTCTTTACCACCTTTGCTTTCTTTGTCACTTTCTTTTTCTCTGCAAAGGAATATTTCTTTATTAGCCACCACCAAACATATGATTTATGGTTTCATTTCACAAAAATTCATAATAATAAAAAACGAGTGGGCCTACCCAATAATGAGATATTTCTTCTTTTGCAGTTACGTATACAACTTGGAAAGTTGCAGAGTGAAAAATATAAATTCAACCACTTCAAACGACATAAAAAATTTCAAAATAATAATAAGGTATCAATAGACCATTTTCGAAAAGAATGAGCCATCTAGCGGCGATCGTTTGAACTAGAACGTGATGTTAGTATGCGCGTTTGAAAGTCCTATGCTGCCAATGCTATTTAGCACGCACGAATGATTTATATTATTGTGCGTTACAGTGAACGTATTTACTTATAATATGATAGCAGTTTCAACACTCATACATTTACTATATTACAAGAGATTTACACACTGTCAGAGTGCGTAAGGTGAGAGATAATACAAGTTATATATCTTGGTGTTTTGCATTTAAACCTGTGGACAAGCGGGCCGAATTTTTCAACAGTACTAAAACTCCCAGAATGCAATACCAGCGATCTCGGCTGTTTGGAGGCGGGACGCGCCTGCGCATTGAATAATGAAAATGGTCTATTGGTGTTGCAGAGTACAGTTATGCAGTAATGCTACTCAAGATTTACCGTAATAATAATAATAATGTCTACACATTACTAGCAATAATGATACGCAATTCTCAAAGTTGAAAGAATTCTCAAGTTGAAGGAACAGGGTTGAACAGGGGTCACTGGTTGATTTGAAAAAATTCCATGGTCAGTGTCAATCACATGGTGCAGACTTTCATTGAATATTAATTCCAAATGTTAAAGTAAACATTTACACTTGTTCAAGTATGAGTCTACATACACCATTGTACATACCGGTACTTCAATAAAGTAAGGTCTTTGTCTAGATATGTTGGTATAATAAATACTACTGAACAGAAAGCTGAAACACTATTATTTTAATATTATTGATATGGAAAGTTTTACATTTTCTTGTAGTTCTCAGCCAAACTCGACTGTCAAATGATCTGTGATACAATTAGGAAGACAATTAGCAAATCGTTTAAAAATGACTTTGTTGGCTGATTCAAATATGGTATTAAAATGTTTTTATACACTATACTGCCAATTGGAACTGTGATAAGGAAAGGATAAACAAAAGGTACAATTCACAACTACGGAAAAACTTGTTATTAATCTAGAAAACAGTTAAAAGTACAAATCTACAAAATACAGAATGAAAATTAAAAACTAAATTAATATCACATACATCAAACTACAGAACACCATGCACAACTTGGTCAACGAGACTTAATTCTAGAAGTAGGCCTCAGCCTGTGTGAAACTAGCACCTAATATATTTCTGATTAAGCACAACATTAATTGTTAAAGTACCAAAAGTACATGGCTTACGAGTCTAATAGAAACAGTTTACCCGTTATAACGATAAATGAAAAGATAATAATATATTGTAATGGCAGCCAGTCTTGATAAGACTTGCTACAATAAAGATAGAATAGAAATATCATTCCGCATGATAAGGTACGTAATATTCGAATAAAATCAACAGAAATCATGTCATGTCATAATCATCTTATTTGTATTATTGTTTAATGACACCGACATGTTGTATATTTTATATGTCAAGGCAAGAAAAATACAAAGCTTTGGAATACAGTGAAACCTCTATGCATCGTTCCCAGATCTATCGTTTTCCTGGATGTATCATTCATTTTTTCTAGCCCCACTCCTAATCAATGCTAAATTTTCCTGGATGGATAGTTTTCCTGGATGGATGGTTTCATTTTCCTGGTCCCTTGGAAAACGATGCATAGAGCTTTCACTGTATGGTCAAAAGATGAAAAAATCAGAAGTCTTCGGTTTGAAATGTGAACACGATGCCTAGCAACCAAGCTACAACGTTAATGAAAATGATACAGACAATTGAGAAGACAATGTATTCTGATTGGAGAAGCTTCTCTTCTATTAGCCAATCAGGGCGAACTACGGGTGTTGTTAGATTTGTAGTACGGCTGGTGGATGCTGGGAAACAAAATCAAACAACAGGTTCATGCAAACACACCACGCAATCAAACTACTGTACAACATCAAGAAATTGACTCCTACTATGCCATGCAGTGGAGATCTGTATATGAAATAAAAATGAATGAAATCTAATTGAAAAATGTCATTAGTCACGAATGAGGTCAGAAATACAAAATAATGTTTTATCTGTGCCAATTGAAAATGATTTACAATGATTTAGATGAGCGTAGTGATAATTTCAACAGAACCGAAGAATAAATAATGAGAATGGTGCCATAATAAAAACAAAAGAACATATTATAGGCCTATATTATAAGTTTATAATATATAAATAATGGGGCTAGAATAGTTTCAATTCATATAATATATTATACATATTATTGCATTCCAGTGTGTATATATTTGCATTTTCATCACTCAAAACTCAAGTGTTATAAATTCTCAGCAGATTTAAAATACCTACTAGTATTTCTATTAATATGACAGTGAAGTAAAATTCTCAAAAAGTTGGCTAGTCCCTAGTAGGTTGATTCCAAAGTGAGGAATGTAGCACTTGCCTTGGCAATAGATCCTCGAGTTCTTTCAAAGACTAATGGGTGTGATATATATGAGTTAGTGTTGGTTGTTTTCTCTCCACAAAATCAATCCCATAAAAATGTAGGTCAAGACTCTGTTCACAATTGGAATAGTGTGTTCAATATGTAGGCTATTTTTTGTGATATGAATTTTGACAATTGCACTGTATATATCTAACAAGAGTAATAGCATTGATAGACAACATCTCTACTGGCATGCAACATGCTTACATGAACAAATAAGACATACCTTGCTGATGGACCTGTGTTCGTTGCTCGGTCACTTCCACTCTCTCAGTAACTACCTGAGTCACCATCTGGACAAGAAAAAAGACAATAAGTCATGGATAGGGCAATCATGTGACGAGTACCAGGAGAGGAAAAAGGATAAGGAGGAGTCAATGTGGATGTGCTGAGTCTAGAGTTTGATTGTGATCATGTGGTCTTATCTTGATCGCTTCTCACGTGTGTACGTGCAAGTATCACGTACAGCAAGTAGCACACATTGGTCAGAGTATTTATTATAGATACAAATGCTGACTTACAATGCAATGAATAGGCATAATGATTCAAATTTAGAATGTTTGAACTATGGGGACTGATGACAATAAATGTTTTCATGGCTGTGGAGCACATTTAAATGACATATACCCTACTTAAAAATTGAAATCAAAAGAGATAGTCAGAGACATACATAATTTTGATACAATCTTGTATTCAATAGTGAAACAGTTCTTTTATAATGATTCAAATTATTATCACAACATTTTCATCAGATGAGATTTGAAATTAAATTAAATTAATTTAATTTTAAATTAAATTTTAAATTTTAAATTAAATTTTAAATTAAAGATTTTAAATTAAATTTTTTGCACATAACAGTAGCCTTGGTAGGCCCATTTGGAAAATAATTGAGAATTACCCAAAATTATGGGGAAAATTTCATCAAAAATGCTTTATATAGAACATTATGAAAATGAAAAATAAATCGGTAATGAAATACTTGTCTGACCTGAATGGGAAATGAAGAATGGGGAATGAAAGTCGCAAATTGAAGAACTGTAGTTGGTTGAAAATTAAAATCCATTTGGTGGCAATGTTAATAGAAGATCTGTTTGTTTGTCCTGAACTACCTGCACCGGTTCTTCAGTTCTCGCACTTTCGTGTTTTGTTTGTAACCGTGGTGCTGCACCAAAGCTACACTATCGTGTTTGTTTGTCCCAGTTCACTTGCACTAGTTCAAGTAGTCCTACACCAGCTTCGGAGCTGGTGTGCTTAGTTCAGTTCAAGATGGCAGGCGCTAAAATCAAATTGTAGGCGAACACTTTGTTGGCTTACAAGTTGTTGACGCTTAAATTTGTGTCGATGAGAATGAAAAATTATATATTTGAATGAGGGTTGTAATTATTTTCAATCAAGTTGACATGCAGAATTACGTCTCCGTGATTTTACCCAAATAACTTTTTTCATTTTCAAAATTTGCGTCTAGGAACCGTTGAAATCGGCACTATCGTGTTTGTTTGTACCTCCACATTTAGGGATCATTTCCTGCACCAAACACGTAATATGACGTATTTCCTTCATGCACCAGCAGAACTTCAGTTCAGGTTGGTGCAACACAAACAAACAGGCCTAGAATCATGTGAATTGAATGTTGATAAATATTAAATAGTAAGTATGAGACAGATATCTATAGACATTTAGAGGCCTCCAGAGTGTAGACTACTATCTTACATTTTATAATCATGCTGAATTACTGAATTATGCTCTTATGACAGAGAAAAGGGCTTGCATACAAAATACCATAACTTTCTCTGAAATGTTTTTTCAAAGTTAGATGTTTAGCCTCCATTACAGATGGTATGATTGCCCTTGTAGTGCCCCATCTCAATAATGCTAATGTGTTATCCTTGACCTAAATTGAGGAACAATGATAATTTATAAAAGGTTTGATGTTGATAAAAAAAAGAATGCACCCTTATATAGGCCTATCACTACACATGTTCTCTATGTAATTGAACCTATTTTTCAAGTGGTGGATAATTTGAATTGTAAATCAAATTCAGCTGTTGTTTTGTCTTTGAGGTCTTACCTGTGATGCTTCGGTGGTCTCCCAGGCTGTTGGGGAGAAGTCGTCGGGAGAAAAGTGCGAGATTGTCTCCTCGACAGTCGCGTAGTTCAACTCGACCATGCGCATGAACGCGCGGAAACCAACGGTAGCGGCAAACACTGTCTCGTCGGTTGTAGATTCTTCCGTCAGGATCTGAGAAAAGAAGTACATTGTATATCGCATTGGTATAGAACATCATTACCATTAAACTGACAGAATTCTTGGAAATGGCTGACATTTTAGGTCTACAGTTGACATGCAAATATCTCTTTTGTTAATCTAGGCATCATAGCTGATTTCTTAAATCATTCAGAGGAGTTATTCGAAGAGGGATAAATGTGTATGGCTTGAACCCAACATAGAAAGTTCATTATTTACGTGCTACTTGTTGTCTATACTTGTTTTTTCTATATACAGTAGCTTTTTCATTACTTCTTTCTTCGCTTTGATTTCTTCGATATTCTATCATTTTGTAATTCCAGGCAATTTTTTTAAATTTGCTCCGAGTTACTACTTGTCTTGCATTTTTCAGCTTATTATGATCAATTGATTTTTCTGTTGACTTTTATTATTTTTGGTGTTTTTGGTATTGTTCAGTTATGTATTCACTCAAGGTCCAACAGTAATTTTGAATTTTGAATCAGGCTTCTGATTTCTTGTAGATTTTGTACTTTTCTAGATTTTTCATTTTGAAAATATATCATTGCATTTTTGAATTTTCCCAACATAGCCTAGGACAGTATTATGACTACATATTTCTAATACCATACACTCTGTTTACATGACTGAAATCTCGATGCATTGTTTTCCTCCTTCTAGGCCTACCATTCATTTTTTCTCACCCCACTCCTCCATAACCACTGTTAAATTTCAATGCAAGGATCATTTCCCTGCACGAATGACCATGTTCCTGGTCCCTCGAGAAACGATAGTTGTTTCACTGTACTATCACACGTCCATAGCATCAACCGCTAACGATGAATGTCAAAATGTTCTCACCTGTGAAACGAGTGTTCCATATCCTCTGCGCTCCACAACCTGTACCAGCGCAGACTGCGCTTGAGGCGTGCGCAGCGCTGGAAACAAGTCGGCTTGGTACAGCGTGGTGATCTCGTTCACAGTCACGCCGCGCCTAACGAGGAAACCGATCTTGGCTAATTCGCGCAGCGGTGACTCGCCAGCTCCAAATTCGCGCACTTGGATCATCTGCATCAGTTCTTCCACCTCGGACGCCATCTGGAACTGCGCATGCAAGAAACGTAGTTACATTTTGACATTTGATTGACATTTGGTGTTGTGGCATGGAGGCATTCTTGATGAATCTCCTATTTACTATTTTGCTTAGGTCTACAAATGTTATAGAAGCAAATTACTGGTGAAGCAGTAACAGATTATGTGAGCCTGAATTGAGTATGAGTTGTTTTTTGAATCTAAAAAATGAAAAAATTGATAATGTAGGTTTTAATGGAATCATTCCTAAAAACTCTATAGCAGATTATTTTAATCATTTTACTGGCTACAGACAAAATTCACTGTCAAAATAATTAATAGAAGCTATCCCTTTGGCCATTGATTTTATGGTATAGACTCAATGCTTTGGCCAAGACAGTTGAAGCAAACTGCTCTGAAATCTGAAGTCAGACTGGTGCGGGTTCGAAGTAGGGATAACATCGATTAAGAATTGATTCTGATGTAAAACGATTCTCAAATCAAAAAATCGATTTTTCAATTATTTTTTTATTTTTTTTTTTCAGTTCAGTGCAGTACTTCTTTACGTCGTAATAAGTACTCATTTCGTTGTCTATATTATTCTGTATTGTTGAGATATTACTATCTGGACAAAAGCTATCCCTTCGGTTACGTCTGACAGCCGAACGTTGATGGAAATAGTACCCAAATGGTACAGTACAGTTCAAAGAAGTCTCTAGCAGCTATTTTTCACGTTAACGCCTTGGGAAGGTTGACAAAAAAAGTTTCAAATTACACTATTTTTTGAGAATAAACTTTTTTTTCAAATTTTTTTTTAATTTAAAATTTTTGTTTTTGTTTTTCCAAAATCGATTTTCAATCGATTCTGGAGCATTGAGAATCGATTCCCGATTTTGAGAATCGATGTCATCCCCAGTTCGAAGTATTACTGTGAGCATGTTTTTTTTTGACGTCTTAGTCACCGTCCTTTCACCCATCATCCCTTTTTCATTTCATTAGCACATGCTTATTTACATTCTCATATAAGTAATCTATCTGATGGTGAGGGCTGGTTGTGTGTGCACTATAAAGTATAAACTCAATGCTGAGGGTCATCAAGCACCATAAACAGGTATGAGTTTGCTATAATATCAACTTTAGGGCAAAAAGTGTTCAAAGCAGCCAGCAGAGTGATTTTGAAAGGTTTCAACATGCCACACACGAATATTGTTGTTCGCATCTTTTATTTTGACTTTTTTTACGCCTTAAGGCATTTATATGTTGGGGGATCTGCATGGCATCATTCAACATATAAATTTCACCATTTCTAGGTAGGCATAATGCTAAAAATGTTTAAATATCATAGTAATGACACCAATTTGTTTTTTTTGTAGTTAGTTGCATGGGCGCCGGCAGGGGGGGGGGGGGCAAGGAGGGGCACTTGCCCCCCCCCTGTCGTTTGGAAAGAGCAAGAAGTAAATACGTCTGTTATAACACGTTTTCCTTTCCAGTAAATTACCAAATTGCTATGAAATACATTTATTGGCTAAAACATTGTATCACTTTATATCTTGTGAATCACAAAGAGTGGCACACAAGCCCTTGAGAAAAAAAATAGAGACAAAATCATTCCTCACATTCAATCTTTGACAAATATACAAAAGCAAGTTAAAATAAAACTTCCTGATTTGTATTTTAGTTTTGTTGAGCTGTGGTAATTAGAATGTCTTCAGGGTATCATGAGAAGTTATACCTTACTTATTTTGAGCTTATATTTGTTCGTTCCCTTCTTGGAGGAACGAAACTGTAAATGTGGACTTCCGTGAAAGGGCAGTGGTGTTTTCCATTCACTAATTCTTAGTATTTGCAATAACTAGCCCCCTTTAAGGTGAACAATTCAGTCAGTTTGCTGGTGGCAATCGTTGTGAGGGGGTGCAGTTTATAACTAGCTCTGTTGCGAGTTCTGTTGCGATGTATACAGTACATTAGTGTTTGTGAATAATTGTGATACATCATATTATTACTTCTGTAGCGAGTTCTGTTGCGAAATACATTAGTGGTTGTGATACATATTGTTTTCAACTTTTTTTGAGTGCAGTGATAATGGACATGAGGCAATTTTTTAAACGTAAAAGTGAAGCTAATTCACTGTCAGTTCCCGGAAGTTAAAAAGTTCATCGCAACATGGTGGCAGCCCTTATTAAAAGTGACATTATCAAATATGTGATTGATACTTTCGGAGTTTTGGTATGAACTCTAGACGTGTGAAGTTTTTGTTCTGTGACGCTGACAACGACGACCAATGAAGGTGGATTGCTTCAGAATTAAGATTATTTTCAATTCCTCTTAGGCAAAAATTCAAACAAAAACAATCACCAACGTCATCTAGAGTAGGCCTAGTAATGCGACGCATATTGTCTGTATGCTAGTTTGTATATGGATTACTCAAAATCAGAGCTCACAGAATAATCTTGTAATTTTGCCCCCCCCCCCCCCCTGCCAAAATTCCTGGCGGCGCCCATGGTTAGTTGTAAACTCTATGAAGGTGTGTAAATGAATTTGGTTTCTAATGTATAATTATCATCATTTTTATTGATTTTTGACTCTAATAGGTTACAAAAATATCTGATTTTTTTCAACAGAATATTTTGTAACTGTTTTAAATTCCTACTCATCACAAAATATCCTTGGTCCATCGTTGGGTCATAATATTACGGTAATTATTTTGAAAACACAATGGAGTAACTCGGTTCACAAGTTTCTGAAGTTGCATTTATATTATTGAGGTAGGCCTATTGAGGATGGAAAGTCAGTGAAACCTAAAACTACAAAACTCTGATAAAACTGTGACCATCAGGTACCTGTAAGTGGAAATGAAAATATCGTTATATTACACTTGAAGTGATTTATTTTAATAAAATGCTATTGAAAGTTGATAAATACTAGAATATTTTTGTTTATAAAAGTTCAAAGAAAAATGAATAAACAAATATCACGGCTTTTGGGTCCCCATTAAATTGTGTGGGATGTTTTTCGGTACAACGTTTTATTCATCATTTACCAAATCAGTTACGAGTAGCAAGATGAATAACAGAAGCAGATCGAAGCATGTTCTTATTTGAAGAAAATATACATATTATTGAATTCATGTGGGCCTATAGCATCCCATTAATAGAAATAAGTGAATTCTAAAGAGTAAATTGTAACTTTTTTACTCCAAGCTTGAGTAGGCTACTTTCAAAAAAGAGATTTTTCATACCATGTGATATTCCAAAAAAGGTCCACCCCTGATTTTCATCCACTATATTTTGTAGACCATTTTAGCATGCTATTAGGATCATGTTATTATTATTTATTATTAGGGGTGTGTGAGTGTGAGAACTTAAGTTGAGCCGAGTTAGAGTTTGAGAGAAAATTGCGAGTTTTGAGTTCGAGTTCACGAGTGAGCATTCTCCACGCCATAGGCCTACTCTTTCATTGCATATATTCGGGAAATGTTTGAAATATTTCTTGTGATTGAAAATACCTATCAAATATATCGATTAAATTGATTATTTCGATACGTACATCGATACTGAAATCGTATTCCAACATCAAATCGATTGAAGAAATATCAAACTATTTAGGCCTATATCGATTAATTACTGACAACCCTCGTTCTAAGCCTTGTGAAGCCACAAAGGGAAATAAAACATGTTTCATATGATAAAAGTTCAGCTCAACTTGTCATTCAAGTTTTTATTATTGAACAGTTTGTTTCATCTTTACTATTAGACAGTTCTACTTTATGAATTCAAGAGTTGAGCTCAAGTAATTGAAAGAAAAATTGAACTGTGTAAATCAGGCGTAAGGACCTTCAAAAGTCGACTATTCAATTATATAACCTAGGGTATTTTCATTGCAATGAATTTATCTTGAAAAGTAAAAGTGTAGTCTCCTTACCTCCTCCGTGACCATAATCTCCTCGGCCAACGAAGTCTTCACCTGTGTTACAGTGGCCGTCTCCTTGACCTCCGGTTTCTTCTCTGTCTTTGCCCTACGTGACTTGGGCTTCTTCTCTGCAAGCTCTTTGACCGCGTCTTCTGGTTGTATCTCGGAGACGGTGACCGACTCTTGTATTGGAGCCGTCTTAATCGCTTTCGTCTCTATCTCGACAATAGCTTCTGTCTTGTCGTCGATCTTTTTGCACGAAGCAATGGCCGACGTTTCGACGGAATCTACCACCGAGAAGACTTGTTCGGCTTTAGCTGACTTTGTTGTGGTGCTGATTGTGGTGGTCGACTCGAGGACTTGCGTTTCACTCACACCAGCTGTCTCTCTGAAGAGAAAAGGAAAGATAATATGAAATCATTGTCAGTCTATAAGCCTGAATATTATCCATTAAAACAAAAATGTTCAAAATATATACTTTAAATCTAGTTGATATTTTCCATATTTCATCAATATTCTTTGTGAATTGAGTAGGCCTACGTATTGTAGACCTACTTCAGACTGAGTGAATTTTTTTTAGAAATTATGATTTTGAAATAGTTTTGTGTAAAACAATTGAATACATTTCTTTTCGATAATTAGTACCCGTACTACAAATAAGAAATACTCAGTGAATACACAGTAATCACTGATCAAGTTATCTCCCCCCCCCCCCCCCCAAAAAGTGACGCTAATGAAGATGGAATTATTATTGCAATACTGCGAATTTGTTACTACACAAATAAGGATTGCACAACAAGCTTTTGCCAATCAAATTGAAGTAATAACATCACTAAGATAGAATGTAAACAATACACATAGCACTTACTTTGTTTCTTCGAAGGTAACGGTTCCTTTCTTTTGTCTCTTTTCAACACGTTTCTTTTCCAGTTTTATTCTTTCCGATTTCACTTTTTCTTCCTCTTCCTTTGCTTTTTGAATATCTAATGCCTTCTTCTCTTCATGTGGCAGCTCTGTAGGCAAACATTGAGTCAGCAAAAATTCATTCAACAACAATAAACCATATCACCAATTTTAATCGAGAGCACAAATGTTTTCAAGAACCATAATAAATTACTCACTAATTTTTAATCACTAGGAACTAATCGACGCTATCATATTACTGATTATTCACAAAATTATTTAATGAAACAAATATATATGATAAATCAAACGTATTTAATAAAACAAACTTATTGAACCATTGCGCTGGAAAACATCATTCATAAAAAATAGATTCTTCAACCTCCGTCTCCAGGTTCAGGCTCAGGTACATTCCTGGTGTATAATCTTTTTTGTCATAAATAATATTCAACTATGATCATAACAAATATAACAATGAAATTATATTTTATTCAATGAATACTCATCAATAATTATTAAGCTCAACCACTGAATTACTCAAATTGTCTTGATACCAGTATTCGATATATCAATATACGTAGGTAGTTGGATATGCCATTTTCATCATTTTATATGATAATTGTTCATGTTTTAGCATCAACATATGTAATGCGATAAGATCAATAAATCAACAGGTATTTTCAATTTTAGCAACTAGGGGTCTACTTTTGATACCTATGAAAGAAAAGAATACGGCACATCTGAAACTTTTTTAAAATTTGAAATATCAGAATGCTTAAAAGTTACTTCTTATTTTACTGTCTCTTACTTTTCTACTTCACTTTTTCAAGTAGGTTTTACTTCAAACTGAAATGCAGTAGGACCAAAAAAGATTGATATACTGTAGGCCCATTCAATTATAATACAGAACACTCCATGTTTATTACCCCATCTTATCTGAAATAATCGATCCTTTTTCATTTGATATATCGATTTGTTATATCGATATTCGTTGGCTACATATCTATCGATCATAAAAGTATTTTCAAACGGTAAATCTACAAAAATCAATCCTGGCTGTTATCTTTTATTCTGAATTGCTACATGGTAGTTGAATTATTTGTACATTCACCCTATCATTGTTTTGTTTCAAGTTGTAACAATGCTGCATATTACCTTGTACGTATAGCTTGGCTTTCGTCACTGCTTCTCCGATCTGGCTGGTGGCTTTACAGATGTAAGTTCCCTCATCTTGCGGAGTTACCTCCATTATCGTGCACGTTGACTTCAGGTTCTTTGTGTTGATCTTTACATTCTTAGTGTTACAGATTAGTTTATCGTTACGATACCAAACAATATCTGAAAATCAAGACATGAATGTAAGCGTAGGCTACTGGGCTTTAGCATATTCTAGCAAACGTAACATTTAAACAAGTGTTTGGTGATAAAATCTATTCTTTAGAAATAAAATCACCTCATATTTACAACAACTATTATAATAAATGCCTTAAATGGACCATTTGAGTAATACAATTACGGAGAGTAAGACAACCTGATTACTACAATTATATACATTATGATGCATGGCTACGTTTGATTAATTATTTTACATACCAGGAACGGGCATACCCTGGTACTGGCACTCGAAGGTGACTGGTTCTGCCTCCCTCGCACGAACATCCTTCGATTCTTGGACGAACGTTGGTACGCATTGAGTAGCTGAAAGTCAGTTACCAAACAACGTGACTTGTATATTCAGAAACAATGGTGCACACTTAGATTAAAGTGACTTACCAGTTAGGACATATAAAAAGTATTACACTTGGACCTAAGTTTTGCTTAATCAACAAGATGATTTGATGAGATGATTCGTATCAAATAACTGATGATAATTAATGGATCACAGTGCAGTAGTATGATTTCCAAGATTGGTATACCAGAAGACAGGCAGAAAGAAACAATTGATGTTGAACTGCTGACATCTGCTATTAATCGCAGTACACTTGAATGAAATGACAAAATTCACAAGCTAAGCGTTTGACTGACAAAACATATACACGTACCTGTTAACTAGAAGGTAGATATCGTTTGGTCATCATCGTTGTCATTGTTGTCATTGTTGTTCTTTTCATTGGTCTAAGTAAACGACATGAAACACCAAACATGCGATTAGTCGGTTAAACCAAACTCGACTAAACATTGAGAGACAGGAAGCAAGAAGCATG
Organism: Brachyptera risi; assembly: GCA_964007535.1. Classification (NCBI taxonomy): domain Eukaryota; kingdom Metazoa; phylum Arthropoda; class Insecta; order Plecoptera; family Taeniopterygidae; genus Brachyptera; species Brachyptera risi. The sequence goes on from OZ023330.1 coordinate 23,263,328, forward strand.
CACGATACACGGGAACCAACAAATACTGTGAAACATTTTTGATTCTCCCACATTATAGGCTTTTCTACAAACGTAGATTCAAAAAGAGTTTTTCAGAAAAGCAACATATCTTACATTTTTCTTTACGTTGTGATAAAAATAGTAAATTTACTAAATTGTAAAGCATAGGCCAAGATTGTAAAGCCTCAAGATAAGAATAGGGTTGGGATATATTTAATTTTTTCTAAATCCCTATACTTGAAACAACATGTGTGCGGAGGAAAATTGCCAGAGAAACAATAATGTGTGTGTGGGCAAAGATAGATGACCACCAGCTTACCTACATTAATGTCGTGAAAAGTATTCAAAGAAAAAGTATGACATTGACCACATTGTGACATATGAATTCACAAAAAACACAATACAGACACAATTTTTCAGAATATTACTCATTCATTAGCTAGATGAAACAGAAAAATGAAGAAAAATAAGCCATACTAATTCACTACCAGTTTTCTTCTATTAATGTGTATTTATCAAAACTCCAGTGAGATGAATTCCTTGAAAGCCATCATGAGCAATACATCAAGTGAGCTGGTGGTATTCTATACTCAAACATGTAAATAATGAGGGACATAAGCAAGATGTGATGTTATTACACTCAATGTGATAAACAAAACTTGTGATACATATGATAAGCTAGATGAGCAAGTTAGATTCAAATAATTATTTATTAATCAACAGTAAAGAATAGTTAAGGCACCATTTTAAAATGTTTGCTAGACATTGAATTTAAAATTAAATTTGTGTGGAACTATTAGTAATGTACTGGTAAATATATAACTTTGATATATGAATGTACATAGTGGTTGGTTAAATGGATATATTAGCTCAGAACTAACATTCTTTCAAATAGAAATACACAAATGTCATTTATTGTCTTAATTGGTATGGCATTGTGATCTACATCATTGATGGAATTACTAATCAATATTAATTTCAGAATCATCCATAATTAATTGGTTTTTGAATAGTGTGGAAGAAATAAGCACCAGAAGGCTGTGTTTGTATAGGGCATTAGACTCAGTAGACTGACTGCAGTGTCAAAGTTCCCACCAGAATTGAACAAATGGATGTGTGCTGAAAAGTGAATACTCCCATATAACCAAACTGTTGGTGGGATCCTCAAGCCACAAAAATAACAACATGTTCTTGGTGCTGTGGAAGAGTGATGATTTAAAAACAATAATTTACATTATTCATGCAGTCATTAATCAAAGTGCAAACCAACACAAAGCATGAACAATATCTGTATGTGTGATCGTAGCAACGTTGAACCCACCATTAAGCAACATGAATCTTTACCCACTGATCATCACTCAAACTAACCCGACATAGAATTTATCTTCCTAAAAGTCTTTCTTCCTGGTTTACCTGAGCTACTTTCCTCTTCATCCTCGTCTGAAGGCACAAACGCCGCTGCGATTCCCTTCCGGTGATCCTTGGTCATACACTGACTCTCCAACAGGAGAAACTCCTGTAATTCTTCTTGACTATCAGCATTGTGTAACTGTTGGAAACTCTCTGGATCCAGTTCCCGCGGCTCGAGGGGATACATTGACGGATCTTCTGGGACGTCGTAACAGGCATTATTACGGATAGGGGATAAGACCGGAATCTTTGACCGTGGAAACGTCTGGTATTTCATCTGGGTGTCGGAAGCCATCGAACTATCGCATGTACCAAGCGCCTCGCACGATGCTGACAACAACCGCATCGTTGACTCGGGTTTTATGGAGCTGCTGCTTGCAGTGGAATGTTCACTGCTCTCTCGAATCGGCGACAATAAATAAAATGGTAAATGAATGTCCTGTTTTGATTCGTCAGCAATGTAAACTACAATTTCTTTGTTTTTCTCCGTATGTTCCGTCAGGTGAATAGGTTCCGGCATAGCGTTCCCCTCTAAAGCGTCGATAACAGCGGAGATGTTGATACGATGCGAGTTTACATAGTCTTGCATGACGTTATAAGCAAACTCGTTAGTGGAATCATCACTCAACGAGGTTAGATGCGTTTTCGAGGCATTAGGTTTTTGCAACACACGAAATGGCACGGGTTCAGAACACAGACTACTTGCGTTTGAGATGAAGACAGAATCATCTCCCAAGGACATGGAACCGATGGATGGATCACTTCCCCGAGTTCTGGTCCGGCTCTGCTCTAGACTATCCACTGACTGATCACTACGCATGCATGATCGTGCATTATCGTTACTTTCGTTACCTCTTAGCGCCTCTTGCAGCTCTTCCATGTGTGTTACCCATTCGGGCTTGCGGTACTCTTTAGTGCCGACAATACCTAAACAACACAGACACACTATTAGTAAAAGTTCTATGTAGCGTGACAGAGGGCAAAAGGTTAACGTAAATTAGATTGAAGAAGTTGTTGAGTGAATATTCAATAATAGTCAAGTGGGCCTCAACATAATAATTAGAAAAGGGAAGTATGATAAAAGATATATGCATATTCAAAGGAAAAGAAATTCCTATGAGAATATGATTCTGCAATTTGTACATTTTATAAGGTCAAATCTTACTCTCTTAGAAAATATTTTATGCATTGTTATGGAAATGTCAAGAAAAAAAATTAAATTGAAATAAGTTTCACAAAATAATTGTATAAATGTAGAATCATTTTGTTACAAGAAAATGAAATATCAACATTGACGGTAATATAGAAAGTTTCGTAATCAATGTTTATATTTCACATAAAACGTCAAATGTAGAAACACACATTAGGCTACTTAAAACTAGAACACCCAACACCTTACAAACTAAGAAAAACAGTTCGTGTTGTGCTGTAATAAATATTGTATTCAGTTGATCTGAGCGTAGGTCTGTAAGCTGTAAGATAGCGTGAGTGATGAGCGTGGTGGTAAGTGGTGAGTATTGTCATGTAGGTGAGTAGAGTTGAATAGAGTGGGGATCAAGGAAGCTGCAAAAAGCAACATACAATATGTAAACCAAACCACCAATATCTCTTTATCTCGCTCGCAATGGCTGGAAAAGAAAGCAGTAAGTTTAACATGATAAGCGAGAGAACATAGGTTAGAGAATTACAACATGATCATCATCATTATGATAAAGTTAACAAGTTGAAAAAGCAGAATAAAAATACCGTAGAGTAATAATCAGAGGTCAACTTCAACAACAGTATTGTAGAAATGCTTTACAGTGAAAAGGAAAATCAAGAGAATTGAATACAGAACTACTGTACTGTATGAAAAATTAAAAATGGTCGTAGGCCTATTTAGATTTCAGAGTAAAGAAGCAAAATCAAAACATTAGAAAAATTGAAAGCAAAACAATAGTATGTATATGATGTTAAAGACAATTGAAGAATTGAAATGATAAGAATAAGAAAATAATGCGAGAAGAAGAGTAAGATGGAAACAAATGTACATCAGTCCACTAGCGATGGTAACTAACAACCATTACTGGTTTGTTATAAATTACCAAATGAGTGAAGTGAATATTCAACTTCTTTCAATTTAAGTGAACATATGGAGCTACAAATCCAAAATTGGCTTAATTCTAATCATGAAATGTGGTGAATTTGTGAGACGAAGCAAATAAAAAACTGGTTATGATATTTGCATCTGGATGCAATTAAAAAGAGTGGCCACCCTGAAATCGGTTTCCCAGTGTCATCCCGAACCAATACATATTAGAATATGATAAAGGATTCATGGGGAAATTGAAGTTATTGATGACAATTATGATTTTTTAAAGCCACTCAAATTATTCAACAAATGATAATTTGAAGTTGAATTGAATATTTCGACACTCAATCAACATAGAATTGATATTTCAACATAATTTGGTTTCATGAAAGCTAATATTATATAAATGAAACATAACAAATAAAATGATGGTGATTGGGTGTAGTTATCAACTGTCCAGAACGTTTCCACCTTAGCTTTTTTCATCACACCAAACAACAACAAGAGCAGTAAGTTACACATGTGCGAGTCTGTACCTTCCACATCGAGTTCGCACACCGTCTGGTCAAGTCCATACTCGTTCTGGGCCTCACATAGGATCTCTCCTGTATCATCTGGGAACACTTCTGTGATGGTGAGCACAGAGGTACCATCCTCGAAGTCTTCCACCTGGAAGTCTCGGGTCGGGACAATCTCGACACCTTGTTTGTACCAGCGGACAGTCGGTTTGGGTTGACCTTCGACTTTCACTTCCAGTCTGGCAGGGCAAAGGTCAGATGGTCAATACTAGGTGGTACATTACAGAAGTGCGGACATTTTATCTTTATGTACAGTGAAACCTCTATACATCATTTTTCAAGGGACCAGGAAAATAAAACCATCCATGCAGGAAAACGATCCATCCAGGAAAATTCAACATTGATTATATGGGAGTGGGTGAGAAAAAATGAATGATACAAGCAGGAAAACGATGGATCCGGAAACGATGCATAGAGGTTTCACTGTATAGGTCTACTGCATCTCCTTCCTTCCGTCCACCAGATCACGCTTGTAGATTCATTTTAAACTACAGAACTGTCTTGTTATTGAACTCAATTTGATACGAGCTATTTTATAAATTGTTCAAGAGAGGAAAAAAACACTCTGTGATGTAAATTTTGTATCAATTGTCATGAATTTTCTTGAGCGTATGCATAATATGCATCAATAATAGTGCATCAATGTACTCAATGTATTACTCCATCTTCACCGCAGGACAAATCTCCCGTCAATGTTGACAATGAGAAAAAATAAAAAAATTTAAAAACAATAAAAAATCAATTTTTCAAAACATTCGCTTCTACACTCAGGGCCTGAGTTATCATTGTATATTATATAATATTCTCAATTTTTCCCTATACCTCAATAATGTCAATTCAGTAGGCTCAGCTTTTTTCTTAAACGTGACCATCAACATTTGACCATCGTTTATTAACAATTAATATTTCAACAAATAAAGAAAAATGTCTTACAAAACTCTGAGTCATACCTTGTTAGTTCTCCATCTCGTGTCGGCATCTTATTAGGTAGTTTAGTGACAAAGTGAGGTGCATTGCCTAACTCAGCCTGTTTCAGTTCCACATCAGTCTTTTCCTCTGTAATTTCCCACTGAGTCTCCTGAAAACCAACCAATTAATCAGAACCACTACACTGGATAGAATATCAACCGGTAACTTTACTTTGACATTGGCTTACATATTACTATTTTTAACCACATCTGACATTTTAACATAGAAATATTTCTCTCTGCATTATGAGGAAAACCATCAGTTATAATAATAAATAATAAGATCACTGTAAAATTATTAAAGAAGCCTAGGTCCAGGCAAAATCACGGGCATGGGCCTCCATATTCACGATTTTTAAATTAGCATGTATTTGAAGTTAATATAGACTTGAAGTCATTGAGTTATTATACTTGATTAAACTGACAATCCTAACCATATGCAGGGATCAATCTATAGAGTTTGAATGTATTTTGTAGTTTCATACTTCCATAGTTTAAATGTACCTTTCATTTGAGAATTATTTTAAGGTTGAAAAATTTGCAAATTGAGTTTGTATGTTGAATAATAAATACTGGCAAACATATGTCCCATTCCATTACTTTTTAATAATCTATATATCAATATATATTTTTCTTAATATTCATTATCTGAGCGTTTGCAAGAATTAAAAACCGATAATCTGTCAGTTTTCAAGTACCGGTACTTTGCTATTGATTAATTACGGTAAATCTTTACGACAATAAGCAGTCAGACACCAAAATGATTTATTTAGTTAGTTGATGTAGTAAAAAACAAAGCAACTAGTTTTTAGCATCAAACTAAAACATGTTGATTTGATTTTCTTGTTACAATGTAAAATTCATTAGGGGTATGAAAGCTTTTTGCACAAGATTTTTATTAACAAATTATCAATTTACAAATCAATATTTGCACACATAAACACACACACGCTGAAACAATCCATAACACTTCAAGATATAAAAGTGTAATAAAACACAATACAAAATATATTACAACAAATAGTGGGATAAATAAAATATTACAAGACAACTAGGTATAGTCAACTTAATACAAATGGACGACAATTTACAAATGCAAAGACATTGGAAAGTGGGAAGAAAAGATGATAAGATGCCATATTAAGTGTGATAGACTGAAGACCTTCACTAAAATTGTGTAAAACTTGAATTTTAATTTCCAGTGAAACCTCAATGCATCGTTCCCGGATCCATCGTTTTCCTCCTTGTATCATTCACTTTTTCTCACCCCACTCCCATATAATCAATGTTAACTGGATGGATGGTTTTTCTTGCATGGATGGTTTTATTTTTCTGGTCCCTTGAAAAACGATAGATAGAGGTTTCACTGTATCTAGATTTCTAATTATGGTGTCAGAAGAATACAAAGTTTGGATTTGGTTAATGTTACGAACATGTGGCATAACTCAAATGGAACACAACATGAACATTCTTTCTGACGAGATTGGCCAAGACTCTCAAACGCACATCCGGTAAATGTATTATCTTTGCTACTTATATTACTATGTCTCATGGTAACCTAATAATAATTCTGCCTGCAGAACAAAATTACAACTATGTACAGTATCACATTAATAAATCAATCAATCACAATGTCATCCATAGTCGTGATCGTGAATAGACTTCCAGTAAGTTACCTTTTCTGCTAGTAGATCTTCATCCGAGCCACTTTGTCCAGTGACTAAAGATGTGCCGACCGTGACTGAAGCGATTTCAGAGTCAGGGACGTATTCGTATGCTAAAACAAACATATTATATTATCACTCAAGTCTCAAAAAATCTATACTAACAAAGATGAATATAAAAACTCAATATTATTGAACATAGTTTATAACACAGTAAACCTACCTTCAACGACCAACGAAGCAGCGCATACCGCTTCACCCACTTTGTTGACGGCCTGGCAAGTATATTCTCCAGCATCTTCTGGGAATACCTCGCTGATTGCTAGCTTGCAAACGCCTTCCAAATCTTGATAGAAAGTTACATCCTTCGCTTCCTTCACCGGCTCTTGTTTGAAGAACCAACTCACCTTCGGGATGGGCTTGCCAATCACCTTAGCAACAGAATATTAAAGTAAGTGTTAAATTAGGACAAAACATGTAACTTACACCTGGACACTATTTTCATGTGGATTGAATTATGAGTGGAAGAACATGGATATAATAAATTGTGAAGTGAGATTTGTCAAGTTGAATGCTAAAATTATTTTTACATTCTTCATTTCTCAGCAGTTCCTGGTATCAATCTATTCTGAGTTGATTTTTGTGGACCATGTTTTAAAATAGGATACGCTACAATATTGTTCACGAAAAATATTGAAACAAACAATAAAATACTGGTTTCAATGTTAGGTAAAGTTCTTCTTCACGTACTTGGCAACTGAACTCGACCTTTTCTCCATCCATGACCCTCTTGCATGCCATATCCTTGACAAATACAGGCGATGCTAGTTCCACTGCCTCCTGCCAGTCTGTATCGGGCATCACGCTCAACGTGGCCGTGCACGTTACAGAGCCACCAACGTTCTCTGCCCGACACGTGTAGATACCTGCGTGTTCGGGCAGGATGTCGCGCACGAGGAGGACAGAGTGGTTGTCAGTTGTTACTACGCGCAACTCCGGGGAAGACTGAAAGATACATGTAAACGGGGTTCAAGACTTGTGTTGGTCAGACATAATGCTTAATGAAGACAGAGTTCAACATATTTGAAATAAGCCATATTGAGGATAAGATATTTGCCATTGCCAGAACTGAGATTCAGCATGTATGTAATTGAACATTTATTTGGACATAGTTTTGTGAGATTTTTATTGATGTGAATTATTTTTGAAAAATCAAGATCGAGTGAAAATACTTTAGGGAAGACAATTAAATAAAGCCAAGTTGACCTAATGTGTTTCAAATGAAAATATAATCATCTTGATAGAAACCTATAAAAGCAATTGAAATCAAATTTTCTAATATGCATGAAAAAATTTCTGAGACAAGTAGGCCTACACAATTTGTTAAAATTGATTAATACACATATTGAAGTAAATTTGTCAGGAGTATATTACTCGTGTGGTGTTACAGTGATATTGAGTCGACTTACCTTGATTGGTACGGAATGCTGGAACCACTGGAAGGAGCAAGTTGGATGCGACTCGACTCTCGTCTCCATGATCACAACTTCTCCCTCAGCAACGATCTGAGGCAGTATTGGCTCGATGAACCGAGGAGGCACAACTTCGGCCATCTCTGGTTCAATTGCTGGAACAATAAAACAAACACTGCACGGTCAGCGGGTATCTCGGTAAGTATTTCAACCTTGATGAAAATATGTCTCTCATTGTGTTGAAGTGATGCAGTATATTGTTTAAAATATGCTATCTAAAATAAGCTTATATGATCATAAAAAATAACAAGAACAGATAGTTTTGGATATTTTCCCAAAATTAAAGAGGGTTGGAGAATAATTCAAGAATAGAAAAAAATCAACATCAGTATAAGAAACCTGAGTTGCAAACATTGTTGTTGTCCTTGAAATATATGATTGAAGTAAGAAATTGGTGTTATGATTATGAGGACTTACCTCTAACGGCTATGGATCCAGAGCTCCTCGCCTCTCCAGCAGGATTCATGGCCCGGATTTCATACTTCCCTCCATCCTCCTTGAAACACTCAGGAATGTGCAACGTAGTCTTGTGTTCCTCTGTGGTTACTTCGAGGTCAGACTTGGGGACAATCTCCTTGCCGTTACGATACCACCTGCATGACACATTTTCAGTTTTAGGCATTTACAAGTTACTACAAGCATCTCAAGACAGTTCTCAGCAATCGAAAGTACAGCAAAGACAAGAGTTTTTACATTTTGGGATCTATGAAGTATGAAATAAGATCCACGTTAGTATTAGACAGTAAAGCACTGAAAGGTACAACGAAGGGTTATACAAAAATGTTGAAATATAGTTTTGAATTACAAATAAACAATACAAATATTATTATTCAAGACAAAAATCTTTTGTTGGATGGGTTCTTCATTTATTTGTCTATTATTGATCAATTTTCTAATAAATGTATTTTTTCATAGAACTTATAAGACTTGTTGAATGAGTTCATTCCAAATAAATAAACATTCACCACAGAGAGAAAATATCACTAAAACTGGTCTTTTGTAGCTGTGTACATATGCCTCTGCATTGTTTGTAAATCTCTCTCTCTATCAAACCCACCTCACTTCCGGAGTCGGCACTCCTTCAAACAGAGCCTCCAACGTCATCGACTCTCCAGTCGGTACAACCATCGCTTTGAGTGGCTGAGTTATTTTAGGAGCGCGCATTACAACCGGCTGGTGTACTTTCACCGCCTCGCTGACTATCAGATTAGCACGACACTCGGCGCGACCATAGTTGTTGGTAGCTTTCACCGAGTAGATAGTCTGGTCTTCGTCTGTCGGTTCTAGTATTCGTAAGGTTGCCAGTCCTGTTTCTGGGATGAATGTAAGTTCGGTGCGTTGGTCTGAGGTGATTTCTTTGCCGGATCGGAACCATTTGACGGTTGGGGTTGGTTGACCAACAACAGTACATTGTAATAACGCAGGTTCTTGTTCGTGAACTATCAACGGTTTCAGCGGTTTAATGAAGTGAGGAGCCACTCCAGTTTCTTCTTTTTCTGTGAACAAATATGGTTGAATATATTATTTTATTGGCAGTAAAATGTATTTAAAGTGAAGAAAATAAAAATGAATCTGTTGTTGTTGATTTGAGAGTTTAATTTTTGTTTATACTATAAACAAATCTGTGACTGTATTTTAAGACGATCTGAATGAAAATAGACTAGGGTGATGTGAAAAGAATACAAAATGGTTGGAAACTTTTAAAGGCACAGGTATCTGATTTTATAATCTTACTTTATAGAAAATTCATCATGGACTTGAAGAGTGAGTTAGTTTTCTATGAAGAATTTCTCGAAGTAAAATTAAAACACGGACTAGGTTAATATTTGAGGAAGTCACGGTAGAATGTTAACACGACATGTAATTAAAGAGTAAACATTCCCACGCAATTACAACTCTTGGCGCGTCTCAATCATCTGTCGTCAATATTTCACGAGCCACTGACTTCCAACAGGTGTTCTGCTACTACGTTAACCACTCTACAAAACTTACAAACTAACCACAAGACAACTCTCCTTGGAAACCAGCCAACACACAATTTTGGCACACAAAAACAAGACAGCATTTTCCTAGATTATCTTTTAGTAGACTGTCTTGATTAACAATCACACATCCAATAAAGTAGTATTAAAACAATTTAAAAACATCTCTAGTATATTAATCGGTTAGTCAATCAAACATTGAGACTTGGTTACCGCGACGATGTGTGAACTTACTTGACATTGTCGCGGGTGAGTTTTTGATAGAGGACTACATGTTGAGAATATTAAGGATCAGGGAATTAGGAACTAGGGAGAGGATATGTCCTGTGCAAAGCAAAGCTAGTCGACGACTGAGCTTGAGACTTGGCATTGGGCCTTGATCAGGGTCATTAACGGTGGGAGCCAAATGACCCTAGCTATTTAAGATCTTACGTCTTTTGTTAGATGCTCGTTTTGTTAGTGGCTTACTAGTTTATACAATGTTGACAAAGCTACTATGTTTCAACATACAGATGTATCGATAAAACTAGATAAAGAGTAGAATGAACACATTTTCAATCAGATGGGATTACATGTAGGTACATTATATTTCAACTGATGTTCATTACAATAACATTAAAATAATAAAATGAAACAAAATGAAATTGAACACAAATCATTTTTGTACCTACTTGGATCTTTAAAATGTATAATAATCTTCTAATACGGTAGAATATGTTAAGAGCAAACAGGCATTCGCAAATAACTTGAACGTTCATGTGGTCAATCTTGTGCCAAGTTCAGTAAATGTATTTTATAAAAACTCCGTTTTGAGTAAACCTTTTTTCTTTGTAACGGAATGGAAAAAAAAATTCAAAACTGAAACCGGGAGAATTCACAATGTGAAATCTCCCACGCCTAGCAGATGCTACCGACTCTTTAAACAATCAATAATCATAGACTGTAAATAAGAACACAAACTCCATTATTGTTTAATTTACTCATTATTATTACAATAATATTTAAGACTACGTACAGCGTAACGTGTAGTATAGATTCTTCAGAAGAAATACATATTATGAAATAATCATGTACTAGTAAGTTTATCATCGCTGTACTGTGGAAACCTTTTACCAGGCAGATTATTAATGCAACTGCAAGTCAGAGTGCAAAGCATGATTCAAACGATGACTGGTCAGAACCGTTGAAAGAATTGATTTAATGTGGATGACATTTACTTGACGGTAAGCCAATATGTCAAACTGCAATTCAAAATGTGCCAAACAACGTTCATAGACAAATGTTATGACAAGTTAACTCACTGTTGGCAAAATGTATGTTATTCTTTGTTTGAAGCAATTAGCCTGTCTCATATCCATTTGTTTTATCACATTTTTATCAACTTGATTAACTTGTGAGCTGTTGATACATCTTTCCTATAGAACTTGAATTATGGAAATAATCTAATATGACTGTTACTATTAAATGAATAATATTTATTCCACCAGAAAACTTCAATCGTGATTCTTGATATTTCACTTTAATTTTTTTTTCACTTTGTTGATGATTACAAAAAGAGGCTTATATCAAAGCAGAATGTTGATATCAACAATCAATATAATTTATATTCTTTTAATAGAAAAAAGTGTTGATGGAAGACTAGATGAATATTTGTGATTACTGAAAACTAATACAAAATATCACAAAAGTGTAAGCAACGGAATAACAGCGTTTACGTTAAAGTGAGTTCAGTGCGCTACCCTGACTTCTAGCAGTAGCCTATCACTAATCCTAATTACCCGTAGCACACCTCTACGCTCTCTCTCCTAGGTCTGGCTCGTAAACAAGGGGTTCGTCTAGAACACCTATAAAGTTCCATTTCAAGTTTCTTTTTTAGATAGTGACGTTTATAGTAGAGAAGCTTCATAGTAGAAAGTGCAACCATTAAGTTCAGGTTACAGGAATAGTGAGTACGTAGTAGCTTTGGGAATATTTATAGCAAATCAACTATGATGATACCAATGATTGATGATAATATGTGTCAATAATAACAAAAAAATCTTAAAAGTCACCACCTACTACTGAGTTTTCCTTCACTACAAGTAAAAATGAGAAATATACTGTTTTATCACTACCCTATATTATTATAAGATATCACTAGGCCCCTATTATATTCAGAAATTTAATCATATGAAGTTATTTATATTAAATTCTGTTTAATTATAAGACCTGCTCATTCATATTGAATAAATGGAATAATTATATTATATTACATGGAATTATATTGAATTATATCACCTATATCAGAAGATCACTAAATAATGTGAGTATCATTATTGCTTTATATTTCTGTATAAACTATTGCAACAGAATTCCAATAATGACGATGATAGAATAGAAATCAGGACTTCAGAAAACAAGTAGGCCTAAGATTGTAGCAAAACATGCATAATTCATAATGACAACAGCAACAATAACACTAGCAAGCAACTACACAACAACTACAACTAGGAACAATAAGCAGCAGTAACAGCAACTAGCGCACATGCACCACGTACCCAACACCACAAGGTTCGCAGTGGAAGTAGCCACACCAGCCAAGTTGCTTGCACGACACGAGAACATTCCGACGTCCTCAAACTTGACTCCACTGATCTCCAACGTTGCAGTCTTCTCAAACACAGTCGTGATAACTCTCTCAGTTGCCATGACAACCTGCTCGTTTCGATACCACGTTATCTCGGGGAACGGAGTTCCATCGACTTGACACTCAAACACTGCTGGTTTGTCAACCTCTGCGATAATGGGTTCGAGTCGTTGAATGAACTTTGGTGGGATGTTTTTTGTTGACGTTGACATCTCCACTGCGGACTTTTGTACCAAAGATCTGCGGACGGTGCGTCGGTCTTCACGGACTTCCTCATCTTCGATGACATCTTCCTCAGGGAGTTTTAGTATACCCTCGGTGGTACGTCGAGCAGTAATGATTTCAAGATCCCGAAGCGGGGTGTCGTCTTCGGAATGCTGGAGACGTAGCTGATTGGTGGTTTTTTTCTTCGAAACGGTGTCGACCTTCATTTCTTGCCGCCAAACTGTATTTTCGACTTCTTCCTTCTCCTCTTCAACTGGTATTTTCTTCTCGGTCTTGATAACTTGCTTCTGTTTCATAAGGATCATTTGGGTTTCTGATTTTAACTCGTTGACAGTCATGTCTTCCTCATCCGAAGCTTCAATCCGAGTTGGAATAAGTTCTTGTTTCTTCACTCTCTGATGACGTTTCTTGCGCCAGCTACGTTCTGTTCGCTCTTCAACTATTTCTTCAGGAACTGGTTCATCTACTACTGTTTCAGGTTCAATGTTGGGAATAACTGCAATCACTTTCTCGAGTTCTTCACGCTCAGGTTCAACTTTGGGTTTCTTACGCCACGATATTTCTGTTTTCTCTGACTCTGGAACAGGCTCTTCGAGCGAAGATTCATCTGGTATTTGAACAGGCTCAGCATTTGAAGATTTAGGGACCTCTATTTCTGATAAAAATTCTGGTTTGGTCTTTGGTTTTTTCTTTCTCCATGAAATTTCAGTCTTTTCTTGGATCACTTCTTCAGGTACTCCATCAGAAACTTCTACCGGTACAGGAATAATAACTTCTTCCTTGAACTCTGGAGCTGGTTTGACTTCTGGCTTCTTCTTTCGCCAGGAGATTCCGCTCTTTTCTTGCATTGTATCTTCTGCCATTGGCTCATCAGGAATTTGAACAGGTTTTAGCAGAGTCTCAGAAATGACCACTTCCTCTTTGAATTCTGGAGCCGGTTTCACTTTCGGCTTCTTTCGCAAAGATATCTCAGTTTTTACGGTTTCTGGCGCTCTCTCTTCTGGTACAGGAACATCAGGGATTAGAACAGGCTCTGGTTGAGGAGCCTCTAGGGTATCTTCTACTTTTACTTCTGATGTTAGTTTTACTTTGGGTTTTTTCTTTCTCCAAGAAATTTCACTCTGTTCAGCTGGAGTTTCATCCACCTCTTTCGGTGTATCCACAATGTGTACTGGTTCAAGTTCTGGAATAGGTTTTTCAACAAGTTTCAACTTCACCTCTTCCACCTCTTCTTTTTTCGTGGGTGCTTCTTCTCGTTTGAACGGCTTCAATCTGACTGTTTCCTTCTCTTCCGGAGATTTCTCTCTCTTCGTAGGTTTTAGTTTGATTTGTTCCGTATCATCTTCGGGTGTGGGCTTACGTTTGTGAGGTTTCAATGAAACTTCTTCTTCTTTTTCTCGTTCTTCTTTAGGAGCACGTTTGAATGGTTTCAATTTTATTTCCTCCTTTTCTTCTTCTGGCTTCTCTTTCCTGATCGGTTTCAACTTTATTTCATCTTTCTCTGGAGATTTTGGTTTGCTTCTTTTGAAGGGTTTAAGAACGACTTCTTCTTTCTCTTCTACCTCCTGAGGAATTTTACCTTTACCGACCTTCCAACCAGGTTGCTCTGGTTCAGGCTCAGGTTCAGCCTTCTTACCTCTACGCCAGGGTGCCTCTGCTTTCTGTTCAACTATCTCTTCAGGCTGTTTCTCTTCTTCTAGTTTAACTGGTTCCAGTTCAGGCTCAGGTATGACTGGTTTCTTTTCTTTAGGCTTCTTCTGTCGCCTCCAAGATATATCTGTAGTTTCAGCTGGCTGTTCTTCTGGAACGGGAGCTTCCGGTAGAGACAGTGGTTTGAGTGCTACTTCAACTTTTTCTTCTTCATATACTGGCTTAACTTTCTTTACAGGTTTAAGCAATATCTCCTCCTTCTTCTCTTCTACTTCTTTTTCTTTCGGTACACGTTTGAATGGTTTGAGGGAAGTTTCTTCTTGTTCTTCTGCAGGTTTCTCTTTCCTAACTGGCTTCAACTTGACTTCTTCCCTTTCTTCTTCTTCTACTTTGGGGGATCGTTTGAATGGTTTCAATTTTATCTCCTCCTTCTCTTCTTCTGGCTTCTCTTTCCTGATCGGTTTCAACTTTATTTCATCTTTCTCTGGAGATTTTGGTTTGCTTCTTTTGAAGGGTTTAAGAACGACTTCTTCTTTCTCTTCTACCTCCTGAGGAATTTTACCTTTACCGACCTTCCAACCAGGTTGCTCTGGTTCAGGCTCAGGTTCAGTCTTCTTACCTCTACGCCAGGGTGCCTCTGCCTTCTGTTCAACTATCTCTTCAGGCTGTTTCTCTTCTTCCACTTCAACTGGTTCCAGTTCAGGTTCAGGTATGACTGGTTTCTTTTCTTTAGGCTTTTTCTGTCGCCTCCAAGATATATCTGTAGTTTCAGCTGGCTGTTCTTCTGGGACGGGAGCTTCCGGTAGAGACAGTGGTTTGAGTGCTACTTCAACTTTTTCTTCTTCATATACTGGCTTAACTTTCTTTACAGGTTTGAGCAATATCTCCTCCTTCTTCTCTTCTACTTCTTTTTCTTTCGGTACACGTTTGAATGGTTTGAGGGAAGTTTCTTCTTGTTCTTCTGCAGGTTTCTCTTTCCTAACTGGCTTCAACTTGACTTCTTCCCTTTCTTCTTCTTCTACTTTGGGGGATCGTTTGAATGGTTTTAATTTTATCTCCTCCTTCTCTTCTTCTGGCTTCTCTTTCCTGATCGGTTTCAACTTTATTTCATCTTTCTCTGGAGATTTTGGTTTGCTTCTTTTGAAGGGTTTAAGAACGACTTCTTCTTTCTCGTCTACCTCCTGAGGAATTTTACCTTTACCGACCTTCCAACCAGGTTGCTCTGGTTCGGGCTCAGGTTCAGTCTTCTTACCTCTACGCCAGGGTGCCTCTGCCTTCTGTTCAACTATCTCTTCAGGCTGTTTCTCTTCTTCCACTTCAACTGGTTCCAGTTCAGGTTCAGGTATGACTGGTTTCTTTTCTTTAGGCTTTTTCTGTCGCCTCCAAGATATATCTGTAGTTTCAGCTGGCTGTTCTTCTGGAATGGGAGCTTCCGGTAGAGGCACTGGTTTGAGTGCTACTCCAATTTGTTCCTCTTTAGTTACTGGTTTAACTTTCTTTACAGGTTTGAGCAATATCTCCTCCTTCTCTTCCACTTCTTTTTCTCTCGGTACACGTTTGAATGGTTTGAGAGAAGCTTCTTTTTGTTCCTCCGCAGGTTTCTCTTTTTTAACTGGCTTCAACTTGACTTCTTCCCTTTCTTCTTCTTCTACCTTGGGGGATCGTTTAAATGGTTTTAATTTTATCTCCTCCTCTTCTTCTTCTGGTTTCTCTTTCCTGATAGGTTTCAACTTTATTTCATCTTTCTCTGGAGATTTTGGCTTGCCTCTTTTGAAGGGTTTAAGGACGACTTCTTCCTTCTCTTCTACCTCTAGAGGAATTTTACCTTTACCAACCTTCCAACCAGGTTGCTCTGGTTCAGGCTCAGGTTCAGCCTTCTTACCTCTACGCCAGGGTGCCTCTGCCTTCTGTTCAACTATCTCTTCAGGCTGTTTCTCTTCTTCTAGTTTAACTGGCTCAGGTTCTGATACTACAAGTTTCTTATCTTTGATTTTTTTCTGACGCCTCCAGGATATGGCTGTCGTTTCAGAGGGCTGTTCTTCTGGCAATGGGGCTACCGGTAAAGATACTGGTGTAAGCGTCACATTGGTTTCTTCTTTAGGAATTGATTTCGCTCTTATAACAGGTTTGAGAGATATCTGCTCTTTTTCTTCAACTTCTTTCTCTTTCGGAGCTCGTTTGAACGGCTTAAGTGTGACTTCTTCACGTTCCTCAACCAGCTTGTCTTTTCTTACCGGTTTCAGTCTAACGTCGTCGTTCTTCTCTTCTTTGGGTTCTTTCTCCCTTTTGAATGGTTTTAATGTAATTTCTTCCTTCTCTCCTGGTGATTTTTCTCGTTTCACAGGTTCAAGATTAATCTGTTCTGAATCGTCATTTGGTAAAGGCTTACGTGTATATGGGTTCAGTGTAACCTCATCCTCCTTTTCCGGTTCTTCTTTGGGTGCACGCTTGAATGGTTTCAGTTTAATCTCTTCCTTCTTTTCTTCGGGCTTCTCTTTAACGAATGATTTCAATTTTATTTCATCTTTCTCCGGTGATTTTGGCTTGTCTCTCTTAAAAGGCTTCAATATAACTTCTTCCTTCTCTTCAACATCCAGAGGTATTTTACCTTTACCTACCTTCCAGCCAGGTTGTTCTGGTACTGGTTCTGGGGCCGGTTTCTGACCTCGACGCCACGGCACAGCAGTCTTCTCAGGTACAATCTCATCTGGAGCAACTTCTAATTTTTCTGGTGCAGGTTCAACCTTGGAAACAATCTCTGGCTTGGCTTTTTTACTGCGTCGCCAAGGTAACTGAGTCTGTTCAAGAGGTGCTTCTTCTTCTGGTGCATCAGTGTCTGGTATTCGTACTGGTTTTAGTACAACCTCCTGTTCTTCCAATTGATCTGGAGCAGGTTTCTTGACAGGTTTTAGGGTGACTGTTTCTGAGTTCACAGGAACTTTTGTGGGCTCTTTCTTAACAGGTTTCAATGAGATTTCTTCTTTCACAACCACTTCTTCTTGTGGCCTTGTCTTTCTTGTAGGTTTTAAAAACACTTTTTCAGGTTCTGTTGTAACTTCAGGAACAATCCTTTTAGGTCTGTCTGTTGTCCTATGCCAAGGAAGAGTTGATTTGGTTTCTTCTTCTGCTTCTTCTTGGATATTTAGCAATGAAGTGTCTTCTTCGGTTACAATATCTTGTAAAGTTTCCTCTTCGGGTTTCTCATACGGTTTAATCTGTATATTTTCTGTTTCTTTGAAGGATACTTCTTTTACCGGTTTCTTCACTGGTTTCAAGATAACTTCTTCCGGTTGAACTTTCGGTAAGACTTTCTTATCTTCAACGGGTTTTTTCAACGTCACAACCTGTTCTGTCCAAGGAACAGTCTTTGGATGCTCTTCGACAATTACTTTTCTAGTTTTCTTTGTAGTATCTTCTTCTGTGAGCCAAGGTACTTTCACATCTTCTTCTGACGTTTTATCCAATTTGAGGATATTTGAATCATTCTCTTCAGAGATTTTGATAACTGTCTCATCGATATCTGCAAGTAATTCAGTGAAATCTTTCCTTGTGGTCTTGATCAAAGGTTTGGGTGGCTCTCTATCTTGAATGTCTTTGGCTATCGGAAGCAAATTCACAAGCTCCAATTCTTCTCTTGCTAACTCTTTCTTCTCACGTTTGACTGGTTTCAAAGATACCTCCTCTAGTTTTTCTTTAGGCAACTCTTTTTTATCTTTAGGAGCTCGTTTCAACTTGAGACTCTCTTGCATCCACGGTACAGTTTTATCCTCAACAACCTCAACATGTTCGATCTTCTTGGTCATGTCATCGGTGGAACGCCACGGAGCTCGAGTTTCTTGAGTTTCCTCTACATTCCGATCACGTTTGAGGAATGTTGAGTCATCCTCTTCAAATGTTTTGAGAATAGTATCTTCTGTTTCAGTTCTATCGATCATCAGCATGCTAGAATCGTCTTCGTCCATCATTTTAAGCAAAGCCTCTTCAATATTTTCACCTTCTTTGGATATTATCTGAGGTCTTTTCACAGGTTTCAACTCGACTTGTTCTAGTTCTTCTTTGGGAAATTGCTTCACATCACGTTTGGTTGGTTTGAGTTGAACTTCCTCAAGTTTTTCTTTCGGTACCTCTTTCTTATCAACATGTGTTCTATGTAGTTTGACAGCTTCTTGTGACCATGGAATTTGTTTCGAGATCTCATCAACATCAGCCTTCGATATCTTTCTCACTGAGTCTTCTTCAGTGCGCCATGGTGCTGTACTAGTCTTCTCGGTTTGTTCTTCCTCGAATGTCTTATCCAACTTCAAGAAATTGGAATCGTCTTCTTCTGTTGTACGAACAACAGTTTTACTAGATACTGGTGTCAGAGATATTACTTCTGGTTCTTCGACATTTGGTTTCTCTTTTGTAAAAGGTTTGAGCTCTACATGTTCTAATCCTTCTTTTGGAATTGGTCTCTGTTCTCGTTTGGTTGGTTTTAGCTGGAATTCTTCTATCTTCTCTTTCGGAATTTCCTTCCTCTCCTTGAATGCTTTTTTCAACTTGACAGCATCTTGAGTCCAAGGCACACGTTTTCCCGATTCTTCCTCGGTCCTGTCAATGTCCAACAGTGAAGTATCATCATCATCCGTGTATTTTTGTACGGAGTCCTGTGGCTTATCTTTAGGTTTTCTCCGAGGTGCTTGTATTGTTTCTTCTATATGTTTATTCAGCCCCAAAATATTGGAATCTTCTTCATCAGTTCGTCTATCAATGGACTCGATGTATTCTGGTTCTTCCACTTCAGGTTTTTCTTTCGTAAACGGTTTCAACTCAACCTGTTCTATACCTTCTTTTGGAATTGGTCTCTGTTCACGTTTGGTAGGTTTTAGCTGGACACTTTCTAGAGTTTCTTTTGGAATTTCTTTCCTCTCTCTATTAGCTTTCTTCAACTTTATAGCCTCCTTAGTCCAAGGTACTGGTTTACCAGATTCCTCCTCACTCCTGTCAATATCCAGCAATGAAGTATCTTCCTCATCAGTGTATTTGTGTACGGAATCCTTGGGTTTCCTCTGACGTAGCTCTATTGTATCTTCCAAATCCTTTATGACCTTCAAAAGATTTGAGTCATCTTCGTCCACTCTACGAGCAATATACTCTGGTTCTTCATTCCAAGGTTTTAGCGTCACTCTGTCAGTTTCCTCGACTTCTTTTGAACCACGACGAACAGGCCGTAAGGAATATCCTTCAGGCTCTTCATGTTCTTTGGGTTGCCGTTTAACAGGTTTCAAATCAACTTCCTCTAATTTTTCTCGTGGTATTTCTTTACGGTCCCGTTTGGTCGGTTTCAGCGCAACTCCTTCCAAAGTTTCTTTAGGTAGTTCTTTCACTTGTCTTGGTGCCTTTTTGAGTTTTACATCTTCTTGTGTCCACGGTTTGGTTTGCTCGATCGGTCTGCTATCTAGAGAGCGATCTCTAGACGGCCGTCTCCATGCTGGTTGTTGTGGCCTTCGACCACCTCGTCTCCATGGCAACGTTTCATCACCTTGAGGCAGTTCGACGGTGTCCTCTTGGCTTTCGCTCTCGCTTGTACTGTCTGAAGTTAGCAGTTCCCCGATGCCTCCCTTCGAGGCATCTGGGAACCCTTTAGTTGAGCTGACGGTGCCGCCCCCTTTCTGGTCCGAAACGGGGGTACCGTGTTTGACTCCAGTGCGTCCTACAAGTGTACCAACACCATCATACCAGAATACACCATCACCACCATAAACATTAAGCCACACGTATATATATATATATATATATATATATATATATATATATATATATATATATATATATATATATATATATATATATATATATATATATATATATATATATATATATATATATATATATATATATATATATATATATATATATATATGTATATATATACTTATATATATATGAATATATATATATATATATATATATATATATATATATATATATATATATATATATATATATATATATATATATATATATATATATATATAATTATATATATATATATATATATATATATATATATATATATATATATATTTATATATATATATATATATATATATATATATATATATATATATATATATATATATATATATATATATATATATATATATATATATATATGTATACTTATATATATATGAATATATATATATATATATATATATATATATATATATATATATATATATATATATATATATATATATATATATATATATATATATATATATATATATATATATATATATATATATATATATATATATATATATATATACATATATATATTATGAATATGTATATATATATATATATATATATATATATATATATATATATATATATATATATATATATATATATATATATATATATATATATATATATATATATATATATATATATATATACATATATATATATATATATATATATATATATATATATATATATATATATATATATATAGATATATATATATATATATATACTTATATATATATGAATATGTATATATATATATATATATATATATATATATATATATATATATATATATATATATATATATATATATATATATATATATATATATATATATATATATATATATATATATACAAATACACAACACTCACAATACATACTCATAAGTTGACATACATCACATATAATGATAAACCATGTATGATACAGTTATACAGCTGCTACAAGTTACAATATTCATTCACTTACCTTCATTGGATTACCATTGAGATACAAACATTTCTCAATAACAAATGAGTCATTTTAAAAATGTCCCAATTCTGGTATCCACTTACAGACAACGGTATATGGTATATACGCTAAAGTGAAGATAAATAACGATATTCATAATAATTATTGTTGGTGGACTGCATTCCTGCCTTTTTATCATGTACAGGGTACAGCTAGCCTATGGGTAGAATATTTGAAATATTCATCTTTGCATAAGAAGTCATATAAAATTATGATCATCTATGATTTAGATAGCCTCTTTCAGGCTATCGGCACGACGATATGCGATGGTAAGGCATTTAATTGATTGTTTATTACATATCTGATGACATCGTCAAACACGAACACCTCCACCTCTAACCCTCCTGATAACAAGGGGCCCCCTACGTGAATCATGTAGATTTGGGTCTCTGATTCTCTGAACGATCAACATAAATCATCCTCCTAGCTTTGATCTGACTCTGCATGGAGTGGGCGTCAACATCATAAACCTGAGAGTATGGTGTCAACGATTGGTAGTCGTCCAACTCTCTCGCAGGAGAGCCTATATTAACACGAGGCTTCACCACACTGGGGCAATGTGCGTGGGTTCAAATCTCAAGATGGTACCATACAGTCTACCAGCAGTGCCAACTTTAAGTCAAGAAATAAGAATTAATTAATCTAGTTTATCAATACTCAGTTTAGAGGGACACAAATGGAAAGTATGAAATGTGAAAATATAAGTAAGAAAATGAAAGAATGGAAGATATGGAAAGTCGAAACAGAGATATCCGACTAGAGACATGTGATAATATCAAATCAAGATATCATACATGGTGATACCAATAGATAAATTACTACCTAATTTAAGCATATCATTTTGCATCTCAATCAGGACTCGAATTCATTCCGAGTTGGCTGTCAGACGCTCGCATTTACTGTTTACCATCTCTTGCACATAATTACGACGTGAGTTGGATTGAGTACCACCAAAACGGTCACATCTTTGGGTTTTGTTTGTTGGAGGGAGGGGAGGGTGGTAAGACGCAAGCAGGCAGGAGGTCGCATCACGGGTGGGTTACCATGGTAACCGAGCACAACCTTGACTGTGTGATAAAAATACTAGCAGCAACCAACTGAAGAACACACGTGGAGTAAAATGTGGTGAACGTCAAATGTCGCTCGATTACGATGGTATAAATACATGTCACGACTTGAATCAACCGACCGCTAGGCACGCACTACAGTAGAACCATAGAAGAACCATAGAGGAACGATAGTAGAACCATATAATGAATACTGTTGCACTTCTTTATTCTATGGTAGCCCATAAGATAGACGGGCGATTTTACAATGGAGTTGTTTATACTACTGCCATACTGATAACACCATGCCTATTGTAATTCATTGGTCTAAAACCTTCATAAGAGTCGAACGTTCGCTCGTGATTAGCGGAAATGGTTGAGTTGAGGTGCGACTGATGGGCCACAACGAGGGGTGAATAACTAATATTTTTTGTACACTTGATTCTTTTTTTTTAATCCTTGTGATTTTTTCACTCTCATGATTATTTTTCATTCGCGTGATTTTTTTGTATTTGCGTGATTCTTGCTTGATTCGGGTGATTTCTTTCTATTCGTGTGATTTTTTTTATTCGGATGATTTTTTTTATTAGCATGATTCTTGCTCGACTCGTGTGATTTTTTTTATTCTCTTGATTTTCTTGAGTAGTGTGATTTTTTTGACTCCTGAGATTCTTGCTTCATTAGGGTGATTTTTTTTTCAATCACGTGATTTTTTTTTGTTCCACGTGATTTTTTTTAATTCGCGAGATTTTTTTTATTCACGGGATTCTTACTTGATTTTTTTTTCATCCATGTGATTTTTTTATTCGATCGATTTTTTGTATTCCCGTGATTCTTTTCGATTTACATGATTCTTGCTTGATTCGGGTGATTTTTTTTATTCGCATGATTTTGTTTTTGATTCGCTCGATTATTTTGATTCTCGTGATTTTTTTTTTTTGGTTTTCGTGTGTTTTTTTCATTCACGTGATTCTTGCTTGATTCGGGTGATTTTTTGTATTCATGAGATTTCTTTTGATTCGCTTGATTTCTTTTTTATTCACGGGATTTTTTTTTCATTCTCGTGATTTTTAAAAAATGTACACCTGATTTGTTTATTTGTTCATCCCTCGGGCTACAATGACATATGCAATCGTCGCTATGGAATTAGTCCGCTGTCCAGTTGACGTCTAGTCGGTTGAAAATGAAAATGTCTAAAAAAAAAACTTTGCGGTGAATAAATACTGATCTGGGCGGTTAAGGTTTCAATTTTATTGGCTCATTGGTTTGATTATCTAAAAAATTTAACGTGAATATAATTTAAAAGTACACGAGTTAAAAATGACTCATAAAGTTGAACGTTCTACAGCCTATACAGGCGACTAAAACTAGAGATTATTTCCATCTGAACTAGACCTATTGATTGTAAACGTTTCAAAAGTAGGCCTATATCATTTATTTTCCGATTTGTCAGTCTCCATACAATTATTTCAAAGTGTCAACTGTTTAGTGATATAAATCTTTGAAACAACATCTTACAAATTTGTATTTTCATGAAAATAATAAAAACTCTATCAAGAATTATATGGTGAGATGTTCGGGGCTAGTTGGACCGTCCCAATTGTTGTAACGCGTCCAATTAATCTAATTAGATGATTTGGATACAATAATAGTAGGCCTATAATAGCTATTCTTGGCTTATATACTGGACGTTATATTCACCGCATCTAATTCAACGTTTATGGAGCATATATACATTTCTATACTTTAATTCATGAGTGTTGGACGCTTCTCTACAATACTGATGCAAGAGCAAGACCTCACTGGTGTATGCTTACGACCTCACCAACAGCTGAGTTATTTGAAGGTATATGATTAAGATGGTTGATATATTCATCTAGATACAGAAAAAAATCGATGCCTCAACTTGAGCGGGACTAGAACCCACGCCCGACTTCACTTCAGATTTCAAAGCAGGCTTGATTGTCTGAGCAAGATGAGCGATAGCCTATATATATATATATATATATATATATATATATATATATATATATATATATATATATATATATATAAAAAAAAAATATATATATATATATATATATATACATACATATGATATATATATATATATATATATATATATATATATATATATATATATATATATATATATATATATATATACATACATATGATATATATATATATATATATATGTATATATATATACATATATATATATATATATATGTATATATATATATATATATATATATATATGTATATATATATATATATATATATATATATATATATATATATATATATATATATATATATATATTTATAAATATATGAAAAGAACCCTGTAACTTCTTTTCAGAACCACCCACACTCATCCCAGAAGAGCAAATCTCCGTAAAGCCAGCATTACCATCAACCATCGGCCCTCAAAACTTCAGACATCAAAACTTCAGACATCACATATATATATATATATATATATATATATATATATATATATATATATATATATATATATATATATATATATATATATATATATATATATATATATATATATATATATATATATATATATATATATAGCTTCCTCACACATGGACAAACACAATATAACATTCAGGACTATGAAATTCAGAAAAGATTCAAGTGTCTACTTTGACTTCAGTTTCGAAAATTTACAAACCCTCGGGGTAAACAATGGCATTGGCATCGACTTTCGACAAAAACATTTCGTCGTCCTGTATGTATAGTTTCCTCGCGCCCCGCAGAGGTGATTGCCCATTAGCAACAAGCACAATTTGCAGTTTTCATTTTCAACCAATCAAAATGTATATTTAATTATAGGCCTATTAATATCAAAAGCAACGCAAATACATTTCTGTTTTTATCGCATTCTGATATTTGGCGAATAGCAAGTAAAGTACAGGTGCAAAAATATAATAATTATGTCCAATACATTGAGTATACTCAGTAAAGTATAAACAATAATCAGTTGCAGTTTTCGCTAAATGCACTGTATGACAACTGATTGATATTGAATACAATACAATACAATCATCCCCTCATTCGTAGGCCTACTCCTAAATAACCTAGCTGTTGATGGAGTCGCCAAGCATACAATAATGTGTAACCTCGTCTACTAGGAATGTAACCTATTCCACCAAATATCTAATATCTAATATCAAACATCTCTGTATGATCTGTGAAATATCATATCCATGATCAATCTAATGACCAATAAATGATTATTATTATTATTATTATTATTATTATTATTATTAATAATAATGGCAACACGTTCAACTTGAAGACAAACTGTATAAATAACTTATTATTTGATTCGTAGATGTATACAGCTAGTGCTATACACATCCTCATACAACCTTTTGATTTTGCATTATCAGTAATTGATACGTATAAATGTATTGATAGCTGACGATTTACGAATGATATTTATAATATATACAGAACCCACGCTTTGTGCGGGACTGGAACACGCCTCACTTGGCTTACCAAATCGATTTTTAAAAAATCACATGGGAAATGAACTCATGATTGACATGTTTATTGAAGCCCGCAGAAAATTTAGTCAAGCTGGTTTTTATTTTACTTCTAAGAAACGCAGTGGCAATTATCCAACACGTATAAGTCATGCTTACTACAACCATGCAATTTCATTGAAAAACAATTTATTCAGAATGGCTCATTTCAATCATGAATATATTTATTTTTATATTTATTTACTAACAAGAGTGTCAAAACATGCCCAGTCTATTAAATGATCTCGGAATCAGAACGGCAGAAGATTTTTAAAAATCTTCATGACGGTTATATCACATGGGGATACGAATGAGCAGGTGATAATGAAACTATAAGGGAAGATAAGTCGAATGGGAATGTACAAAAAACACTGCTTTATGCAGGACTCTATCCCACACACAAAGGAGATTCCAGTTTTTACGAAGCAGCTCGTGTAATCCGAAACAGTACATTGAAAGAATAAATAAGAGTCTTATAAGCATGACGAATAAAATATCACACTTGGAAATAAATATAATTTGGTACGGCTCACAAAGACAATTAATACATCTGGATTTTACCACCGGCTCAAGATAATTACTGCGCCACGAGATTTCGTGACAAAGTTGTAAATCCACTGGCCGTGAGATGGAGAAAATGTAAAAACCATGAATAAATTATAATTTAGTTTCGTATAAATGTAACAGGAGTGTCAAAGATGGAGAAGAAGAGAAGCAGAAATATATGAAAGGAAGTAGAAGTGGAGATTTCATCATTTAGAGTGGAAAGAGAGCAGCTGGCTTGGGCATAGACGAATGGAATATGAGAGAAACCGAGAACAATGTTTGAGATTGCAGAAAACAATGGAGCTAAAGAGAAGAGTCGGAAGAACAAGAATAAGGTTGCAGGAGGGAGAAAAGGACGGGGTGATCAACCGAGGGGGAAAATGCTGTAGAATGGTAAAAGAGAAATGGATGAAGATAGAAAACGGTATAGAAGGAGCTAATAGGAAGAGAAGAAGAAGCAGATGATAGTAATAGTGAAGAACAGGAGGAAGAAGTAGAAGCAATGACTCGGAACTGGCAGGAACCGAGATATAAAGTCTGCCCTTTAGGGATGGTGGAAACAGCTCTCGACCCAATTCATTTGGTGATCAGAGTTCGATATATATATATATATATATATATATATATATATATATATATATATATATATATATATATATATATATATATATATATATATATGTATATCAAATATATAAACCAAAAGTGTAGATCTTTTTTTTTTCATGGAAAATGCCATGCATATATGAGAGACATGAGTGACACAGCTTATTCAGAGAAAGATGAAAATGGAAATCTGTACAAATATAGGCCATTGTTGACCTTCCCGGCACATGAAAGTTCAGGGGGGGCATTCATGTATGTCTAGCAAAGATGCTAGCGATCATCAAAAACCACCCCGCAAAGATGATAGCAAATTGCCGCCATGACAGTTGTCAAAAAGGTTTCATGCCTTGCTAGAGCTTGCTATAGACGTACATGAATGCCCCTCCAGTCCTTCATAAATAATGTATTTTAGTTTTAGTTCAATTTTAGTTCAACTCTAATCTAGTAGAAGAATGATGGCCAAATAATCCATCTGTTGGTCGGGTCGTTAAGTAATGAAAATATCATCTTCATTAATCACTATAACCGATATACTTGGTGTATATGTTTCATTTGTAGTTTAGGTGAAGTGAATTGGTGAGGGTAGAAGTGATATTGAGATGGATGATTCAGTCAGTGGTGTACGTATAATATACAGCCAGGAATCGAACCAGTGTGTTTTGCCTTTGATGCAGACGACAGTTATATGAGTTATGATTGAATAATGTTGTATTGCGTCATTGGCATTGTGCCGATCTGAGTGTTCAGGTGAAGGAACGTTATGCAAAACTAGTTCTCCCCCCCTCTCTCTCTCTCTCTCTCTCTCTCTCTCTCTCTCTCTCTCTCTCTCTCTCTCTCTCTCTCTCTCTCTTTCTTGCACGTGTTAAGTCTGCCGAAGATCAAACATGAAACTAGCCGGCGGCTAATTAAGCCTAAAAGGTCATTCCTCTTATACCAGATATAAGCATATGAGGGAAGGATTATACATATTTTACTTATATCCATGACAGAAGAAGTGCGATAGTGGGAAGGTTATGGAGGGGGCTCGGAATCTCCCATCATGGATACAAGTGTAATGCACACAGGTGTGATAAAGAAGGCATATAGATATATTGTTGGCAACTTTGAATAATTGTTTAAAACTGGTTTAATGTTCATGAATGTTCATGTGGTGTTGGACCATGGAGAAACTTCCAATAGAGCGCAGAAAATTTCAACAAATGAGAAGAGAATAAGAGAGATTATTTTCTGATGTTTTTATCCATCACTGCGTTTCTTTGATTTTTCCAAATTTCTCTCGTTCCTTATTTTGGATATGCGTAAAAAATGTCTGATGTTCATATTTTCAATGATTTTTTTCCATTCACTCATAACTCCTTTGAATTCAATGGTAATATTTATTTTATTTCCTGTATTTTCAGAATTTTAAAAATCTTCATGTTTTAAAACTTTCCCCTCAATTTTCAGATTATTTAGACTTCATTTGGTTATTTGATTTTGCTACGATTTTTTAATTCAATCACCCATATACCAGTATATTTTCAGTTCATCAATCGGTAGATACTATTATAATTTGTTTATTCTTTCGCAATCCGAATAGGGCCCCACCCAATGCTATTTTATGATGTGGAAACAAAGCTCGTTATTTCGGTCCCCGTAATACATGTCCAGACCTAAAGGGGACATTGACAGCTATTTTTTCATAATTTCGAGATTTTTTTTTGCGCTCGATTGATAGGATAATGTTCCAATAATTATATACTGCAAGACTTATGAAATTATTCGAAGTGGTTCAAATTATATACATTTTTGCATTCACCACTTTGTAGGCCTACTTCTCAAATTTCAATGCGACCCATTTTTGACAAATTTTTTTTAAATGTGTTCATCTCAGAATATTGTTTTTTCAAACGCCGGTACCTGGATCTCTGAAACTATTCAAGATAATTTTTTCAAATTTTCACCACATGTAGGTACAAGTGTGCCATACTTGTGTAAAGCTTTTTTTTTGTCTACTCATAATATCATCAGAAATAAAAAAAAATGTATGCACAAAAATGTATGTTTTTTTGACACTTTCTAAAAAACGTTGAATTTTATATGTAATTTTTTTTTAGATTATTTTATTTTTCAGTGCAAGTGTACAAAGGTCTTAAGTAACTACTGTGAAAGTTTCGTGCATGCTCCTTGCGTAGTTTGTGAGGAACAGGTACCGGCGAAATGCCAATTTAACATTGTCGGTATAGGTCTGTCAATGTCCCCTTGAAAAATGCAGTGGTCCAGACCGTGGATCAAAGTCCAGACTTTGGTACGCACTCAAGCAAAACGAAACGTCTCCGATCGAGGAACGAAGGTAACCGAGAATATAAGCATAATAGTGCATAAGCACTGAATTGCATGTATGCAACCACTATATCCAACTATAAATAACTTCAAGTCTATAGAACTTGACTAAGTACAATAATAAAATGAGTAATAAAACAGAGAGGAGGTCTAAACTGAAACAACATTTGGTTCAATACAGCCATTTATAACTATACAATGTTCAAGAACAAGAGACATTGTGAGAGACGTTGATGAAATGTACGCGTTGATCTACAATCTTTTACGCATGGATAAAAATAACCATTTCGTTGAGTTGGTCGAACAAATATAGAAAACTTTACTTCTTACTCACATGAGAAGTACGTACTACAAGACATTGTGAATGTGTAAACTATTATATCTGTCCTACACAACTTATTAACTTTCGTACAAAACAAATATTTCATGAGTCGAACGGGTATCAAACCCGACAATATGATGGGTTAAAAGTTATCACATTTTCATATTGAATTATTTTGAAGTTTTTGAACTAATAGATCATTTTGAAGCTGTCTTAAACTAACTGTACTATCCATCATCAAGTTTAATTGAGTAGACAGGTGTTCATGAATAGACCAATGAATAATAGCATCATCCCTATGCTTCACCTTACTCAACCAACCAATGAAATCATACTAAACGACCAATATAATCCTAACCTCGAAAACGAGTGTAGGTTATGTAAAAAATGTGAAAATAAACTATAAAATGTAGAGCAGGGCAGTAAGGCAGTCAACAGAATATTGGCAGCCTGCTATAGAATAAACTGTGCTCATACTTTCAAAGTATTTGTTTCCAAATGAAGTGTAGGCATGATAAGAAAAATAGATAACCGTAAGGTGTGAGGTGTACCAACAATGGGATGGGACGAAGACAAAAAAAAACTGTGAGAGGTAACTGGCTACAGGCAGTGTTATCGAAATGAAAACTGCCGCCATTTCTATCACAGATAAGGAAGCGGGGTATGGGTAGCTACATGAAACGATGATTAAAAGGGGATTGATCGAGTTATTGTATATAGTGAAAAAGCAGTTTTTGTTAGCAGGCCTAACTTCGGAAGAATACGTTGTTACAATAATACCTACAAATATTTTTTCCCAAAAAAGTAATGAATTTGTATTATATACTTTGTAAATGATCACTTCGAAAGAAATTACATTTTTCATCTTTTTTTACCGCGTCAAAATTCAAACAAAAACTACATTTACACTCTACCCTAGACTTTAAACTTTTATAAGTTCGAGATATCAAAACACTTTGTACGAAACACCGCATCTTAGTGTCCGTGTGTCGTATAGTGTGCATATATATGCGTGTGTGTGTGAGGTAGTTCAAGGGGAGGGAGGTCATAGTGGGGGGGGAGAGCGACCAGCTCCACACGATTGCGAAGATGTGCACTGCGCTCTCAGTAAGGTAGTGGCGGTAAAACCAGCATGACGTGTGCACAGCGAGCGTCGTGACGCCGTGTGATAAGTGCGTCGACGTCGTGATAGTGTGAGAACGTCTCGTGATGTGGAAAGTGCAACGAAATACAACAGTGCAGTTTTTAAGTGATACTTGTTGTGTTTGTATATTGTCCACATTTTAATCAGGACTGTGTGAAGTTCGAAATGAAATCATTTCAATAAAAAATGATTAGTTTTATGATTGAAATCTGTCATTTATCTTTTCATGAACCAACATGAGAGTATTTGCGAAAGATATTAATAACTTGATTATTTCTTGATAATATTAACACACTTTTTAAAGTAACATATATTTCCTATCGGAAAAACTTTTGAATTTTGCTGTAGTTTTCTCATCGCATGTTAATGTAGATAAAATAAAAAGATGACCAATACTTTAAACATTAACTGGATATTGTCATATTGGTTAGTTCATGAACAAGATGAAGCCATAGTTTTGAACTTGACACAGTCGCGTATTAAACCGGACACTACATCGCCGAGCTGATTAAATCTTCTGTGAAAGAGAACATTGTTAATAATCCTATTACATTTAACAAGTTCCATGTGTGAATACGCCTTAATGTTAACATACAAGCCAATATGAAGAAAAGTGTTTTAGGTGTTATTTTTATACGAAGAGACTAAAAATATATTTTCGTCGTTTTTTCATCTTTTACTTCGAGTTGTTTATGATCTTAGTTCGACGAAAAGCTATTTTGAAGAAAGTGTTTTTTTGTCTCTCCTGTAGGATGAATGGGGTTGGATGGTATATAGCGTTTTAAAAACCAACAATCTTTTCACTACCGGGTATGTTGAATAGTGCGCCATAAAATATGTAAATATATATTTTTCAGTTTCAAAATACAATAAAACAACACAAATGAGAAAATTCTTGTGCAGAATTTATTAACATAGATGCTCTATAATCGTGTCAAAGAATGTAGTTCAACCATCAGAAAGTAAATAATCAAATTGATGGAGATTATTTCTTCATGTGTCTCTTAAATGAGCTAACTAAGAAACTGTAATACCTCGTAGACAGAAATGTCGAAGCATTTATGATAAAATTTAGATTTAGGACACGTCATGATATATAACAGTACAAAATATGTTGTATATAACACATATAAATGAAATGAATTGAAAATTGATTGGATGAAGTATATCTTTAATATTCATCGTGTTATCAAATTAACGATTTTTCAATACACATGTATTTCTTCTTGATTAATTAAAATCTCTTTCCATTTATTCTGAGTAAAAGTCTAGTGACCAATTACTTGCACATCCACTTCTATAGTAAGATAATTGCTATATCATTTGTCTTTAAGGATTTAGGATCTTTATGGAGCTAGAAGGTCAGGATCCACCTTCAATATTGCCCATATTAGTCTAGTAGTTTGCTCAACACAGTTATGATCTCATCTAAAACAAGGCCTTTACTAACCCCGATATGGTTAATGCGCGTGTGGGATCTAGCATGTCTTGTTTAACTCGTTAAATAGAGGACGTCTTTATTGGATGTAGGTTGCCATAGTTTCAATTAGCATATTGTCTTACAGCTGCTGTAGGCTAGATATGATGTCACAAAACAACAATCGAATGTGGGATTGTCATTATTATAGCCTTGCAAAATGAATTGTGTTTTAATTAATGTAGGATTGATGGAACTGGATGATGAAAGGGAAGTAGCTTTCCAAGTTTTAGCAACATGAAAAGTTCTTGGTTCAAGTAACAAATGACTAACAATAGTTGCCATACGAATATAAAGAACTGGAGAACTGAACCGTTATTATGATTGGATAACATCAATAATGGTAGGACAGTGTTGTCTGCCTCCATTTCAAAAGGGTGGCCTATAATTTGAATTTGTCTAACTGGAGCCTTATATATTTGAAATGTATAAACATGTGACCTGTGATCTCTATAGTGTTTCTATTCAACCAGTTATATGCTCAATTGTACCATTTTGTGATTGTTGTATGATTGTATTGTGTAATCTGTGATATTTAAAGAAGGCTAATAAAATTATATCTAAGCTTTGTTTTTGATGTGTTGTATAAATATCCCATTGCTTGTCATTCTATTTCAGATCAGTCGTCAATGAATCCATTGATGCATCAAAGTTTGAACATTTGCCATAAAACCGTAAGACGAAAACTTTTGGTGACCACTTAGCCTAAAGGCAACCAATTCCTAACCAATTCATTTAATCATTTCTTATATTCAAACTTTATATCGTAAATGCCAAATGGATGAATTTGGAGGAAAAGGATGGCTAGAAGTCAAACGCAGAAGATGTTACCTACTAGTTTGGCTACTTATGAACTGAACTTCACAATAGGATTGCATTTTCTCAACAGTTTGTGCAATAATATTGTTGAAATCTATTGTGTAAAATGTAAATAACAGAACAAACAGCTTGTTCATGCGTCAGTGTATATACGCTGACCAAGAAGTGAGGGCCTACGTGAAGAACGAACGCGCCAAAAGTAGATTCACTCAGATATAAATAAAAGGCACAAGAACACGCATGATAAAAACGACGCTCCTGACTCACTGAGAAAGCGTCGCTATAGTGAGTCACTATACGTGTAGACATCGAGCTATTTATAATTTAAGGGGGGATTCATGAGAAATAACGACCAAACTGTCAAGAGAAATGAAATGATTCAACAAACAATTTCATAAACTTGCTATCATTCTAACCAGAATGATTGGACTAGTCATACAGAGTGTTGGGACAGAAATGGCCCAGATAATAATATAAAACATGGCGAAGAAAAAAATATTTGGCAATGGTAAGCCTTGTTTTTATAGAACTAAAATAAGTTTCTCGTAAAATTCAAGGTTGTATCTTGACAAACCATTAGCCATTACTCATTAGTTATGTAAGCCCGCGAGTTGGACTTGGAAAAGAATTCTCTAGCCATTGGCCATTGACGTATTGGTAGACTCATAGACGAAATGCATAATTCGTCTGTGGTAGACGAGACTATTTCACACCCACGACTATAGTTCGATCAAGTTCATGAACAATCGAGAGCAGAGTTCCAAGTTCGAAAGAGAATAAGATATTTCACATTCTAAGCCCACTAAGGATGATGTCACTGATCAGTTCAAAACTCATTTTAAGAATGATTTACAGTTTTTGAAATGGGATGGTGCTCAAAGGAACAATGGACATTGCCCATCTTCTAGAATCAATTGATGATAGAAGAGGAATACATAAGTGCAAAGGTCGAGGCTAGAATTATTCAAATAGTGCAGGCAAAAATGTGCGTGAATGAACTGCGTATAGTACTAATTGTTGATCCATAAAATTGAAGTTATTCAACAATAAAACGTTTAGGAACGGAATGTCGATGAAATGTGTGGATTGTTCTGGAGGGTTGTCAAGGTGGGTATGTTATTCATGGACTTGCTGTTAGGTTGAAAGGGAAGTGATTCAATTCTCGTAGTGCGGTTAGGTAGATAGGGAGGTGTGTTCCAATAAACCGAGCCAAATTTAGCCTCAGGTAATGCAATCCTGTCGCTTGGCTCTTTGGACAGAAATAGCATCATATGGCTACTGCATGACGTCACAACGCTATCATCAGTGACACGGAGAAAGTCATGCCTACAGTTGCAGTCAGCAGAGAAAAACCATCCCCATTAGGAAAAAATCCAGACACAAGATTACATCCAATATTATGTTGCACTATTCATAAAAGAGCTTGAACACAACATTTTTTAAGACATTTATATATATATATATATTTATATATATATATATATATATATATATATATATATATATATATATATATATATATATATATATATATATATATAAATTATTCTTATCAAATATTTCAGCTTTTCAAACATTTTGGTTTGACTTTGATACTTTTTATATGCTCTTGATCAACTCATTTCAATTTTTTCCTATTGTTATCAAGGAAAGTAAGTCCTACTATTGATAAAATGGCAGGTACAAATAGTTGTAATTTCAAGATATTATTTAATTTAATTTTTTTGGTTTAATATTTTTCCGCTTCCATAAGCACACGTACTGGTATGCACCAAAGGCCACTAAGTTGATCATTTGAGAACATTATTTTATTAGCCTTGTCTAATCATCTTGATAAGTGTCCAAAACATCTGCCAACTTGATGGATGGTTACTTTATAGTATGGTATGTAACTTATGTAACAAATAGTTGTATCTAGTTTATAGCCCATTCTATTTGACATTTATTGTGACTTACGAGATGTTAAATAAGCAGTTGACACAATGGGGTTCTCTTAGTAAGAAACATCACTAAATGTGTGTAGTTTGAACACCAATAACAACTCATCTTCTTTCAAGAGAAATCATACTGACAAGTTGAGGTACAAATATACTCTGACATGAATTGATTTACTATAGGTCCTATATCTATAAAATCCTCAACATTTAAAAAATGTATTGAATAAATTGTTTGAGGTTGGCTTTCATTGTGTTCAACTAATTATTTCAATAGTTCAATTGGAATTACCACTTGGTGCACCAGGTTTTTCTTTTTCCTCTAAATGATTTTGATTGATATAATTAGGCCTCAAACATTAAAGTTTGACAATTTCAGATTGAATTGACTTGGTTGTGAGTACTGGTAATTTACTTGTTTGGCATTTGTTGAAATAAGGTTTGTATGAGCCAAGTAAGCTGATGGTTAGGATGAGATACTGATACAATATCTAGAAAGGTACTGCGCAGTTTTAGCCATTGACTGAACTACCTACCACCTAACTAACACCGACACATAATACCATGTTAGTGAATCTTTAA
This sequence comes from Brachyptera risi, assembly GCA_964007535.1. Classification (NCBI taxonomy): domain Eukaryota; kingdom Metazoa; phylum Arthropoda; class Insecta; order Plecoptera; family Taeniopterygidae; genus Brachyptera; species Brachyptera risi. Next base: position 23,299,193 of record OZ023330.1, read on the forward strand.
ATTAGAAATCCTCAAAAAAACACATATATTGCTAATATTTTATTGATGACTTTCCATATTATAATATTATTGGCATTACATAATATAATTAGCTAGCAATTTTAATCACACAAAACACACATGGAACATTGCATAAACATAATATTACTATTCAACAACATTTCTTCTCCTTCCGACACTTCTGATCCACATGACCAAATCTCAAACAACATGAGCACAGGTTCAACAAATAAATGATATAATAATAGTAGTCAATTAAATGCCTTAACATTAGAAGCGAGCGGGAAAATGTTTTATGAAGATGATCCCTAAAAGACTAGGAACTCAGCGGCTTGAAATCGATGAGAATATGTAAGTAGATTGCAATATGCATTAATTATAAATAAGCTAAAGCTAATATAATATAATATTTTCTAAAATTGAAAGACAACCTGAAAGTTGATTGTTTACTAAAATTAAAAACTAGATCATCATGAATCTAGTTTTGTTGTAATGATAGGTGGACAGAATATAATATCAATTGCTCAACGAGAAAAAAGGCTACGTAAGAATTATTGTCAATTGTTTAGATTCCATTTTTTTTACAATAAAAAAAATATAACAGAACAATCTGTATTCTACAAATCCTCACATTTAAATATTTACAATGCTGAAATATTCGTGAAGACAAAGATGGTAAAATGAATAAATATTGACTTAAATTTTCTCGTTTCGCAATTATTTTACATCAATCTTCAATTCTTACGTACTCGAATCGGCGATACAGGGAATATAACTGACTCGAGTCGTGGAATTCAGATGAATAAAGTATCCACAGTTTAATCGTTGTTTTATATTTCTTGAGGCACTTAGTCAGGTCTTTTGTGATATAATACAGCCAACTTATCAAACATCCATCAACAAGTTTCGTACAACTAAATAATATGGTTATAAAAGCTAATGAAATAAATTCAATCAATGTTAAGAAGCTGTCAAGCTAGAGAGTAATGTAAGACGTTGTTGATGGACATCTAATACGTTGCATGAAACTAGTATATTCGGGTCGCTAATCTGTTATAAGAAGCTACAATAACTTGGTTATGTCACGTAAGTATATACAGGTAAGAAAACCTGGAAAAAAAATACCTGAAGTAACGTTGGGGTTTTACGACACACCTCAAAAGACAACACTTGACACTAAAATATCTGAGAGTAAAATAGTCCGAGACAAAATGTTTGTATAAAAAACGACATAATTGTTCATCGGGTGAAAAAACTATTGGAATTAAAACGAATGAACAATGCAACTACACTATTTATAGACCTACAGAAAAATTGAAAAAATATACCTCTTCAGACCTCGTCCATAAGCTGATCAGAGAGAAAAAGTTTCATATATTTATTTACAATAGTTTGATGTGACATAACCTAATTGTTGCAGCCAACGCTGAGAACGTTTGTTTGAAATGATTGTTTTATTTCTTACTTTTAACGATGAGTTTAGCGGATGTTTCTACTTGTCCAGCAGAGTTTGTAGCCCTGCAGGTGAACTTTCCAGAGTCCTCCTCGTACGTGGTGGTGATGAGGAGAACTACGTTGTTTCCTTCATGGATCATCTGTGGGAGAGTAAACAATAGTTACATGTTACTTTCGATGTATAGAAGCTTGGATGGGACGGACAATGGGATACTCTCTTTGGTAAGAAATGACAACACCACTTTCACATATCAAGTGTAATATCTTTGCAAAGCCCACGAAAAATGACCACATCATAATAGATTTACAGACAGAAACATCTTTGAAGGAGGTGAATAATCAAGATACAGTCTACATCCATGGACATTAAGGCACATTAAGACAAACATTGCATTAGCTGTAGCATATGTATTTATGACATTAGATCGTTGGCAGAAACAGATATCATATATGCCAATCAAATGTTATTCAAGATCCGATAATGTATGCTCACAATACTGGTGGAGGTGCCAGGTTTTTGTTTGTTGGTAAATGTATACAATATACAACATACAGACAGACATGGGGTTTCCTAGCAATTACCATACTTTGATATGATTCAAAAATTGACATATTTTATCTGAACGATAATAATATCAAATGATCATACTGTATAGCATTATATTATAGGTTACTTCCCAAATTATTTTCATCACGAGCAATTTTCTTGGTCAACAAGAGAGTACCTATAAAATATGTGAACCTACCTGGAAGTCAGCCGACTGTGGTATTAGAGCACCTTCTCGGAACCATTGAATGGTTGGTGTGGGTTTGCCTGTCACCTGTGACCGGAACTGTGCTGGGCTTCCCTCAGGAACGATGGCGTCCCTCAGAGGGCTGAGTGTTGGTGTCACCTCCTGGCTGTCGGGGGCTACAACAAGAAACAGCTGGTTAGTTTTGTTACTCCAGGGCATTTTGTTGATGCATTAGTCGGGTGATTTAGAAGGCATGTTGTGTTGGAAAACGACCAGTATATAGCCCAACAAATCAGTTCCTAATAAGCTGTGATGGGATCATTAGTTCAGATATGATTGGGATTCTTGTAAGAAAATGAATTTTTCTAATAAAATGTCTGATGAAATTATTCAAGAAAGAATTGAAATAATTGGAGTATTGGGCTGATGACCACACAAAAAGTAGCCAACAAAATGTTTTAACCGCATTGTGGAAATAGATATTATCGATTGTGATATTATGTGAATAGAGATGAAGCCCTGATTTAATAGATTTTTTTAAAAGCCAAATACAGTAAGCCTATTTCAAAAGTTATGTTCACATATTTCCATTATCAAAGGATTAAAAAGTTGAGATCAATATATACAATGTCACCTTATGATTTATCACAAAATTTTCATTCCTATACAAAATGAACCTCATTTCAAAAATAGACTGAATATTTACTGGTAACTGAATTGTATGCAATACTTGATGTATGGTGGACAATTAATTTATTACATTAAATTCTACATTCTTACATCCAATCCTACATCAAATGTTTTCTCACCTAGAACGTGTAAGTTGGCAGACACTGTCACAGATCCTGCGGGATTGGACGCCACACATTTGTACACCCCTTCGTCCTCCGGGAAAGCCTCGGAGATGCGTAATGTGTAAGTATCTCCTTCTTTCTGCATCTGGAAGTATTTGGACGGCTTGATGGGCTTGTCACCTTTCTGCCACACGATCTGGGGGGCTGTGGACAACAACAACATTAGCAGGTGTCAGCTTCAAGACAGTCATAAGATGATCAAAAGATTCAGTGCAGCACATTCATCGTTTAGACTCTGAATATGCTACCTGATTTCAAGAAACCAATCAAAATGTCAAAGAAATTTTCTGATTTATCATAGTTTCCAAAGTGTAAACATCAATCCTCAGTCATTGGTCAATCAAAAAATGATGTAGAAAGTAATAACTGTTCTTCTCGAAGTGTATTGAACACCAAAGAAATGAGAATATAAGGCCTAGCATTGCTAGTGAGTGCGATGGCTCACCAGGTTTGGCAGCGATCTTGCATCTGAACGCAACCGCTTGTCCCTCCCTGATTGATTGCTCCTTCAATTTCTCCAGAACGGCAGGTGCTTGTTCTGCGCCAGGTGTTGAAGGCGCTTGTTTCTTGGCTGATGGTGGCGCCTGAATGAAACACTCAGCGTCGCAACGAGCTTCGCCGGCACTGTTCAAGGCCACACACTCGTAACGACCAGTGTCTTCGGGGAACGCCTCTATGATAAGCAGCGTGTATACGTTGTCTTCTTCCAGTGTCTTGTAGCGGATGTCTGAAGCTATTTTCTTGCCATTCTACACACAAACAACCAAGCACTATTAGTTTCATGATGGATGGCAACAACTTCAAGCATGTGTAATCGAATCTTTGCTTAAGCTCATTTACATATTCAGGCCCATCTGTTTTTTAAAATTAATCAACATTGACCTTGCTACATTTTATTGATGAGGAGTTATAATTCCATTGGCTAATGTAGTCGTCATTTATCCAATCCAATTAAAACGCAAGATCTTGACTGTATAGTTGAATATAGGCTATATGTTGAATACAGAATACAGACTTGCGACAGGAAAGTGACAACGTACCTGCAGCCAGTAGACATCCAACGGTTTTGTACCAGCAACCCTGGCATCGAACCTCGCCAGTTGTCCAGCCGGCACAGTGGTGTTCTGGATGGTGGACAAGAAGCTGGGAGGGACAACGCCACCGCGACCTGCACGTTTACGCTCTTCTACCACCAGGTTAGCGCTGCACTTGGCTTTACCTCCGCGATTCTCAGCAATCACCTGCGATAAACAAACATGCTGCTTAGTACGACTCTTTAGTAGGTGAGGAAAATGACGAAATAACTAGACTGCTTTTAGGAAAAAAAATGTGATTATTATCACCAATAATGATAAAAATATGTTCTTGTAGACAGAAGTGATGTAACTTCAATAAGTCGACCATAAGAAAGCTTAAGTTCGTTCAAAGTAATCAATGTTCTTACCGAGAACACAGCAGAGTCCTCCATGAATACTTGTCTCATTATGAGGACAGACTTTGTTCCGAAAGTATGGATCTGAAGGTCGGAAGAGCTCTGGATAGGGAAGTCCTCGCGATACCACTTGACCGTCGGCATTGGATCGCCATCGAACTCAACTTCGAACTTGGCTTGCTCTTGTTCGAATGCTCGGCACGGCTGGATCTTCTTTGTGAAGTGAGGCGGTATGGCGGGTTTCTAGAATGAATCGAGTATTGTACGTTTGGTATCAAGACGTAGGCGAGAAAAGGAAACACGCATAAAATACCGGTACCGGTACTGTAGACTACCGGTATGGAGAAATGGTCATGTGGAAAAACTTGGTTCTTATACTTCTAATACCAATAATTAAAATTATTTTCCAACTGAGAACATAATCTAGGTTCAATTTGATTCATGCAAAATAAAAATATGAAAGTTAAGACATTAGATTTTAAATTAAAATTTCATTTTGAAACTGAGAGTTTGTGCATTCATTGTACCGTATTTTTTAATTAAGAGAGGGCGAGAATAATCCAAGTAGCCTTTTGAAATAAGAAATATTTGCTGATAACATTATGCATTAACAAACAATAGCTTTTGTTGAGAAAACAAAAGAATATCTACGGAAAATGTTTTGAGTTGAATTCAATTCTATTGGGCTAACTTAAATGAGTAGGGGCTCAAGTGTGAATAAAAAAAACATTCCAATAATAATATAGGCCTACTAAAACTTTGTGTAGGACTCACCACTTGTCCTTGAACGACTCGTTCTTGAGTCTTGGCTTTGTGTTCAACTTCTGTGGTTTCCGTGGCTGTGATCTTACGTGTGATTTCCAGATCACCTTTCACCTGTTGATAATACAAACACAATGTGTCAGCATGGTAGATTTAGCCACACAACTACACAACTACCAACAGACAAACAGCTGATGCTAGGTCACAAGTCAATTTGTAAGCTGAACATATCCTATATGTTTGTCAAGATTATATAGTGTACCATACAACAATTTTTCTTGGCCTACATTAATAAATACATATAAATTACGTAAGTAGGTCTACTAGGGATGCCGCCGATTATCGATAAGCGATTAAAATCAATCTATTAATTATTATCATAGTGAGACCTCGATGCATTGTTCCTGCAACATCATATTCTGCTCCCATTATTGATTTTGTCCCATCCTGCTTTCATAAAACCAATGCTGAATTTTCCTGCATGGGCCGTTTTCCTGCATGGACTGTTTTTCTGCATGAACTGAGATGATGCGAGAGTTGGGACATGGCAGGAACTGGAAATACGGAGAAAGGAGGATCGTCTATGTCATTTCTTCAGGGTCATGGAGGGAGGGGGGGATGGCGGAAGCTGCATGAGTTAATAGAAAGAAATGAATCAAAGTATGGAGGTAGAGTATGGAGGTAGGTCATGATAGAGATGTAGTTTCAAAGGGGGCTAGATTAGATGTTGGTAAATTCTCTTTCTTGAATAGGACAAGTAGACAGGAATGGGCTTAATAGAAGTGTTTTTGAGGGGGATGATATAGGGTTGACGTTATTCCGTCAGAGGGTTAGGAAGGCGGTGGGATAGGGATAGTTAGGGAACTTGCCACCACGCATTCATGTGCAATTGTAAGAGTTTTACATAAATAAAATGAATAAACTGTTTTCATGCATGGATGGTTTTGTTTTCCTTGTTCTTTGAAGAACAAGAGATACCACTGCACAGTTCTTCAGATTGAATATCAATTTTTTGAGACACGGATGATGGTTTTACTTTTAATGTAGTACAACTATGCATATAGGCACACCTACAATTTGTATTTATTCATTACGACATAACTATTGGGGCACATATTGTGAATAATATTCATTTGAATATAGGCTAGGCATATTCTTTCAATCTGTCAATAATTTCTTTCATTATATTTCAGTTATTAACTAATAATTGATGGTTATATAAAATTTGATGAATCAATGATGTCACTTTTTTCATATTAAACAGTAGACCTAGTGAACACCAACTCTAGGGTCTGCCCAACATAATAATAATCCCAAACTGATGATGATTATTGTTTGCTCAACAACTCCACCAACAGCTAGGTTATGCGGGGGTATGAATGAGCAGGTGATTATGAAATTATGAAGTGATGATAAGTGAAAAGACGTTTACAAAAACCCATGTCTAATGCGAGACTCCAACCAACGCCCAACTGTGACTTCAGTTTCTGAGACGGTGCCTCAGCTGACTGAGCTACCGAGGGTGGCTATTCTTCAACTTCTTATGACTTAATGTGAAGGTAAGCTGCTGGTCTTACTTCTTTCTGCGTCTGTTTTTGCTTGGCCACGTGAACCTCTCGTCCATGTACTGATGACTCCGATGGATCTGGTACAGCTTTAACACGTTGCGAGTCTAATGACACCTCCGACGTGTGTTGTGTCACTTTCTGTGTGGGGGGTGGCGCGCGGGTGGTGGCAACGTTGGTAGTGGCGGCAGTTGAAGTGTTGCGTGACTCTACAGTCGTGGTGGTCTCATCTTGAATACCGTCACTGTTAGAGGAAAACAGTCATTAGCATCAGTTATAAGATACAACATTTTCGTGATTTATATTTGCACAATATAAAATGAATATGGACCCAATCCTGTGCGATAAGACTGACAGAAAGAAGCTGATGTAATTTAGTATTTAACGATAAATCAATATCAACATCTTCTATTGATCAGACATCGTTGTTCCATTTTTAGAAGCCAATTTCAAAGTATCATTATACATTATGTTAAAAAACAATAGGCAAACAAAGCAGTGGGCCCAACACGATCCTATAATAAGTACACTACATACATACAGTGAAACCCCTTTGCATCGTTCCCAGATCCATCGTTTCCCTGCTTGTATCATTCATTTTTTCTCAACCCATTGAACCCACTTCTATATAATCAATGTTAAATTTTCCTGGATGGTTTGTTTTCCTGCATGAATGGTTTTATTTTCCTGGTCCCTTGAAGAACGATAAATGGAGGTTTCATTGTACAGTAAAACCTTTGTGCATTGTTCCCAGATCCACCGTTTTCCCGCTTCTATCATTCGTTTTGTCCCATCCTATCAGTATGTACAAAGAGTGTTAAATTCTCCTGAACGGACCATTTTCCTGCATGTTTGGTTTGGTTTTTAACATTTTATGTCCCTTGAAAATTGATGGATAAAGGTTTCACGGTATTATATAATATGGGCCTAATGATTATGAAGATATCATTTCTATAAATTATGTTCAAATCTTACGTATTTTGGTTACTTTAATGTATCACTTTTTTATCGGTACTTCTCATTTGTTATTACTTTTGTTTTTTTCAAACAATTTTTTCAATTGCTGGGACATTTTTTTAATCACATGTTGAGACTAATGTTGAATAAAAATAGGGTAGGCCTACTTACAGTCTGTCGTCATAACTTTGAGCCATGCCCTTGGCCACGGAAGAGTTTACAATCTTCTCGCCGGGAATAGCGAACTGGTGAGAAGCTTCACGCAGACGTGCTTCTTTGATCACTTGCTCCTCTTCCAACTATGCAGAAAAAAATGTATTACAACACATACACATGCACATACATACTGTGTACATACAGTGAAACCTCGATGCATCGGTTCCAGATTATCTGATCATTCATTTTTACCCCCTAGTTCCACCTAACTGATGTTGCGTTTTCCAGCATACATGGTTCACTTTGTCTGGTCCCTTGAAAAAAAATAGTTGGAGGTTTCACAGCACAATACAAGGGAAGAAAGCTGTAAACCTACTTTCTTATCAATTGGATAAAGACATTATGTCGATGCCTTCCTACCAAGTCAGTTGTAAATGACTTACCGTATAAATCAAAATTATTTATATTCTCTTTCTGGTGAGTTGGTCGGCGTTTCGTATTATGACGTAAGATGATTATAAATTCTTCTTTATTCAGTGCATTGAATACTTTGTAAAGAAATAAGGTTTTATCAAGTTTACATTATGACGAAAAAAAACATCAATGAAATTTCAGCTTCAAATATGATGAAAAGTATGATATTGTTGAACTGAAAATATTAAAATATGGCCTACTTTACAGTTCTGCACCAACCTGCTACAATTGTACTATGAGCATTTTTTTGAAACAGAACAAGTAATATAAAGCAACAACAGTGAAGTAATAAGTAATTAACTACATGTATAACTGTTAGCAAACTATGAGTCATCAACCGACTTAAATATTGTGCTGCTAGCTAGCTAACTGAAGGTTATCTCACCTCCTTGAGCTTGATATAATAGTCCTCTCCCTTCTTCTTCTTTACGGACTGTTGCCACTCTGTCGGCGCTTCCTTGCTTGGTACCTTCTTGAGATGCTCTGCAATATCTACATCTTTCTGTGTCGTGTGACGTTCATCGAACACGCGGGTCAGTTCCGTGTCTTGGCGTTCCTTTTGGTATGACGTCAATTCGTAGTCGTACCACGCTGTTACATATATACTCCAGCGTTAAAACATTGTACAGCAAACTTCTCTACAGCAAGCTTACCACGATCATCGAGCGCTTTGCGTATGATCTTTCAATCAATGTAGGTCACGTACGTTGTTGTATCAACTTTAATAGTACTAAGTCTACTCATAATCTTCTAATTAAGAATGGAATGCAGAAAAAATATGAATTCTTATATCATCAATAGCTATTTATGTTGTTCTGACGTCAAGTAAATCTGCTAATAAATTCACATACAAAAAGTAAAGCCAAAAATTGTCATAAATATTATTTAGGGCTAGGCCTATAGTTCATTTTAGATTTACTTCTACCTGGCTAAAATGTACAATTTAAATAGAATAATGAAGTGAAAAATAGAATGTATGCTTCAAGCCCAAAAATTATAGGCCTATTTATATAAAAAGAACAGAAAACATATTTTAAAAGAAAACAAAACCACATTCTGTTTGGCATTGTATCGAATGTTTCTGAAATACTGGTATATAAGGTTATTTGAAGGCAAAAACTTGGAAGTTGAGGGGTATTTTCAGAATCAAAAAGACAAAAACATCTGGGTAAAATCTAAAAGTCAGCAGTAAAAGTGCGGAGGTTTTTTGGTAGAAGTGATCGATTCGATACATATTGGTCTAGAGAATAGAGTTAACACGCACGAAAGAAGATCATGTACAAAGGACAGAACGAGTGACAGTCGTATGACACATCGAACATAACTCTCGCTGAACAGGTAATAGAACTCAGGTCACGTCTAAAGGAGTCTGGAAATCTACTAAATATCTACGGGATATCTAAATATCACGTTCTTTGAGTGAAACGAACCTGTTTGCAGAGAAGACTTATGTTCGGATGTGAAGGGTTGGGAAAACAATGGAAGAATTTCACATTCAGGATATTTCACAATATAAGAGAAATATTAAACAGTTGTTAATACTTAATAGCAATGTGCGAGTTCATATTTTTAGTTTCGAGTTCAAGTTGAAATCCAGTCTCAATTAAGTTTGCCAGCCTGAGTGTTGACCAAATAATAGATTCAATGAATAAATGAATTGGTCATTAGGACATGGTCAAACTGGAGTACTTTATGGTTGGAAATAGAAAAATTCATGGGTAGAAAGAACATCAAGATGGACCCCCAAATTAAAAATTATGATATATTTCTGTTTTGTTAAATTATTCTGCTATTAATTTTCAAGCTTCTTAAATATGAGTCCAATTGATTTTAATTTTTAAGCACGTGAACTCGCACAGCCTCAAGTCACTTGGCATGTTACAAATACAATAGAAAGAAAGACAATACAGAAGAAAGTAGAAGATGAAGAAATGGAAAGATGAGCATATAATATTGTTATTCATCTGTTAGTATGACTGAGGTTAGAACTGATAGGGAAGGATGAAACCAAGGACGGTCTACTCTAATTTAAGAGACAATACGAGTGACGTCAACTGTGAATAAGAAACACGGCTTACTTGGAAAGTGATCAGTGGAATTGTTTAACCTCTTTGGGCCCATTTCGAAACAAATGACGTTAGTACGCCAAGGAAGCAGTGCACTTACTACGATCTAGGTCTACTTGATCTCTTCACGTCCTGATCTTTTTGGTAGTTTATTGTACCGTTTTGTAATAAAACATGCACTGGATTCATTTTAATTTTATTTATATTGGGTTTAATGACGCACTCTACTGATGACTTCGATCTATTGGCGTCAGTAAATGATATATGAGATGATGGGACGATAAGATGAAAGGTTATTTTATTAGGTGTTTTTAGTTAGTGGTAATAAGTTCATCGTGGCCTGTTGTTAAGGAACCATCCCAGTATCAACCTGAATGACAGAGGGAAACCACAGAAAAAAACGTCAGAATGGTCGACCAAGTGGCGGGAATCGAACCCTGGTCCCCTGAATGACAGTTCAGTGTATTAACCACTCGGCCACACTCAGTTACCATGCACTGGAGAAGGACATTATGTACCACTGAGGAACAAGGATTCACTGATCGGGTAACTAATAGAAAAACCATATACTTACGAAAACGAAAAATTGTTATCCAAAAAAAAGCCGTAAATCCATACCTGATTATTTCCTGTACTTTTTGGAAGCATGAAGACAGAAAGATGTCAGTCAGACAGGCTTGAAGCGATCACTGTTGCCATTCTCCGGGCAAGCGAAGCGAGGACTAGGGATATGTGAGGTTATGGGTTGGTAGCCTTGTATTAGTGTAATAATATATATTGCCAAGTGCACTCCATTAAGACCAGTAGACAACGTAGCCAATCTCACACCGTTATTGACAACAATACTGAGTGATGCACACAGAGGCGAATGACAGTAAAAACCAATAATGGTGCAAAATGTCAAGCTGTTTTACCAGCTAATTTCAATATTAGAACGTTGATAAATTAATTAGTTTGAATAATTACATAAATTGGACACGACAAGTATTCAATCATTTCAATCTCAGAAACAGCAGACCTAAATCATTCTAAAATCTAAATACATAAATTTTGGGCCACGTCTTATTTAATCCCAGAATGTCCTAGAGCTCAGACTTTCATCTCTATACACAATTAAATGAAATAGACCGATGTAAAGTTCACAATGAACTTATAATTTGCGGAAAAAAATTCAAATATATTCATAATGATGATTGATGGCTAATTTGAGTGATCCAATAGATGTTGAACAAATTATTGTCAGCTTTCAGTTGACAGTTAGACCTATAGCAAATGCTGACTATAAGGACCTGATATTTTATTTGACACTGGAATTTTTCCAATATGAGAAACAGTATTCATGTGATGATACGAATACTGAGAATAATTGATAAATAAGTAATGACAATCCCGCCGCATGTGCATCACTGCAACGATTAAATTCAAAACCAAAACTAAACGTTAACAAAACCACATTTATTCAATCTAGTTAAACGCTACTGCGACAAAGAGACGAAGAGTACGTACAATTAATGGAATGCACCTACATTCAAAGTGTGATACCAACATGGCAGCCGTGTTACGTGGTGTGTGTTAGTTTTACTGGTTATGTGAGATCAGTCTTTCATCTGATGTGGTAACGTATTTACGAGGTAGGAGAGTTGAGTATCAGTAGTCAGAGATGTCTCTCTATATATACATTATGTGAGTTGATGTTTTAACAGCATATCAAGTATTAATACTGCGACCAGCGACCGATCACGCTGAAAACAGTGTTTGCTCTGGTTTACTATGGTACGGTAGCATCAAAGAACTGTCCTACTTGGAACTTACGATCAAAGTTATGATAATGCAAATAGTTCATAGATGAGCCTATGTTGAGCAATTTAATATGACAATGAGCCTCGATATTCTTCCAATTTCAATTCTGGATTTTTCCACTTTTAAAAGAATTAGGCCTATGTCCTAATCAAAATAAGAAGAGCAGAACATTATTAATTGTCTTCTACTTTACTCCATAGACTAGCTTAGAATATGTGTAACTGAGACATATTGAATAAACCTACTAGCAAATTAGGAGCCACACTTGAGTTAGAACTACAATTCAGGATGACCGCTAGTGTTTACATACAATGGTAAACCAGAGCAATGAACTAAAGTCACACATATTATCTGCTCTCTCCTGGACTCTGCTGCTTCGACTACAACATAAAGCCATGTTAAACCTGGGAGGTAGCAAGTGTGAGTGCCCGACTTACGTCTCGGTGAGTTTTTCAACACATTCCTGTAGTCGTCCTCACGCTGCTTAACGGTGAGCTCCGTGATAGAGATGGCTTCTCCGGCCGAGTTGCGCGCGACTACCTCCACCTTGCCGTGGTCATACTGGCGTGTCTTCGGGATGTCCAAGTGCCACATGCCGTCATACGTCAGCTTGTAGCGCATACCCTGCAGCAAACAATCAACCAGGCAATTTATTAACCCACATCACATGTGATTAACAAAATGCATTCACTACGTGACTACAGTCTAGGTATGTGGATAATAAATGTAAAAAATCAATACAGTAGATCAAAGTTGGGACTTTCACAGATCTTTTAACAATTGATTAAATGAAGAAAGGATCAATCAAGTTCACCAAAGATTAAAAAAGTATATCGTGGACTTTGCCAGAGAACCCAGTACAGTAGGCCTACCAGTCGAATACTTTTTTTTTTTTTTAATAACATCGAAACTTGATACAAAATCATTGTTCCCCAATTAAAGCTATGGATGAAAGATAGGATCGTTTGGACGGGGCACTATAAGTCGAATACTACAGTTTTTTAAACTGGTAAATTTGCTGATAAGCACCTAACACTTTGAGCAGCCCTTCTGATTGCCTGATACTGTACTGACAATTTAATGAATCTATATATGTTATCTGCCACAACATATTGAAAAATTACTGAAAATGACATTCGTTATTAATTTATTATCAAAATGTATTACCTAATCAGACTATATATCATTATTTCTTGATCCTTCACACCTGAAACGTAATCTATGCTTGAAACTCAAGATTCTCAATGTACAATTTAGCGAGCGGCATCTATTTAGTACGGTACTCACGTTGACAATGGTCTTGCCGTTGATAAGCCACATGACTCTAGGTCTGGGATAGCCAGTGACTCGGCAACAGAACCGAGCCATTTCACCTTCAGTAACGGTGAACGGTTCAGGCTTGGTGACGAACATAGGAGGAGTCTTTTGCTGCAATGCCTCCAGGTCCTCTTCCGGAGCACTACAGAACAATACACATTGTTAGCACAATTTGCATTGATCTGAGAAGTGAGACCAATGTTAAATGTAGCTTGTCATCTTTAGACTTAGTATTTGGGGCATAATTTGTGTCAACTTTTTGATGTAGGCCCCTACATGAATAATATAATAAAATAAAAACAATCACATAGCACGAGGGAATCCACTTGTATATAATGTTGTCAACTATCAGTCCAGATGTGTGACAGGTGAGAAGTTTGATTAGATCTGCTAACTCTTATGACTCGAAGTGCCTGTTTCTGATACTTACACTTGCCACGCAGCCTCCATCTCTCTGATCCTGTCGATACTCTTCATGTGTTTGGGCAGCTGCGAGTCGTAGATGATGCCAGGCTTGCCAGCTGTCTTGATGAAAGCCCTTGTCTCGTCCATGCCATACAAGTTGGTAGCCCTGCATAGGTATTCGCCGCTGTCTTCCGGGTAAACCCAGCCGAAGTTCATCGCCACGTAACCAAAGTCGTAGATCGGAGTGAAGCGATTCTCTGCACACAATTAATCAGACATGAGGCATTTCATACATGCAGGCATGGATTAGTATATTAGTACTACAGTTTTTATTTAGAACTTGGAAACACAAAGTAATGCAACAACATTTACCGATAGTTGAAAGAATCTGCTGTTTTAAGTTACTGTAAAATATGGGTTACGGGTAAGAGTATAATATGTGTTCATGTGATAATATAAGTATGACTCAAGGTCATAATATAATTATTAATTAGTAATTCCTTAATGACAATACTAATGTGAGGAATATATTAACCCAAACTTCAATACGTGGGAAGTTTTATCCAATTTATCATTTGGGCTGCCAACTTTGTGGCGACTGCTCATTCCACTCTCTGATAGTTCTTCCTAGATTATATTGTCGAATTAATGAAATGAAAACTAATTTTAATATTCAACAAAAATATTGGGCTGAATATCAATTATCAAAGACTTATGTTCCAAAGGTAGGGTTCAGTGAAGAAATTATGACTGGGTTGTTTGCATTCAGAGAATAAACTACGGTAGCGGTACGGTATTTAACTTTGTGTTGGTGTGATTATCAAATGAATAGTTGTGTTTGTATTTCTTTTCAATTGTTAATTTTGTTATCCTACAAGTAGGCCTATTGCAGAAAATGAAGAATATGTCAAAGAATTCAGTCACAACACCGCAAGATTATGTATACAGTATTTTCATATACAGTATTTTCGAGCTTTGCATAGATGTTAACTCATAATATTCATTTTTCTTGATATTTAAAATCCGCCCAAAAATCGAGGCATACTTAAGCTAGTTAGTACATTTCACATTTTCTGGTCGAAAAATGTTTTTCCATGCTACCTTTTAGGCAAGTGACTTACTGTAAGGCAGTGGTTTTCCATTGAAGAACCATTCCACCTTCATGTTTGGATCGCCCACAGGTGCTAGTTGACATTCAAATTTCGTGGCTTCCATCTCAACTAGTGACAGCTGTTCCTTGATTTGCGTCACAAACCTAGATAAACACATCATAAAAAGTTGGATGAGGTTTGTGTAAAGAATTAAGGAACAAATAAACTGGATTTCATGGAAAGTAAACAATGACACAATATCTGTTACACAACAAAGTTTATCAAAAGCATGTGTATGCCTATCGTGTTTATTTAATTAGTAAATTTCTTATTCAATATTTCAGACAGTTTTGGTGATACGGCCGAATTTTCCACGACAATTTATGCAGACAGACTTTTAGAATTCAAATCTAATGTGATTACCCTACTTATTTCTGAATCATATTGTTGGCATTAACAAAATACCAGTCTATCTCTTATATCTCTTACCTTGGAGGTTGTTTCTTGTCTGCATCATAGAGATCTTCCTCTGTGAGATAAATCTCAGACGTGTACTTCTTGATGGTAGCTTCCATCTGCATCAACACCTCAGACTTCTTCATGCCTTTAGGCACTTGGTTCTGCAGAATGATCGACGGCAGCTCTGAGAAAAACAAAGACACAATGTTAGAACTTGTGGAAGACAGTGCAATAGTAGTTACTAATTTATATTTATAATTTATAATTTATAACTCTTATTTGACTGTCTACAAAATATAGCCACGGCACACTCACTCTTGCACTGAACTGTGGCTCTTGTCTTGTCCTCTCCAAGGTCGTTCCAGGCTCGGCAAACGTATTCACCGTTATCTTCTTCGTAAACGTAGAGGATGTCGAGAGAGACGAAACCCATGTCAAACATGGTGCGGTAACGATGTCCGCATGGGAGCAGCTTGCCGTTGCGATACCACTCTACTCGTAGGTTTACGTCGTTCTTAGGCTCCACGCGGCACTCAAAGTGCACTGGCTCGCTCTCACCTAAACACACGAATATGAGAGTAAGAGTAAGTTGTAGATCTCTGTTCACTTATCAATCAATCTAAAGGCTTAATAATATACAGAATGATACTTGTCCATGAAGACTGTCAATTTCTTTCTCAAATGAGAAAGTTATGGATCATCTTATTTATTGGGGTATTACAGAAATTACAATAATTACAATGAATTACAATACAATGGATAATTGGTGTTTATGGAAAAGATGACAATTTGAATAGGCCTACAAATAATTAGTAAATGCAAAAATGAAAGATAGAAAAGATGGGTGTAGGCCTAAAGATGAAACACTTGCAAATTTTGACTGTCATAAATCATAATCATATAATTATATTCACATTTTGAAGTGCTTTAATTTTCTGAACAATATTTTCTGACCAACACGTCCTCTCTAGCAGGATGAAGTATTTATAAACTCACCGACAGACTGCGATACGATCTGTGTGATGAACTTGGGTGGTTGACGGGCAGCTTCTTCTGGAGGAGCTACACTGATTGGTCCGCGCTCCAACTCCTTCAGCTTCTCTCCACTCATGCCAGATGGTAGCTGCGAGTCCAGGATGATGTCGTGTTTGGCTGCAATACACAACAACATGTCTCAACCTCATTTTCTTATGTAACAACACACAATACTCGCATTCGCACTTGCACAAGCGGGAAGTAAGATGTTTGTCTGCATTGGAATAAGTATATTTCTAGTACTGGGTTTGATTTGACTGGCCAACATTTAACATATCAAACAGCATGAAACAGTTTCCCCTAATACTTACACTTGCACGTCAGAGTGGCCTTGGTTGTAGCAGAGCCCCACTTGTTGGTAGCCCTGCAAATGTATTCACCAGAATCGCGGGCATACACATAATCCATATCAAGTACAATGAAACCGAAGTCGTTGAGCATGTGAACGCGAGATCCGGTGGCAAAAGGTCGGCCGTTGTGGAACCAGTCAATGCGCATGGTGGAGTCGGATGTTGGTTCGACGCGGCAGTCAAAGTGGATAGCACCACTTTCTTGCACCTCAACGTCCTGATTGACACAAGAGACAAAGTGAAGTTAGAGGCATGAAACACCATCATTGATTTGAAATATAATAGGTAGGTCATAATATGTTCATACATAGGCCATGTTCTATTCTGCACTATACTTGTTGAGCCTACTCACTTAATAATCCATCTCTAATAAAAATGTATATTACCCTTATATATCGTATTGTTCAAAATATAAGCGGACGGTTTTAACCATAATTTAAAGTTCAAAAGTCACCGTCAGCTTATATGCAAATCTCGGCTTATAATCGGTCAAAAACACGTTTCTTTTAGGTAATTGTAATTGGGCCTACTACAGTGGAACCTCTTTTATACGTTTCTCAGGGGACCAGACTAAAAAAATGTATCAACGTGAAAAACTTATTAATGAAACTGTTCAACATGTGGTCGTGGAGCATATGGGTTGGATAAAAAAATAAAACTCATGAATGAATGAAATGTATAAACGAGAAACTTATAACAGAGGTTCTACTGTAGGCTACATGTGCACTCTGTAAATTATTGTATGTGTATTCAATTCAGAAGATAGAATGGACAGATTATTCTTTATTTCATTCTCTCTTTTTGAAACACCTATATTACCAAATAAAATGGCTGACTAGGAACTAATTACACTAATACATCATCCATTGGAGTTACTGATATATTTTTAATGTCAACACTTCAATGATTCAATGATCATTGATTCAATGATTGAATGATTTCACTTCAATGATTGCTAAATGCAAGTTTTCAGTGAAGCGGAAGGTTGAGGACTGACGGGTTGGGGGTACTGTGTTTCTAATCACGTGGAACCTGATGTACTGCTAACATGAACAGTCTCGTCAAATACAGCACCGTAGTTTATATTAATGATTTTTGGGATGATCTCTTATTTGCCTCCTGCTTCAACACTGGCAACCAGTTGTTTTTTGACATTTGAAGTGGGAGTGTCACCTCACTGCATGTCACAGAATAATTACAGAAAACTAAAAAAAACGTGGGTTTCCATGTGTGTAACAAGTGATGACTAACTAACTTGTTGATGAACCAACATTACAACAATTTCATTCTGATTATTCGTAATTGTTTAAAATTTGAATTTTTATTGAATTGTGTACCGTACTTACATTAGAACTTCTATTTACCTAAAAATACTGTCTTCATATATTGCTCTAAAAGTTGGGTGGGTCGACTAATATTCGGGGTCGACTTATATTCGAGAAAATACGGTAGAATACATAAATTATGAACATTTCTACTTCAACAGTCGCCTATTTTCTGAAAGGGGGGGGGGGCTATAACTGACTACGAATCTTTATACCCTTTAAAAAAACTTCATCTGTTCGAAAAATGTTAAATTACAAGTTGGGAGTAAGTTTTCATAGAAGAGTTCAGCTTGTCAGTTTACCTTCAATTCTACAATGAATTTGGGTGGGTTCGGCTGCTCTTCTTCGGACATGATCTCGTCTCTCTTGTACAACGCTTCCTCCAGCTTCTGGATACTTTCGGTGCCGGTACGGAAGTTGGTAGGCAACTGCGGCTCCATCACGATACCAGTACGTCCTCGTACTTGTAGCTTACATGAGACAGTTGCTTCACCGTGCTTGTTGGTGGCCTATGAACGATACACAAAACTTAGTGCCCAATTCACATGGTTACAAAGTATTTAGCTACACAGTATTACAATGAAAGTTTGAAGCAGATCATCGATAAATTTCAACATGAAATGAATAATAAAACTGAGCTCATGATATGTTGGTCTTTTGTAAAAACTGTTAATCGTCTATTCTCAAAGCAAAACGTAGTACCGATAGGGCAGGAGGACAAAACCTGGAGAATGGTGATTGGATCTGGAGATAAATCAAGATTGGTACAGACTGATTAGAGATTTAAGATTCATGTAGGAAAATGTGGTGAATTTTTAGAATTTTCACCAGTACAAACTTCAAAATTCCAACAGTAAATACAGTATATGTAGGCCTACACCTATGAAAAATACACTTGAGAAAATGTAGGCCTAATTAGTTCAGAATGCTACTAATAATAATGATAATAATAATAATAATAATAATAATAATAATTCATTTATTCCTTCAATCTTGATCATATTACATGATATCGGAAATGTCGTACGAATTGAATAAAAAATATATATGATGTACTTGTATCTCACCTTGCATGTATAGAGCCCAGAGTCTCGCTGGTAAACTCCAGCCACTTCCAGGATAACGAAGCCAAAGTCATTGATGGTTTTGATCCGGGATCCAGCAGATAGAGCTTTTCCGTTGTGGAACCACTCGACTCTCATGCTGGAGTCATTCACGGGAACCAATCGGCACTCGAAGTGAGCCAGCGAGTTCTCCGTCAATGTCAAGTCTGTCGGGGTGGTAATGAACTCTGGTGGTTTACCGGTGTCATCTTCGGCGGGGGTTTGGTTACGAGCGTTACCGAGGCCTTCAAGCTCGGCAATCTTCTCGATGGTTCGCTCCATGCCCTTCGGTAGTTGCGACTCTAGGATGATGCTGCGCTTGCCTTGGACCTGGAATATAAGAGCTCGAGTCATGAGTACCGTAATATCTACAGCTTTGACAATGCACTTACATTTTAGACATTGTTTGGAAAACGTTTTAATTTCCTGTAAATGAATTCTTATTGGATTACTGGATTAGCCATTCCAATATTATTGTTGTTGAAATTGATATTTGAAACTGATAGTTGATCAGAGTAACAGTACATCATAACTTTATGGTTGACTTTCAATTGTAAATAACTATAGAAATAGTTAGCCTACATTGAATTTTGATGTAATTTTTACTTTTTTAGTAGGGGCTTACTTCTCTTTCTTTATAGAACAAAATCACATTATTTCCAATTATTAAATTATTTGAACATATTGTTGAAGCAATATTTTTGAAATCCTCTAACTTTCATGGTTACAGAAACATGTTTCAACATCTAAAGTTTCACTTCCAACGTACCTTCATGCTTGCTGTGGTGACGGCCTGGCCGTAGTCATTGAAAGCTCTGCATGAATATTCACCAGAGTCTTCTGGATAAACTGGAGAGATCTCAAGGATGACGAAACCAAAGTCGCAGAATGTACGGAACCTGGAGCCAGTCTTCAACGGCTTTCCATTCCAGAA
This sequence comes from Brachyptera risi, assembly GCA_964007535.1. Classification (NCBI taxonomy): domain Eukaryota; kingdom Metazoa; phylum Arthropoda; class Insecta; order Plecoptera; family Taeniopterygidae; genus Brachyptera; species Brachyptera risi. Next base: position 23,319,467 of record OZ023330.1, read on the forward strand.
CCATTCCACCTAAAACGATCAAATATCAAATATCAAATAGATCAAATAATCTGATGAGAAGAACATCAAGTATAAAAAATTCACTTCTTTCTAGCTCCAAGTTGTGAGAGTTTGCCATTCGAAAGCGTCATTGCAAACAGAACCAAAACTTCAATATCAAAAGATTATCGTACATTGAAATTCAACAAAATTACAACCAATATTGAAAATATTGAATCTGGTAGAAAATGCATTTGCTGCATTTTCCCAGTGTTATAAATGGAAATAACTGGGAGAAGAGAAGTGAAAAGTAATTTTGAAGTTGAAGACGTGACCCAGACCTAGCATACTCCTGAGTTCCAAGTTTATCAATATTATGAGACTAGGGGGTGCTAGCATCACTCTAGGGCAGTCTAGATTTGGTGGTGATAGTTTGGTGATTTCTAATTTTGTGGACAAGTTAATATTTTCTATCCACAAAGCCAGTCATCTATTTCATGCAATAAACTGGTGAAGATTCATGGCGCAACAAATGTTTGGTGAAAAAAGTTGTAATGAGTTCACCACATGAACTTGAGACTGACATGTACATGAGACTTGGTGTGTATAGGAAAATAGCCCAAGGCTGGATATATGAATTGGGTTGAAGAGGAAGAAAGAACAGCAGCTTTTCAAGATTTATGAATAGAGATGGGCCTACTCATAGTGGAGAGCCCGTTGATAGAACACAGAGATGAAATTAAATGTACACACGAGATTCTAACGTTTCGGCTATTGCCTTGGTCACAGGGCTCTTCCACTATGAGTAGGACTATCTCTACTCAAAAATCTCGGTGAGCTGCTGTTCTTTCTTTCCCTTCTACCCAATTCATATATTTACGATGAGATATGATTATGTGAAATTTAAAAGGGGGTGTAAGAAACCAGTATACAATTAAAAATTGAGAATATGTTCAAGGCTTTTGGTCTATCTTCTTTCCCAGCTTTTCCAGTGTAAATAAGAAAAATAAGGCAGGATCAGGTTTGTATTGGGTTTTATTCATTTTGAACTATGTTACTTACTAAGTAATTACTATACAGTTAGAGGAATAAAGGATTAGCTACACTGAAGATGCAGGTAGTCTACTTGAACTTGTTGAGCAAATCTGACTGAAGTTTCTGAGGTTGAATATCGTTGACTTTATTTTCATTATTCACATCTTTTGTTGTCACATCGAATACTGACTTCAGATCGTTGATATTTATATGGAAGTCGCTGACCTTTGAGTGCTCAACAGAGTCACAATCAGGACCATTCAGCTTCAACTTGAGACCTTCTACGTTCACTTGGAAGTCGCTCACTTTAGAGTGCAAGTCGATGACTTTCATGTTCAAGTCACTCATTTTAGAGTGTAATTCACTCACTTTTGAGTTGTCAATCAAATCACTGCCAGGACCAATCAGCTTTAACTTGAGACCTTCAACATCTACATGGAAGTCAATGATTGTTGAATGATCCATCATATCATTACCAATACCAGGTGAATTCAATTTAGATTTCAGATTGTCCAGGTTTATATTGAATTCGCTGACCTTCGATTTAACACCAGCATTGTCAATATGTTCGCCCAACTTCTTTTTTATTTCGTCCACTGTCAACTTGGAAGGATTTGTCTCATCGCCCGGACCTGAACCAACTAATTTGACATCGCTAGCTGGTTTGACAGGTGTACTGAAACCTTCTACGCTATTCTTAAAACCATTGATCTTCGGATTCATATCGTGAAGATTATTAACAGTGAACTCAAGGTCGCTAATATTCATCTTTAGGTCAGTTAGTTTAGCATTTAGATTGAAGAATGGGTCACTTTCCTTGACGTCAAGGTCGTTATGAGATGATACTGTTTTAAGAATGTAATCATTTACCTTGGGTTTTAATTTTAGGAAAAGATCGCTCTCTCTGACTTCAAGGTAATCTCTGATTGAACTCGGTGAGGGCTGATCAACCTTGAGGTCTTCTGGCTTTGACCTGATGTCGATAAATGGGTTACTTTCTGTGTCTGCAAGGTCGACAGACCTTGGTACTAGGTCAGTCAAGAGCACTAGCTCACTGGTAGTATCATTGTGATTGGATAAGATATGTATATTCTCTTCTATACCGATAAGCTTTGGTCTGATGTCATATAATGAATTAATATTACTTTCTACTTGTTTGGGTCCAACATCAACTTCTGGTTCATGCTCAGATGATATAGAAATGGAATCAGTAGACAAAGGTTCAAGGTCAGTCAAGTTGGGTTCAAGCTCAGCTGGATAAGGTCCAAGCTCAGAAGGCTTTGGTTCAAGCTCAGTGGAGCTAGGTTCAACATCAGTAGAAATAAGTACAAACTGAGTGGTCTCAGGTTCAATCTCAGGTGAATGGAGTACGTCCATACAAGTAGATTCAAGTTCAACCAACTCCTGATGTTCAATGTCACGTAAGAGGTCAAGATTCGGAATATGATTAATCAGTATCCTGAAGTCCGTCACTCTGGGTCGTAGGTTGTTCAGGGGATCAAGGAGAGGAGTGTCACTGGATCCAGGAGAGGTCTGAAGGTCGCAGTGACTGACCTTGAGCTTGGGGTCGTCGGTGGGCGTGAGTCGAGCCTCGTAATGAGCGCTCTCCCCTTCGCGCAGACTGTCGATGTTTGCTAGCGGCACGGTGAACATAGGTGCTTGGCCGCGGGTGTCTGTAGACTGCTTGTCCAACGAGCGGATGTGTGAGTCTTCTAGAGTCTGGATCTTCTCCAAACCACCTTCCATGCCCTGGAACAATTATATGTTAACATGTAGCACCTCAAGTTCAAGAGATTAGGCATGGCCGATCTGATTCATAAGTTCTAAATCTAATTGATAAGAAAGACAATTAGGAAATCTCTGAAAATGTGTTACCAGATACAAAAAATTATGGATGATACGTACAAATAATTGTGGATGTGAACAAACAGGTAAGTAATGAATAACAAAGGCAGTATCTATTTATTTTATTCTGTTTGATATGTTACGGAGTTGTTACCTACCTGTGGTAGCTGTGAGTCGAGGATGAGGTTGGCCTTGGACACGCACTTAAGCGTTGCCTTGGTAACATCGGAGCCCATCTTGTTGACGGCACGACACTCGTAAACGCCCGAGTTCTCCTCATAGCAGTACAAGATGTCGAGGATGACAATGCCGAAATCATGGAACGTTCGGTAACGATGACCATGCGGCAGCTTCTTGTCATTGTAGAACCACTCAACCTGTCAGCAACAATACAAAGTAAGTGTCAAGAATACAACAACATGTGACTGTCAAACGAATAATGGTTCGAAAGAAACACTGCATGATGTTAAAACATCTTGAATAACTAGTTCCGGATGTCAAGTAAACCTTACACCTAACAATTTTCTCATACAAGTGGAGTCGTGTAAATGGACTCTATGAATGGAAGCATGTATCGCACTGACCTTGAGATCTGGGTCGTTGACTGGTGTGAGTCTTGCCTCGAAGTGGGCGCTCTGCCCCTCGACGAGCTGTGTCACATCGCTGATCTGAGTGGTGAACTTGGGGGGCTCGAGAGTTGGGGCAGCTGGGGACGGCAAAGCGCCACCCTGGCTCAGTTCCAGCTCTCTGATGCGAGCAAGGCTGTCGGGCTGCAGACTGTCCAAATACACGCCACTCTGAGGAAACAAACGAAGGTAAGGTAATCAGTATAAAATTCTCACGTTATTATAAATAATTAATAGTTGAGCCTATCCATAATTTATTATTCAACTGTTTTACAGGTGTGAAAATTATAAGATGATCTTCAATGTGATTTACAATATAGATCATCACATTCTGATATTCTATTCTCAATATTGGTTTTTAACAAGAAAAAAATCTAATACACCCTCACAATTGCATTTACAATTATAGGCTCATAAAGGAAGAGCAGAAAACGATCTCTACTGACCTTGCCAAAGCACTTGATGGTGGCCTTGGTGTAATCTTCACCATACTTGTTGCTAGCCTTACACACCCACTCGCCCGAGTCATGGCTTTGAACATACGAGATGTCCATGAAGACAAAGCCGAAGTCGGACACCGACTTGAAACGCGAGGAATCTCGGAGTGGCTGGCCGTTGTGGAACCACTCGACCTTGAGATTGGGGTCACCGACCGGGATCAGAGTGCACTCGAAGTGAGCACTCTGTCCATCCTTAAGACCTTCCAAGCTCTGAAACACAACACATTTCAAATTAGTATAAATTCTTCCAATTCAAGTATATCAACGTGAGTAAGAGTTGGTGGAAATTACGAGTAAGGGTTGTGATATAATTAACTCACCGTGATCTGTGTGGTGAAGTGGGGCTTCTGTCCCTTGCTCTTGTCCACACATTCAAGGTCAACACTAATCTCCGCTTTGCCCCACTTGTTGGTGGCTTTACACGTGTATGAACCAGAGTCCTCGATCTTCGTCCCCAGGATCTCCAACACGACCATACCAAAAGCGTGCACAGTTCGGGTGCGATGACCTGAACACAAGTGCACAATTAGTCGATTACACAATCTATTTTCATTACTGGCAGCGGTGTGCACGACTCTATTTCTGATGGGTAAAAAATACCCGTTCGTAAAAAATAATACTTGAAGGCATTACCAATTGTTTTTGATTACACCCTACTAACAATGACTAAACTTTAGTTAAGCAATAACCTTAGCTATAGGAGGCCTATAACTGAATCAGATGAGTGCCACTATCAATCATTGGATAATTGTATAAATTGAAAAGGTATGAAATAAGAACTTTTTCGAACTTTGAAAACATAATACAGTAGGCCTATATGGTCTACAGAAAATGAAAAAAACAATGAATTTTTTATGCTACCGTTCAAATTTATGTTGAATTTTCCCTTCAATAAATTACAGGTGTCTGGAGGTGAAGATGGTAGGTAGGAAATTAGGAATGCACTTACTAGCTTTAAGCACCTCCGACTTGTAGAACCATTCTACGACCATCGTCTCATCACCAACAGGCGTAAGCGAGGCTTCAAAGTGGGCGATCTCGCCTTCACTTAGGTTCTTTAAGTTCTGGAACTGAACAGGCAAAAACACAACATTAATTACTTCACTGTGTATAAAACATGCCAAAACTCAATGAGCTTTTATAACATTTACTTCTAAGCCTACTGTGTAAGCCTAACACTGTACAAAAGAAAATTACGATTCAATGTTTCTATCTTTACTAAATAATTACTTTATTTTCATTAACAAAAATTAATTCCCTAATTTATAGCACTACTAAATACCATTTTGTTTCTTTTATTCTTGAAATAAATTTCTAACACACCTGTGACGTAAACACGGGAGCGTGTCCCTCATCCTTGTCCGGAAGTCCCAACTCCTGCCTCCTGAGTGACTCCTCCAGATCCTGGATAGCCTCAAGTCCCTCTGCTCCCTTGGGATGCTGTGTGTGCTCGACAAGGTTGGTTTTGCCAGTGCAATATACGGTGGTGGAGGTAAACGCTTCGCCTTGAGCGTTGCTAGCCTTGCATGTGTAAACACCTTGATCACGCTCGTACACGTCGGTCAAGTTCAACGACACGAAGCCAAAGTCACAGGTCATCTTGAAGCGAGAACCTGGTGTGCGAGAGAGAGAGAGAGAGATAACAATATTAGATAATGTGGACTAATGACTAATCCTTTGCAATGCGAGACACGAAATACTTGATTCAAGTTTTTTCATTCCATGAGATAAAAGTAAAATCCTTCTAGGCATTTTACATACTGTATTCAATTCTTGTTTAAAATTGACTTTCTATCAATAGACGTGGAATTGACTAAATTTGATGAATTTGGTATAAGCCATATGTATAAGCCATAAGCCTACAATTATATGGATTATATTATTCATGCTGATTGCTGCTCACCATGTTCCAAAGCTTTGCTGTTGAAGAACCACTCTACTTTGAGGTTAGGGTCATTCTTAGGCTCTACTTGACACTCGAGTAGGAGAGGTTGTGTCTCTCCAAGGTTAAACTGTGGCTCCAGTGGTACGATGAAGATCGGCTTGGGGAACTGTGGTTCCGGACCGGACGGGCGTCGCTGAGACTTGTTCAGGAACGCATCGTCGGCTTCTTGGACGGCCTCGAGACCAGCCTCTCCCTGGAACAAGAGGGGGAAGAGGAGGGCTTAGAATAAAACAACCACAGTTTGAAGAATTACATTGTTCAATCAACTTGTTTGGATAGATGTCAGCTAGTTATATTCCCAAAACACTACATCAAGTTCCTGAATGCCTATTTATTGTTGCCTCTGTTGAATCTACAATCATAGCTTTCTCTTATAATTATAAATAATTAGGCCTATTATTAAAAAGGAAAATAATGGAAAAATGTGAACTTTTTATTAAAATGATGGAATATTGATCTGTATGCCTAAACAGAATTTTAGACTGAATATTAGGACTTTACCAATAACCTATAAAGGTTTCATGTCATTTCACACCAAAATTTAAGAACAAGATTAAGATTTTTACGAACAGCAGCCAAAATATACTGCCTAGATCTCTCTGAAGCTAACCCGCAATGCTTCATCTTCAGTGTCAATGTAACATATCAACGATCGCAGTGACTTACCATTTAAACGTTTTTGGTATGTTACAGTACGTGGTGAAGATAAAAATCGATGGCATAAGTATCAAGTGTTACTACAGTGAAACCTCTAAGCATAGTTCCTGGATCCATCATTTTCCTGCACGTATCATTCATTTGTTCTCACCCCACTCCCATATACCAATCAATGTTGAATTTTCCTGGATGGACTGTCTTCCTGCATGGATGATTTTATTTACCTGGTCCCTTGAAAAACGATGGATAGAGGTTTCACTGTAGACCTACTACATACAACTGATCTTCCCACCTTTGCCAAATGTTATAAAATTTGAGTCATTGGCATTTTCAACAAATATTGTGTGCTTACTGCTTATGATGTATTTGTTAATTTTGTATCTTGCAATGTTGAAGTTTTATGATTATTCGTACCCGTAAAATCACCCTGGTGGAAACGTTTTGCCCAATCGAGACTGGGGATGCCTTAATCTTTAAAATTGATCAAGGTGAAACCTTGACACATCGCCTTGGAAAGACATGGGCGAATGGGCCTATACTATTTTCCTGCTTCCATCATTTATTCTGCGCCACCTTACTCCGATATAAACAATTCAATATTTTCCTGTATGGAACATTTTCTTTTTCATATTGTGTTTTAACAACGTACTGTAATGATTGATAACTAAGATCTATTGGCGCATGGAACGCTTTGCTACACACATCGTTTTCCTGTACGCATCTTTTTCCTGCATATATGGTTTTTTCCTAGTCCCTTAAGGAATGGCAAAAAGAAGGTTTTAGTATACTCAAGGCCTAAGCCTATAAAACTGGGCCTACACTAATTTTATGAATAATTTACTCAATTTATTTGTTTATAGGCCTAATATTGGGTTAAACAATGCAATATAATGATGACTAAAATCTATTGGCAATGTATGTATGATCAATGAGGTGATAGGATGAGGCGGAGATTTCTTAGATAACGGGAAGGAATCAATCATGTACAATATTTCAGGAACTATCTGGGCATCATTTTGTGTAGACTACATAGATAAACTATAAAAAAAACTCTCCAAATATGGCGAGGATCGGACTGAGGCCCAATCTACTCTCACCTCCTGGTCTTGAACAAGATCAAGTATATATGTAGTAGACTTAGTTGAACTTCTTTCAGTATTGCTCTATTTGGTACTCTGATCTAATGCATAAAGAGCACTGCCTACGTTGCTAGCACACTGCTGGCTTATCTGTACCTGTGGATGTTGAGTATCCAGGTAGATATCCTGCTTGCTCGTACATCTCAAAGAGCCGGACGTCGAAGCCTGACCCTTGTTGTTGGTAGCTTTACACGAGTAGATGCCAGAATCCTCGGCGTAAGCCGAGTTGATATCGAGAGAAACTTGGCCGAAGTCGTAGGTAGACTTGAAACGGGCTCCGTTGGGCAGTGCCTTGCCATTGACAAACCATTCTACAACCACGAAAAAACAGTGCCACATATAGTTGGGTTTACTATTCAAGAATATGCATATTGTAGAAATGGAATAGGTATACAACTCAATTAAATACACATCGTATATGAACTCATTGTTGAATACACATGCAGTGAATAGATAGTTTAAAGTCAATGTTCAAATTAAATTGATTTTAAGGAGAACTACTATTTTCCTTTTTTTACTACCATCTCATGTTTGGAGAGAAAGTTTGATAAATATAATTATAGAAGAACTTGGGACATTTAAAAGTTTCATCTCACATCAAAATTGTGAAAATTGCTCAAGATGTAGAAAATGTAGTTTGAAAATAAAGCTTACAAATATTGTATTAGGTTTAGTGATTGTGAGCATGATCAACATACCAATGTTGAGAGTGGGATCCTTGGAGGGTTCAACTTGACACTCGAAGTGTACATTTTCTCCTTCCTTGCACTCGACGTTGTTCAAGTGAGTGATGAAGACGGGCAGCTCGTACGTTGGCTCAGTCGCCTCGGGCCTTGCCTCTCGGGGACCTTCCAGTGACTCAATCAGCGGCAGTGCCTCTGGCCTGAGAGATGAGCCGAGAAGCCAGTGGCTTCCTGAGCAAGGCAAACAAATTTTGATATCAGTTCTGACGATGACTGATATTATTCAATTAAATAAGTTAGGGCAGGAGTTCTTCAAACTTTGCAGCCATTGCAAAAAAAAATGCTTTACAAACCTTCTATGCTTTCACTAGACTTGCAGTAGGCCTACTATTTAGTAATCATAAAACACATGATTCAGAGCTACCAAGATGATTACTTTAGTTGGCGTTTTTTTTCTGATTGCAGAGCAACCCACATACTAGAACATACATGTATCTTTTGATGAGACCTCATTTTTTAGATGCGATAAAAGTCAAGGAGCTACAAACCAACAATAGAAGAAATACAGTGAATTTTCAAATATGTCCCACCTTCTATCTTGAGTGTGCATGTGGAGACAGCTTCTCCCAGCAAGTTGGTAGCCTTGCAAGTGTAGATAGCAGAGTCATCGGCTCGCAGACCGTTGATCGACAGAGACACAAAGCCAAAGTCGAAAGTGCTGCGGATGCGAGTGCCTGAGAAGAAACAGATTTTTTTTCAGAAACTCCAAAGTTTACTATTAATTATCTCGACAAGAAGAGCCCAATTATGGATAAACACCAATAAAAACCGTGACAGCTTGTCATACCTGTTGTGAGCGTGACTCCGTTCTTGAACCACTCGATGCGCAGGTTAGGATCCGCTCGCGGTTCAACTTGTGCCTCCAGCTGCACGTGTTGTCCTTCAGCCAGCTTGTCATGGTTGACCAAGTGAGTGGTGAATACCGGTGCTTGTTGCGGTGTTGTGTCGACGAACATTGTCGGCACTTTGTTCATCTCGGCCTCCTTTAGTTGGATCTTGCGCCACGCGTCAGGCTGGATGGCGTCACCAACAATACCGGCGCGTGCTGAAAGTAAAGATCAAATGTCAATCATCTTACAATGTTACAATCAATGTGGAAGGTCCTTACGTATTCATAATAATACACAGCTAATCAATACATTTGGACTTCACTTGTTATAAATCAGAAACCCAATTTCAAAATTTCGAGTCTTGTGGGGCCTAATTGCAGCAGCTGAGTCAAAAATTGAGTCAACAGGATGTCTCGATACTTACATTTGACCTTGAACGATGTAGATGACACTGCCTCTCCACTCTTGTTGATAGCCTTGCACATGTAAACACCGGAGTCATCTGTTACGACAGAGTTGATGTCCAACGTAACGAAACCAAAGTCATGAGTCGTATGGAAGCGAGAGCCTAAACAAGAACAAATGAAGATGACATCAGAAATTGATCTGGAAAAGCTTTGGAATATCAGATAATTTGGTATATCAGATATACCGAGATTGACCTGTTTGAAAGACCTACACAGCAAGATACATTTTAATGTTATACAGCTAGGCCATATAGGCTCCTATGAATTATCTGTTACCTAAAGCCTGGGATCGTTAGCATATAGCTCAATCTTTCAACTGTGTTGTTCAACTTACCCATCTTGAGCTCGACTCCGTTGACATACCACTCGAACCTGAGATTAGGATCTCCGACAGGTACAACGCGGCATTCAAAGTGAGCATGTTGTCCCTCCCAGAGTTCAGCTGGTCCTGTCAGAAGCTGCGTGAAGATGGGCTTCTCAAACGCTCGATCGGGCTCATCCGTACGAGCTGGGCCGTGACCGGACTCCAGCTGTTGAATCTTACGCATGCCCTCGGGATGCTGTGTCTCCAGCAAGATGTTGGCATGTGCTGGAACAATGGAACCAAGTTGAAGCATTACGAGATTTGGGATGGAATGGTTTTCAAACACGTTCATATCACTTTAATGATGAAAATTTGAAATTTATATTATAATATAATATTTGGCCAATGGTAGATAAAGAAGTGTAAATATTTGATTTGATATTTCACACCTTAGAATGTGGGCTTTCACTACTACAAAGTGAGAAACATGAATGGAAAACTAGATGACAAAATACAAAGAAAAATAATACCTAACATGAAAATGAAGAATAATATTGTAGTCCTATGACCATTGTGAATTTTATAATTCATCTGTAGGCCTACCTAAGTACCTAGGTATTATGTTCAAACTCACATTCAACGAGATATTGTATTCATCATAAATTATTTATGAATAAATAGGCGGGACCAGATATATTTTGTTGCTATTTGCCTTATTATTTACAATATTCTTCCATTTAGGTAAATAAGTGGGCCTAATATTGATGTTTGGCCTCATATTTTGAAAGTGTTTTGAATACAATAATATTTTAATACCTTGGTTACTTTGCAATTGTTATTATTTTCATTTGTATATTCCTTCTATTGAATATATATTAAAAATTGAAAAACAATCACCACCCATAAAAAAGGGATAGGTCTAAAAGTTATTGATTGTATTTTATTTTTGGCTCAACTCATTCCTTGGCTAGAGTACAGTATTATAAGATATACCCTTTCATACTGTGTTGTTATTGATAACATTTTTCAATATTTTGCCCTTCACATGTATATATTATATACCCTGTCTGGGTCATCATAACATTGTACGTTGCTTTATAGTTTATACATCAGAAAAGGGGATACTAATTTTAAATATTCAATAGGTTCACATAGAAAATGTTCATCAGTCATTAATTCATTTCAAAGATATTTTGATATTTTCAAGAGTTGAGTTGAAGATACACTGTACTAAGTACTAACTATAGGCCCACACTCGAGGATTAGGTAGACTATGAATTGAGTTGATGAATAATTTATCAACGAGAGATCTAGGCGAGCCTACTCACATTTGATCTTCATGGAAGCAGTGGTGACAGCTTCTCCAAGAGAGTTGGTAGCCTTGCACATGTACACTGCTTCATCGTCATCACGCACATGAGTCATATCCAGCGCAACAAAACCAAAGTCATGTGTCTTTGTGATGCGTGAACTATCTTCAAGCGCCTTCTCGTTGCGGTACCACTCAACCTGCACATAAACAACAGGTTTGTTATCTACATTCTCGTGAAAATCTAGACCAGATGAGCGAGTTATAACAGGTTTCACGTATGTAGCGTAAGCAAAAATCTAGCGATTGAACCAGCAGCTTACCTTGAGAGTTGGGTCTCCAACGGGGATCAATCTGCACTCGAAATGAGCCGTCTGGCCCTCTGCAATGGTGTCAATGTTCTGCAGTGGCTGCGTAAACACGGGGCGCTGTCGGGTTGCCTCCGGAGCCTCGGGCCGCTGGAAGGGTTGTTGACCTTCCAACAGTCGGATCTTCTCTAGGCCTTCGGGGCGCTGGGACTCCATGATGATGTTGCCCTTGGCTGTGACGTTGAGTTTGATGGAAGAGGTACATTGTCCGAGGGCGTTGATAGCCTTGACAGAATACTCTCCAGCATCTTCGGGAACAACATGGCTGATGTCCAGAGCAACGTAGCCAAAATCGAACGTGATGTGGAATCGAGAAGCGGATGGCAGAGGTTTACCGTCGTGGTAGAATTCAATGCGGAGATTCGGGTCGTGGAGCGGCTCCACTTGAGCTTCAAAGTGAGCTGTTTGACCTTCCATCAGCTCAGTTGTGCCCTGAGGAGAAGGAAATTAATATTACGCAAGACATTTAGCTTCATTATGCAAAGAGAAAAATATACTGATTTCAAGGTCAACTGAGTACCGGTATGCAATTGAAATAGGGCTACGGTAACATAGTGAACTTGTTGAATTCAACAAGTGGGCCTGGTTGTTGAATTAAACTAGAAACACGCAGTATATATGTTGTGAGATAAGATTGATCGCTCCCGACCCCTGGCAGGGCAGTGTGAAAAATGAAACGTTAGGGGGTGATAGGCCTAGTGCTCGTGCCTCGAGGGAAGAGCACCATCACCAGTTTTGGCAAGCTCTATGATGGCGGTGACAGCATTTCAGAAGAATTGCCAATTTTCACTCTGACTGAACTCATACGTTGGGTTGGAGATGTTTTTGCGATACGGTGATACGCGGAACCGAGTATGCAAATTTAGAATGAAATATATTCTGTCAGCTCACTCATACCTTCAACATACCTTGGATTACTCAAAAGTTTAAAAACCCTACCTGCTACTTGTTCTTGAGTGTACTACTGGTTAATGCATTTTTTTTTGGCCCATTACTGTAGTACGTAATTCAGTAAAATCTCTTTCAATCGTTTTTCAAGGGACCAGGAAAATGGAACCATCTATGCAGGAAAACGATCCATCCAGGAAAATCTAACGTTGATTATATGGGAGTAGGGTGAGAAAAAAATGAATGATACAAGTAGGAAAACGATTCATCAGGGAGCAATGCAGAGAGGTTTCACTGTATTCAATCAAATTTATGATATTAACGCATTTGTCTGTTCTTTCTCATCCAATTTATTTAAAAAAAATAAAAATTGAATATGATAGTTGTTTTTATGTGAAGTCAAAATGTGAAAGCTTTTGAAAAATTTTAGTTTTTCAACTTTTTTCTTTTGAGTTAGTCTTAGGGAGATTTTCTTTAGGCCTACTCAACTTTTCAACTTCACGCATTTTTTCCAAGAAAACGGTTGAAGCGATTTCTCTGAAAAACAATCCCAACCCATTCTGGTGCATATGACACCAATTTGCCGAAAAAGTTACATGTTGATTAATTACTTTTCTTGACTTGTATGTCGCATATAAAATTTCACAAAAAAAACTACATAAGAATGTAGACCAATTTTTTTTTGGTGAGTGGAATAAAAGTCTTGGCTACGCTCATCTACTTACCCTCAGTTCGGTGACGAAACGTGGTGGTGTGGCTACAAACTCCTCCACCTCTAGCCTTGTGGCATGACCTTGAGACTCTAGCTCCTGGATCTTAGCAAGTCCCTCAGGATGCTGGGACTCCAGGTAGATGCTTCGGCGAGCTGCAAGTTGGAACAAACAAAGACTTATGAAACAGGTGATTAAATTCTTCAACTTGTAGTATAATACAAGTAGCAATTAGTCAGGTTGACTTGACGGATGATAAATACAAATCATGGAGTCAGCTATCACAGTTGAAAGATGCCGTTAAGAACTAAGCAGGTATAAAGTTACGTTACAAACTAGTTACAAACTAGTCGCAGGTCAAGTTACAAACTAGAATTAATTGCCTGAATTCGTACACAGATGTATTGATATCAGTGGAAACACTGAAAGCATTAAGGCTCCCTAGAACTCTTTACTCCCTAGAACAGAATTTATTCTCTGCCACATTCCTGAAACCGAAAGCAAATGAGAACTTACATGCTACTTGGATGGTGCAAGTATTAACTGCTTCTCCTAATGGGTTGGTAGCCTTGCACATGTAGACGCCAGAGTCCTCGGCGTACGCATACAGAATGTCAAGTGCGACATAACCAAAGTCGTGCGTCGTGCGGAACCTGTGACCTGTTTTGATGGCGACGCCATTGACGAACCACTCGACCTTGAGTGTTGGGTCATTGATCGGCTCTACACGGCACTCCAAGTGCGCGTGCTCGCCTTCCTTGAGATTCTCCAGGCTGGCGGACACGATTAAAATAGATTAGTATACATTTCAAATAGCATCATGACAACAATGCATGAACAACACTTGGTTCTGCACTTTGGGTAATTTGAAAAATATGACGAGCACATAAGAAACAGTTCCTTCTGATTGGTTGACAGCCTATTGATTGTATCAAATTGAATGAATGAATGAATGAATATTGAGATTTTGCGATGCGTCTACAACGACGTTATGTTGCGCGAGGTCGTATTAAGTTTTGGTCACTTGAAACTTGAAAGTACTAGTTATAAATGAGAATAATAACTTAATTTGGAATTTTAGCAATCTAATAAAATTTGTTGAAGAAATGGGCATTTCTCACCTCAACTTATATTCACAAATTTGACCGGATGTAAAAAAGAGAAATATTAACTTTGAAATTTAATATATTCAGGCAAAGTTCTCTTATTCTATCAGGAATAAAACGTACCTAACACTATATACGGTATGTCTCGGGAATCATATATATGTTAGTATCGGTACTTAATGTCCTGTGAATTGGGTACCTATTGAGCACACTGATAGTATAGTATCCTACACAAATAGGTGGTATAAATAATGTGTTGAAGGTGTACAGGTATCAATAGGCCTAATTAAAAATATAGATGTCAAAAACTAACCTGTTGAGTGCCGTGATGAAGACGGGTTTCTGAGACTCGGGTTCGATCTCAGATTTTAGTGGGCGCTCGTAGTTCTCAAGCTCACGGATCTTCTTCAAACGATCAGCGTCAAGTGTGTCCAAGTATAGACCACTCTTGGCTACACCAATCAGAACACAGGTAATGTTAGATGTGTCTTAGAGCTTGAATGACTGAAGATTTAATTTAGGTGTTAGTTTCCAAAATAGCAATCTGTTAATTTTGTATAATACTGCTCTAATGCTCTACAGAACTACAGTGATCAGCCTAACAATCTGAAGAAATATTGATATCAATTAATTTCAACACAACTTTTCAGTTATTATGTTGCAGAAAATCTTTATAAAAATTTCTAACACAGCAGTTCTCTTGGTGATACTATGAACAAATTAAATTTAGAAGGAATATAATACTAAAACCATAATGCCACGGAAACACACACAATTGTTTATTATAATAGCTACAGTATTGTGTGACATTATCACTCACTTGTTACCCATTTTGTCACCCCTTTTTGATTTTATTCAAACGTGGAACACCTTAAACTACTTCTATCAAGCTCAATGAAAGAAATCAGTCAAGGGTATATAGTGAAGCCTGTTTTGTAAACCACCCTAAATGGATCGTTTTACTGCAAGGGTGGTAAAGAGGGGGCAGGGAAATCAACATATTGGGACATGTGGTGCTGGAAATAAATGACGGAAGCAGGAAAAGGATAGGTGCGGGAATGATGCATATTGGTGTCACAGGATTGAGAAATTTTGAAGCTTTGATCAATCAATCAGAGTCTTCCGGTGAAAACATAAATTAAAAAAGTTACCCAACTTGGTAACGTTACATTATTGATGGTGAAATAATAATGCTGACTTGAATTCATGTTGGGATAATCTTTAAGTAACCGAATAAATAGTGTTAGCAACTGCTAATCCTTGGTTATCATATATCAATTGTGAGAAAAAGTTGTGCTATTTCAGAAATGAGTGGCATCAAACATCAATAATGAAAGAAACCTACAATGTACATGTATTAGAGAGAAGTAAATGTAGCTTACAGTTGACCTTGACCGCGCATGTTGTGACTGCTTCTCCGACTGCATTTCTAGCTTTACACATGTACGTGCCAGAGTCCTCAGCGTACGCGTACAAGATGTCCAAAGCGACGAAACCAAAGTCGTATGTTGTCTTGAAGCGATGGCCTGCAAGAGAAATGCAGAGTTGGTACAACAATAAATTAACATTGCAGTTACATTGAAGCAATAATGTAGAACTGGTGAAAGGTAGAAAAAGTGAGAAAAAATTACATTCTAATAAACCTCAAATACTGTTTCACCACTTATTACTTTTTTATCGGTGTTAAAAACTCATGAAGATTAAACAGAGGACATTTGCCAGACATAATATTATGAAAGTGGAACTGTGTTTCTACTGTTCACTCAATAAAAAAATTAATAGAATGCATATGTTCCGTCTGTGTGTAGCTTTTTCTATTTTTGATTTTGGTCTTACAGTGACTAAATAATTGAACAAGTGTAACTGAATCAATCATGTCTACCTCTACTTCTCATCCATGCCCTATGTCCCTGTAGTTCCTATGTCTCCAATTTGCTCACCTTGTGGAATGGGCCTGCCATTGCAGTACCACTCGACCTTCATGGTGGGGTCATTAACTGGAGTCAACGTGGCTTCCAAGTGGGCACTCTGCCCCTCTGCAAGGTTCTCAATGTTCTTCAGAGGACGGCCGAACTGTGGCTTCTCAGCCACAACACTCTCTTCGTTGGATACTCGCTTGTAGCGGGAGTCATCCTCCAGATACTGAATCTTTTGGAGAGCCCCTTCGTGTTGAGTGTCCAGAATGATGGACTTACGAGCTGAAAAAATGAATGACAGTTAAGATACAGAAACAAGCACAGTGAGATGCTTGGAAACCTGGCCTCCTTCTTTAGGGAGAGAAATCAAGTAGACAACTCGTTAATACTCACTTGTGACGTTGACCTTGATAGATGAGGTAGCTTGACCGAGCCTGTTGGTAGCCTGGCAGGTGTATTCACCAGAGTCTTCTCCATACACGGTTAGGATATCCAAAGCAGCAAAACCAAAGTCACTAGTTGTGCGGAAACGATGACCTTCAAACATATAGTGCAAGCTGTTGAGATATTTCATCACGTACAACATAATGAATAGGCAATAGTGTTGATTTTGTCTCACAAAGTTTAAGTTGCTGTGTACCAGTAATGAAGACACTTTCAATAGCAAATAGCAATTCAAGTATATATATCTCAAACCCAGATAACCAACTCAATTGGGCCAGAGGGTGTTTCCACCATTGCTTCTGGGACTTCTTATAACTCGGTTCGGTTCCAAGTCTTGCCTCTACTTCTTCCTCCTCTTCTTCACTACTACTATTTTCAGCTTTTTCTTTTCTTTCTACGAGATTCCTTCACCGTTCTCTATCCTCCCATCATCTCACGTCTACCAATTCCCCCATTTTTCTCCTTGGTTGACTACCCCAAACTTTACCCCCTTCTGCCAACTTTCTATTTGTCTTCCGACTCTTTTCTTAGCTCCATTTCTGCTATCTCAAACATTGCTCTTGGTATTCTCTCCTTTTCCATTGGTCGCATATGCCTGTTCCACCCAAGTCTCTCCCTTTCCATTTTATTAAAATGAATTACTTTTTGTGTTATGTGGTGAGATTTTTTCCAATCTGGGCATCTAAAAATCATCACAGTTATCTATAATTTTGTACCGGTTGTTGTCACTTTTGACTTTCAAACCTCAATATCTTAATGACTTTTTTTCGGAACTTCAGGTAACTACATATGGCATATAAGTAACTCAAACACCAGTGGACCGATTTACTTCCATGTTTTTTCAATTATAATTAACAAACTAAAATAAAGCTGATTGAGTAGAAGTTGGCTCACCAGTCTGCAGTGGTTTGCCATTGTGGAACCACTCGACCTTGAGATGTGGATCTGGATAGGGTTCAATACGGCACTCGTAATGCGCGCTGTGTCCCTCTACGAGCTGTGTGGGACCGTTGAGTTGAGCAGTGAACCGCGGGGCTTGTGTAACAACGACATCTTCCTCCTCGCGACGCTGGTACTTGGTGGAGTCTTCCAGCTGCTGGAGTTTCTCCATGGCTCCTTGGTGTTGAGTCTCCAGTAGCAACGAGGCCTTAGCTGGAGACATGAGATAATCCATTTAAATTGACTGAGGAAAAACTTTCCGATACAATTCACCAAGTCCCAAAGCTGTTGCACTTGCGTCTCATATTTTTCTTTCAACTTCAAATAGAATTTACATGGTGGGCTACTGTGAACCCATGGCCTGCTGTAAACACGTTACACAGAGCACACAAAAAAATGTAATTAAACAGTCAGATATTGATACACAATTTGTGCAACAAACTAATTAATGAGGTGAGACTACTAACAGAACTTACATTGTACAACCATGGTGGAAGAGGTGACCGCTTCACCCAGTTCGTTGATTGCTCGACAAGTGTAAGTGCCAGAGTCTTCAGGATACACGTACTTCATGTTCAGCGCGACGTAGCCGAAATCGTGCATTGTTGTTACGCGGTTTGCTAAACATACAAGACATAATTTTTGTTGAGACCAGAAACAAATAATTGAACTCAATCAGGACACTTATCAACAAAAACTGTTTGGTAGGCCATATAAAACTAGTAGAATAGTTCTGTAACGTCTTCTTTCACAGTATGTATTTTTAATTAAACATGAATCTAGATCGAAATTTTGAATATCAGTCAGAGTAGGCCTATGTATTTTCAATTAAACATGAATCTAGAATTTTGAATTGTTCAAATTTGAACTTGACAGTAAAGTTTACCTGACTAATAAGTAATAATTGAGTTCAGTGGAGCTTGTTCAGACTTACATGCTTGAATAGCAACTCCATTTCGCAGCCACTCAACCCTGAGTTTGGGATCACCGACCGGAATCAAGCGAGCTTCAAAGTGGGCTGCTTGGTTCTCTGCAACCCTCAGGTCTCTCATTGGTGTTGTGAATACCGGTGCTTGATTCACACTGTCTTCTGGAGCAGCCTGGCGCTGGTTCCTCGGCTCTTCCAAGATGTTTAGCCGGGATAGAGCTCCCTCGTGCTGCGACTCAAGGTAGATCGACTTCTTGGCTGGAAGAAGAAAACAGACGTTAGCAAATACACTCTTTGAATTTGAGGAATAACAATAAGGAATTCCAACTTTTATATGTACGGCCTAGGCTTACAACAGGTCAACTCATTCATTATTTCCTCCAAATAATCTATCTTTTTCCCTACATAGGCTACAAAGTTCCATTAATTGTAGGGTACTTACAGTGCGATACAAGATTGCCAGATGTGACAGCCTCTCCGAGTGCGTTCTTAGCACGGCAAGTGTACACACCAGAGTCTTCTGGGTAGCAACACATGATGTCCAACGCAACAAAACCAAAGTTGTTTGTCTCGGTGAATCGGGAGCCTGCGCAGAACAAAATGTTGCTAATTAAAATAAAAATGTGCAAATTCAAAAATTCTAAATTGATTTGCAAAAATATGTCAGCCATAGGCCACAGATATAACCACTCACTTTTGAACCTCAAAAGCAACTAGATTTATGTCGATACATTTTTTCATCATTTTTTCATTTTTTCAGCCTCTCGGCTTCAATATTTCAACTTCCTCACCACATAAAAATGACTATATTTGTTCCCATCCTCACCTGATTTAACTGGCACATTATTGTGGAACCACTCCACCTTCATGGTCGGATCCGACACTGGAATAAGCCGGCACTCAAAGTGAGCACGCTGACCCTCCTTGATGTCGATGTTCTTCAGCGATGTTGTAAAGAGTGGAGCTTGTTTGGTTGTCTCTTCGGTGAACTCAGAACGTTGGTAGCGGGAACGATCTTCCAGATACTGGATCTGTTCCAGTCCGGTCTCGTTCTGTGTGTTCGTCAGGATCTGGGCTGTGCCTAAGGAACCAAGAAATAATTCAGTCAAGGAGAATATTACAAACTATAAATTACATTTATTGACGTTCTAGGTAATTTGACATTCAGAAAAATATATAGCCAGTTTGAGTAGAAGTGGTAGGCCTATGCTTGAATAATCTAATTAGAGGTTATATGACGTATTATAATATGTAAATCCAACACATGGGCATAGGCCTACCTGGACTGTTTTAATATGTTACTATTCATTAGAGCTGCTAGGCAAAGATATACAAAAATTTCAAATATACAAATTTCAAGCATTTACAAAATGGTAAATGCAATTGCAATTTCAAGCATTGAATTTGTAGTGTTCAAAGTCATGTAAAATTATGCACGGGTGTTTCGACATATACTTTTTACATCTTATGCCTAATTAGTAATTAGTTTCTTGTGATGGCCTTTATTTCCAAATTCAATATGTAGCTTTCTCTACCAGTACATATTTTCAATAGAATTAATCAGGGCCCTACAGATTTCTACAGATTCTAAGACACCAGTGCCAGTGGGTCCTACTAGGTTCTAGGCCTACAGCAGGTTGATAGATAATCACTTCATTAAAGTGGCGTGATCTATTCAACTTTACTAGGCCTACCCACAATCATGCTACAATCTGCTTAAACTTGCAACTTATACGGGCTCATCGCCTAAGCCTACACACAACTTGAACTTACTTCTGCATCGTAGGACACAATTAGTCTCGTCTACACCAACAGCGTTGACAGCTCGACAGGTGTATGTAGCAGAATCCTCCTCGATCAGATCAATAATGTCGAGAGCTACGTAGCCAAAATCATGAATTGGGCGGAAACGATGACCTGAAAAAATATAACAATTTGTACCGGTTTAGGGGTCGTTAATAAATGATGTCACACAATTTTAGGGTATAAATCACACCCCTCCTTTCCCCCTTGTGTGAGGTCACAGTGACTACGTATATCACACAGTCGGGAAACGGTTTAGTCAAACCGGTTCACGCTGAAACGGTTTACAGATGGTGATATATCTGTCGGTTTTGGTGTAAAACACTTTAGTTCCAACCCAGTTTGGAAAGTGGATTGGATAACTCGATACGATTGATATACACGTCAAACCGATTCAAGGCAAGATCTTCTGTATTATTGTAATAATATAGAAGGCCGTGCTCAAGCTAATCTTGACCGATTCACAAGGCGCTGCTAATATTCAAAATGGCTGACGTTGAAACGTTTTGCCAAACTGTTTCTGAATTGTTGTGATGTACACACATTTGTTGAACCGTTTCAGCGTGAATCGGTTTGCCTAAACCGTTTCCCGACCTTGTGGTATACGTAGTCAATGATGATGAGCCCCCTTTTTATTGAAGTCACGATCCAGTCAATAGCATTAACCACAATTACCCACTTGGTGACGTCAAAATCAGAGCCACATTGAATTTTAAGACTCTTCAATGTGAATTTTAATGACATATTGTAATCAAGAAGACCGTTTTCGGACATTTTCTTGTCCGAATGTGTCTAAAAATAGAATTGTGGTTAATGCTATATCCCCCCCCCCCCCCCGCACCCCATCACATTAATTTTTTCATGCAAATTTGGAAAGCTGGAATATCAGTCATATTGTTAGTAATCTTATCGTTCAACGTACCATCGC
Organism: Brachyptera risi; assembly: GCA_964007535.1. Classification (NCBI taxonomy): domain Eukaryota; kingdom Metazoa; phylum Arthropoda; class Insecta; order Plecoptera; family Taeniopterygidae; genus Brachyptera; species Brachyptera risi. The sequence goes on from OZ023330.1 coordinate 23,340,876, forward strand.
TAATTTTTGTCCGATATTCTTGTTTGAGGTGTTTTCTGATAGATCTTGTTTGTATGTATGATGTAGTGTTTGGACTTTTTGTGTTTTGTTTGTTTTAATATGGTTTTTACTCACTTGAAGTTGATGCTTTGTGATCTGACTAAGACGACAAAGGTGGACAGTAGGTTAGGTTAGGGTCAGGTTAGTGTATAAACCTCGCGTATACCGCCGGCAGGCGGAACGGAGCTTATATACTTTAATAAAAGTGAAGAAAAAATTGAAAAAAATTGAAAAAAAAATGGCGTGGTACGTTAATCTGTAATTTTACCATATTGTTTTATATCCATATCTTTTTCGTATCAATGTGAATGTGTTTGTATGCATTATAAAATATTTGGTACAAATCGCAAGGTTCCAACAATTTGAACAAACATAACCTCTAAACTTTGCCCTAAATCAAAGCAATTTATTCACATGTGAGAGAGTTCCAATGCAATGAACTTGACAGAACTAAACTCTCACACGAATAGTTTGGCAAAACAAAAGGCAGAGATTTTCAATCACAAAGATGAAAAATTCACAACCATCTACATTATGCTAGATAATGCACCAAAATACAATTTCATTTGGCACCAAATGATTTTCCTAAAAATTGAAATAAATAAATAATATGTAGGGTAAATGTGGATAGTAAATACCCCCTCTCATCCAGCCAATGATTATGCATTCAAATAAAAACAATTACAATTTATGTGTTAATCAAACAAACCAAACAAATCCCAGTTCAAATGATACTCTGGTGATAACATTGTATGGTGACTGATAAACATAAAACAGAACTTTCAATTGCAGTATTTGCCCTGCAAGAAAGTGGTCTTCAAGGTCATATCATATTTTATAATGTCTTGGTCGAATATTAGGCCTATTCAATTATTTCACCTACTAACATCATATTTTTGTTTGAAAAATAATTTCACATAATTGATTATTTGAATTAATTCCTTCATCCCCAAGGAGCCATTGACCCATAAAACCACTGATTATCCTAGATCAATGATGAAACCATTCACAATTCAGAATTACAACTTTGAAAAGTAATCAAAATAGTAAATCTATAAAATTCATTAATGAAATATATTTATTTAATTTCTTTGAAAATGTAATGACTTTTCAACTACAGGTACCCTCAGAACTAAGCTACAAAAGTTTAATGAGTTCGATTTACTCTCAAAAGTTTTTAACAATGATCGAGTACTTACGCTATCGACTATATAGTGTTAACACTATAAACTCAATGCTTCGCCTACAATATAGCCCACCGGTATATATATAATATCAATATATATATGTATATCTATATATATATATATATATTTATATATATATATATATATATATATATATATATATATATATATATATATATATATATATATATATATATATATATATATATATATATATATATATATATATATATATATATATATATATATATATATATATATATATATATATATATATATATATATATATATATATATATATATATATATATATATATATATACATATACATATTTTTTTACAAAAAGTAGTAGGTTGCCATCAATGATAATTTTGATAATTTATAGAAAAATCAAGGTAAAATAAACATACATGATACATCAGCCGATAATTTTGATTCACCATCTACCCATTGAGAATATTACAGCTATTAATCTCTATATAATAACATAAAATATAGCAAATATTATCAGAATATTTCATTGTCAAACTCACCAACAGTGACTGGACGGCCGTTCTTGTACCACTCGACTTTGAGGCTCGAGTCAGTGACCGGTTCAAGCTTGCACTCAAAGTGAGCATGTTGTCCCTCCCTGGTATTCTCTAAGCTCTTTGGTTTTGTGATGAAGCGAGGACGGATGTTGACAACCTCGTCACTGTACTCGGACTTCTTGTAGCGGCTGGAGTCTTCCAGGTACTGGATCTTCTCCAGGCCAGAAGGATGCTGTGACTCCAGGATCAAGTCTTTTTTAGCTGGAGAATCAAGATATCATAGACATTAACAACTTTTCAAAATAATAGTGACAAACAATGTGTTGCATAGCTATAATTAGTTGATTATTTTGGCCAATAGTTTTTAAAGGGAGTAGGCTTACTGTAATCTGAATATTTAATAACTACTATATCCAATTTTGAAGGTTGTTGGCAACCACATGTTTTTATACTCCTAATGAAATATATTGGCTACTGGGTTGGCATATTCAAACAAATAGTATCCAACAGATCACTACACTAGAGTGTATAGTATAAACCACAATTACCCACTTGGTGACGTCAAATATCAGAGCCACATCGAATTTTAAGATTCTTAATTGTAAATTTCAATGAAGTATTATAGAAGACCGTTTTCGGACATTTCTTGTCTGAATGTGTCTAAAAATAGAATTGTGGTTAATGCTATAGTAAAAGCTTTCAAGAACATAAGAATTACTGGAGCTATTTTCATTCAAATTTCGCAATTACAAACAAGATAAACCAAGTTTTAATTTTTCCACCTATTCTGATTATCATGTTTAAAATAGGCTTACATCAAGATCTCAATATTGATCGCTGTTGAATAAAAAATATTAAATTATTAAATTTGAAATTCAATAGTAAAAAAAAAATTACATCACATGTTCATGATGCATGAATGGTCCGAATAGATAATCGATGGATAGATAGATGTTCCTTATATAAAACTAGAGCTAAACTAGAGCTGTGTGAACCATGGAGCCTTGACACTTCAATCCCGTATCCCTTGTTTTCCTACTTCGATGGTTCATTTTTCCCACACTACTCTCACATAACCAACGGTAAATTTTCCTGCATGAAAATTTCCTGCAAAAACAATAGTTAGTGGTTCCAATGTAATAGAAAGATCAAGATGTAGATCACAAGATCATATTTCTTACCAATGACTTTGACTGAGCAAGAGGTAACGGCTTCTCCCAGCTGGTTCCTAGCTTGACAAGTGTATACCCCTGAATCTACTGGATAAACGCTCAAGAGGTCAAGGGCAACATAGTCGAAGTCATAGGCAGGACGGAAGCGATGGCCGGACTTCAGTGGGCGGCCATTACAGAACCATTCCACACGCATCGATGAATCACCAACCTAGAAAGATATATTTTTAGAAATATTTAAAATATTTTCTTCGATATTAAAGAGAATTGCAACACATGAAACTAAATGACTTGCGAGTGCTTACCGGTTGCAACCTGCACTCCATGTGCACATTGGTTCCCTCCACTGTCTCAATGTTGTGCAGAGCACGAGTAAACTGTGGGGCTTGGATCACGGTAATGTCCTCGTTAACGGTACGACGGTGACGAGACGAGTCCTCCAGCATCTGGATCTGCTCCAGAGCAGACTCGTTCTGACTGTCTGTCAAGATGTCTGATCTACCAATAACCTGTGAGAGAGGACAATCATGTCAAGTAAGATATAGTTTCATTAGCAAGGCTCAAATAATGTAATCAATTTGTTGATTGAATGAAAATCTTCATTCAAGAACATAGAATCTTGGAAGAAATCTTAAAATGTATGGACTTTTCTGCAATCAACACTTTGCTAATTTTATTAATTTAATATTCCCTGTCCAATACTTTGCTGCTAGACATGGCACTGGATATTATGTCGGCGAGAAGAATGTACGAGAGGAGTTGATTCCCAATGTAACCATACAACGACCATAACTACAGGATGCAAAAATGTTACTCACCCTGACGCAAGAGGAAGTATGAGCCGAGCCTAGATGGTTGGTAGCTCGTACGGTGTACTCTCCCAAGTCCAGGGCTGTTGCGTGAACAATGTCCAGGGCAACATAGCCAAAGTCGTAGTAAGTACGGAACCTGGAGCCGACCGTCACTGCCTTCCCATTATAGAACCACTCAACCTGGCAACACAAATGCAATTGTTAAATGAGTCCATTATAACTGCAAATTATACACCAATGAAAAATTTTACACCAATTAAAAAGAGACAATCAATGATTGACTGACATTTGGATGAATGTCTTCGATAAGAGTATTTAAATGAATCTTCATATCATATCACAAAATATGATTATTGAAATTCCCCCAAAAATGGAGAAGTGCTTTGATACTCTATTACAGTGAAATCTATTATTTACCGTTCTTCAAGGCACCAGGTTAAAATATCTATGCAGGAAAATGATCCATGCAAGAAAAGAACTTTGGTTTCATGGGAACAGGGTAGAACAAAATGAATGATAGTAGCAGGTCAACAATAGATCCGGGAACGATGCATCAAGGTTTCACCAAACGTATGATCTACTTATTTTTAATAGGCCTCATAGGAAGAATAAAATATTATAATCTAGGTATAGAACTTATCATGCTAATTTACCCTCATGGTTGGGTCTCCCATTGGCTCCAGCCTACATTCGAGATGAATGTTCTTGCCTTCTGACACTGGCTTGGGATCAGACAAGGGCTGTACAAAGATCGGCTTGGACTTGGAGATCTCCTCGATGTGGTATTGAGGCTCGACAAATTTGGAGCCTTCTAGTCTTTGAGTCTTTTCCATTGTTGAACGATGCATGCTGGATGTATCGATACTGGATCGAGCTGCAAGTAGAGAAGCATATAAACTTATTCTGGATAAAAGTGTACAATTTAAAGAATTATAAAATTATGGAAATACTCTACGTTACATGTTTGATTATTTGTCGTATTTGTCTCATTTAACACTCATGCTATTTGCAAGTGGTGAATATCTTATTATACAATTACAAAATATATGGGTTAATATGAAGATGAAAATGAGAGAAAAATTTAATGAAAATAAAATCTAAAAATAGAATGTTTTTCAAATTTTAAATTCAGTCCACCATAAAAATCAATTTTTCACAGTTGACGGTCCATTCTCAAATAGCCATGTAACATCATCCTACTTGATATAAATACAGTCAAGTGAACCAAGTGAACTCACTCTCGACTACCATGGTGGCCTGCAGTTGCGCCTCTCCAAGTGCATTCCTTGCCACGACGGTGTACGTTCCAGCATCCTCGGACCTCACGCTGACGATATCTAGTGCAACGTAACCAAAGTCGTGATATGCCTGGATCCTGTTGGCGCTCTGAATAGCGCGACCATTGAAGTACCACTCGATCTGCATGGTCATGTCGTTGAGCGGCTCAACGCGAGCTTCAAAGTGAGCTCGTTGACCTTCAACAATCTTGTTGGTGCCCTTGAGCGGACCAAGGAAGCGGGGCTTCTGAGTCACGGTTGTTTCTTCTTGGAGGCTGCGACCCATACGGCTGGAAACGAGAAATGATTTGTGATATTGGTTCAATGGTAAATCAGTTATATGCAAGTAAGTTTATAATTGAAAAATTATTTTCACTCGTCAGGAATTACTTGTACCGATCCATTCACTGGACCCTGTACCACAAAAAAAATAGAATAGAGAGAAACCAGTAGCTATAAACCAGAGACAGAAGCTAATGGTGCATATCTACATACATGAAACACACTAAACCACATTCCTCACACATGAAAATTCTAAATTTACTCTAAAATGAATTAGAATCGTCATCATGAAATATAAAAGAAATTGAATATAATATTCTCTCAGCCAGCTGATAATTGTTACTTCCATATAATATAATCACAAGGTGCAGTTTGCTGAATATAAAATCAATGTAATTCAGCAAAGTTCGTCATCACACAAGTTTATTGAATATTACCCCGCAGCTTACCTCGAGTCCTCCAGATATTGTATCTTCTCAAGGCCACCTGGATGTTGGCTGTCCATGATAATATCTTTCTTGCTAACAACAGTCATTTGCGCAGCGGTATTTGCCTGGCCAAGAGTGTTGTAAGCGCGACATGTGTAAGTGCCGATATCGTGAACGGTCACATACTTGATGGTTAGTGCCACATAGCCGAAGTTGAAAAAGGTCGTGATGCGAGAGCCTAGACCAAGGAGAGAGACGTCAGTTGTGTTCAACAAGTGTTATTATATGATTACTTGAAGTAAAATTTCTGATTGTAAAATTTAGAGAACTTTTATTTTCACCAATTTGAAACTGATTTTGTTAAAAAAATAAAAAGGTTCAAAAACGCAGTTTTCCAGACACCAGTAGTGCGAGTTTGAGTTTATGAGACATATTATCTAGTATGATGGTAACTGTTTCAGAAAATGGTTTATGATCTGAATTAATTTAAAAGTATATGCCATCATCCTATTTGTCTGGAAAATACTACTATCTTGAAGTTTAGTGCACCGGTATCTGTTTTGACGAATATAATCCTATGAGGATAGAAAAAACATTCAACAGGTAACTCACTTGCTTCCACTGGGCGGCCATCTTTGAGCCACTCCACTCTCAGCGTGGAGTCACCAATGGGCTCCAGCCTTGCCTCAAAGTGGGCAAATCCTCCTTCCCTGATATTCAATTGATCCTTGATCGGAGACTTGAACTCGGGCGGGGAAGTGCTCTCTGGTGCTTCTTGCACTTGACGGTACTGTTGTTGTTGTTGGTACGCTTCGAGTTGTTCCACTTTCTCGATGTAACGTTGCTGTTCCGGGATTCCTAGATCTCCGGTCACGCCAGTCTTGCCTGGTAGGACACAGAGTGGGTGAGAGGGTCAGATTTTGATTCTTGATTCAAAAAGATACTGCATATACTGCAACTTTGGTTTGATACCAAATACTTAGTTTGATCTCGAAATGGATGACTCCAGAAGGTAAAGTCGACTATAAATAATTCATTATTATTTGAGTTTCTATACATTTGTAAAATTTTAAATAAAATGTGCTCTCTCTCTCTCTCTCTCTCTCTCTCTCTCTCTCTCTCTCTCTCTCTCTCTCTCTCTCTCTCTCTCTCTCTCTCTCTCTCTCTCTCTCTCTCTCTCTCTCTCTCTCTCTTTCTCTCTCTCTCTCTCTCTCAGGGGCCTAGTAATCAACTACTAGGAGAAATTTTAATTTCATAGCAGCACAATAATTTTACTGTTCAATTAATAATTTTAAAAATCATGTCTTGAAATTATCAATTGATCAGTTCATAAGACAGTAATTTTCTCAGTATTTTTTTTGCCAGGCAAAACAAATTTGTACTATTTTCATAGAGATAAAAATACTGCGGGCAATCATCTTTCGGGAAGAAAATAATCAAACATGAATGTCTGTTGAATCTAAAACTAAAACTAAGTTCAAGAAAGAACAAATGAACTCACTGTATACGCCGAGCGTAGACTGGCTAATTGCCTCGCCCAACCTGTTGATTGCTCTCACTGTGTATGTACCCGCATCTTCAGCCCGTAGGTGCAAGATGTTGAGTGAGACGTAGCCGAAGTTGAAGATGGTGGTCGTGCGAGAGCTGGCCGTTATCGGTTTACCATCCTGTAATAACATTCAGATGAATCAGTTGTCAGGATCTACTCACCAAGATTACTGGCAAGAATTGGATAATACTTTGGAAAGAGTTTTGAAATACTGTTTAGGCCTACTATTATACAAAAAATATGTAGTGATACATGCTACAGAAATTGTGAAATGTGAGGAGAGTAATTTTATTTGAAGAGTAATTTTAAATTTCAATCCTAACATACAATCAGAATAGAGAACGATGGAGGGAGCTCGTAGGAAGAGAAGAAGAAATAGAGGATAGGCCTAGCAGTAGTGAAGAAGAGGAGGAAGAAGTCGGAACTGGCAGGAACCGATTGATATGAGAAGTCTGCCCTAGAAAAACTGGTGGAAACACACCCTGGCCCAATTTAATTGGTTATCTGGGTTTGAGATATATATATAATCCAAAATATCACATTGGGAATATTTGAAAAAATTATAATCACGTACATTTACTTTATTAGTCATTACGGACTCAATTCAGATGAATTTTTTAAACAAGATTATAATATTTTTTGGGGTCTAACGTCTGACGTAAGTATTATAGAATATAGATGTTATGCATTTTAGTTTATTTTAGTTTAGTTTATATTTTTCATGTATGTATTTCTAAGAAAAATACTTTCTCATTCGTTTTTTAAGTCGACTCTTATTTGAATAAGTTCTCACCTTGTACCACTCCACTTTCATGGTGGGGTCGCTGACAGGGGTCAACTGTCCCTCGAAGTGGGCATTGCGCCCCTCCTGCAGCTCGCCCAGTTGTTGGAGCGGACGGATGAACGTTGGCCGTTGGGCAGACATCTCTTCGATGCTCTCCGTGCGCTGATACCGCGAGTAATCTTCCAGCTGGTTGATATACTGGAGACTCTCGGGATGCTGGCTAGACTGCTCGATGCTAGCTCGGCCTAGTACAATATGATAATGAAATTAGATCAATCAGCATACTACGCATTGTGTCAATTACATGTGATGAAAGTTGTTTGGCATTCTTCAGGAAAGTCAGTTTACTCTAATATCCAAGTTTTTCTAAGTTATGGTATGATTTTGAAAATTCAGAGAGTAAGTATTCAGGAAATTAACTGTTACATCATCCATTTTCATCTGGACTGATGTGAATTAGTCCTATAAATCGTAGTATGAATATACATTTTGTAAGAGACTTCAAGAATATATTACTATTGATGTAATTTTTATGATACCTGTCATTGCTGCCCGCACGTGGATAATTATTAATATTCGTAACTTTGATAAGTAGAGCATGTAGATTCAGTGGTAGAGAAGTGTGAGGTGCATTTACCTGTGATAGAGAGCATAGCCTGTGAGTCAACGCAGCCAGAAGCGCTTGTTACACGGCAGACATATTCACCGCTGTCCTCGTAGATTACGCTGATCAGATCCAGCGCTATGAAACCAAAGCGGAAGGTAGTCGTAGCGCGGGAGCCTGGAATAAAATAAAATAATGTTGGTGTGTGACTTTCTGCAGAACATTTAAAACGTCAAGTTCATTTCTCTAATAAATACTGAGTTGTATCTAAACACTAGGAAAAGTATCTTGAATCAGTATTCATCTCTTGTAGTAACAATATTCTATTTTATCTTTCAATTGACATTTCCAAGAACCTCCTTTCTCGAGTAGTATTCAATAATAATAAAATCACAGCTGCTCTATTGAACTAATATGATGTGATAAGATAAGATGTGATACCTATTCAGGGTAGACCAGTGTATTGAAATATTTTCTCATACATGAACACAGAGTTGAGAAAATCTAGCTCTGAGCTATCTACTCACTTGCTGCCAGCGGTCTGCCGTTGATGAACCACTCAACTTGCATAGTTGGATCACCAACTGGCTCGATCCTCGCCTCGAAATGTATCCGGCCTCCTTCTACTTGCGAGATGTGCCTTAACGGTACGATGAACGTTGGCGGCGGATAAGTGCGATCAGACTCTGATTGTGGAGCATGAGGCTTGGCACGCTCAACATGTCGCAAGTAAATTACTTCTGGACCAGGAGCCAGTCTGGATAAAAAACCGAGCAACAGGTAAGATCATTAAAGTAAAAATCATTATTCATCATAAAACTACGATAACTAAAGATTTTTCTCTTGATAACAAAATAATGTTATTAGGCCTACTATTGTTAAAATAATGCACTGTCTATTTTAGAGTGTACAATTTTACTAATGTTATAAAAAATCCATGTGAGCAGATATAAAGAGTATCTATGGAGAGCTGCATCTATGGGAAAACAGATGACTAGAAGCCCCCAGTCAACCTGAACCACATTGGCAAGAACCTATCAAGGTATTGTGCTTGTATACTTACTCAGGTTCGATGACCTTGGTAGGCTTCGGCAGGTTGAGTCGCCGCGGTTGCGGTGTCGACCCCTTGGGCTGCTCAACAAAGAGTCTTGCCCGTGAAGCGGTGGAGCCTAAAAGTTAAAACACTCACATAAGTCTTACATCTCTGACAAAATAAGATAGAACCTGTAACATTCTGTACAGTACACTGGTGCAATGAGTCTGACAATGTTTGACAAGGTCTGAGAAAGTGAGATAGTCTTTTACCTGCAACATTCTGTGCGGTACACTGGTACCATGCCGCATCCGACGCCTTCGCTCGTGGTATATCAAGTGTCGAGGCTCCACCGTCTATCGTTATGAACACGTCAGGCCCGCTGACCAATGCGATGCCGTCTTTTTGCCACGTGATGCGCGGGATTGGCGTGCCCACAGCACGTGCATGGAGGGAAACAGGCTCACCCTCCTTCACGTTCACTGTAGTGAAGCGTTCTACAAATTTCGGTGCTACTACTTGCTCCTTTTCGATTACGTTTAAATTACACTGGAAAAAACAAAGCAATGAAACTTATTGAATAATTGTGCAGATGGGCCTGAATAACTTACTCATTCCTGAAGATATAGCCTACATCACTCAACTATATACATTACTAAAATCTCAGGAATCCTGTGAAGCTATAGTCCATCTGTTCTCAGTTTGACCTTACTGCTAAATGGCACTATGTAGTACTATGTATCAACTTCATTGCAGACAATTCAGTTGCAATGATTCAAACATCAACAATGGTTATTCATTGCCATGTGCGGAAAATTTTCAGGATATTAAACTAATTGGTAATTATTGTTTTTTGAATTGTTATTTACCTGGAAGGACGTTTCTCCTCCCTTATTCCGTGCCACACACTGCACGACACCGGCGTCCATCCTGCTCACATTCGTAATCATCAACGCGTGATTGCCAGACTCGTTGACAAGTATCTTGTGTGTGGCGTCATCGGCCACCTGTCGTCCATTGATGTACCACGCGACCTCGGGGTACGGTCGTCCAGTGACGCGGCAGTCGAAACGTGACATTTTGCCTTCGGTTGCATCGCGGTCACTGCACACACGTACAAAGTTGGGCGCGAGAGTCTTTGAACTGTCGGTTGACTCCACGGCGGTGACTGTCTCGACGCGTGAAGACTTCATCATCATTTCACTAAACACAACAATAAGTATGATCATCATGGTGAGAATGATGAAATTATAACCTGAAACATTACTTCAAATAGAAATATCACTGTTGTTTGAGTAGATTTTCAGCATTGATTGAAGGAAATGATAAAATCCAGAAATCATTCTATGTATCAATTTAGTTAAAAGTATAAAAACTATGGAAATTTTCCAAGTTTAGTGAAGACATGGTTGGATCATTTCTGATCATTGAATAACTTCAAGGCAGATATCTTTGGGTTTGATAGAATTTTTTAATTAAATACTTTTCAGATTACAAATCTCTATCTGTATCTAAATATCTCTAATAATTAGTCGGAATGATACAAATTTCCTAAACTATTTCATGACAAATAATCTGAATGAAGTAGTTTGATTTGAAGAGTGAAGTAATTAACTACCGTTGTTGCTCGTTGAGATCTTGTGCCGCCTCGATAGCAAGGTAAGCTGATGATACGACACAGCCTTGCGGATTCTCAGCCAACAGTGTGTAATGACCTGAGTCCTCCGAGCTGGTCTGTACGACCTTCAAAGATGCTTGCTGATTGGAGAAGCTTGTTTGGTATTTCTCGGATGGCGCGAGACGCTGACCATTCTTGAACCAAGTCAGCTAAACATAACAGAAACCATTGGAGATATTAAACAACTATGTTGAACATACAGAACACTTTATTACAGTATTATGATTTTTAAAAATAATTTTCTACTGTGGGACTCACCGTTTTTTTTTTTTTTAATTTTCATATGCTTCTCGATTTTTAAAAGTTTTAAATCTCTATGTTTTTAAATATTTTATATTTTATTTTTCATTCAAACTATTTTTGATAATGCAATTTTATGCTGATGATTTGGTTTCACAAATTTTCTTTGATCTTGTATTTCTTCATAAAATCTAATGAGGTCTGGCTTCACTTCTTTTGATCATTCATTAATCTCTTTGATATTTAGGTTTTTTATTCTTGAGATTTTACCCAAGTCGAGGACCTGTGTTATTAATTGTTAACCCCTTGGTATGAATATTGGTGAAATGGCATGTACAAAAAATAAGAGTGAAATGCTGAAATATGATCTCACCCTTGGTTTCGGGTTAGCTGTGATCTTAGCCTGGAATGTGGCATCAGATCCTTCAGCCAACTTCGAGTTTCTCGGTTTCTGAGCAATCTGTGGCGGCGCAATCGGGCCGGACGATCGCTCGATCGTTTGACTAATCTCCATGTCGGACTCGCCCACAAAACGGCGCGTCAATGACTCGCGGAAAGACACTTCACGCAGGATGCGGTACTCGAACGTGTCAACTTTGAAGTCCTGGCATAGAGCACAAATCAAGCATTAGCATTAGCATGGCAAGTCGTATCGAAGACTATTCAGATGGGAGCAGTGAATTAATTTGAACCAATACTCAAAAGAATGAAATAGAATAAAATGTGGCATAGCTACTGCAGGGGCAGCCAAGGCAATTCCTCTAAGGTCCTCAGTCTCAGGGAGAGCCTTATTATATCATCTCAAATGCGTGGTGTAGGCAGGGTTCTCAAAAGATAAAAATTCACTTTACTGCTATTTGTATAATCTAGAAAATACTTTCTAATGTTGGAGTGGAATTATTTACAATTGGAATTATAATATTCAAGGATCAATTTATGGAAAGGACAAATGTAGTTTGAGAAGGGTGGGAGGAGGGAGGGGGGGAGTGTATTGGATGTAATCATATGAAAGTATGACTAAGATGTTTGGCTATGGTGGCTGCTGAAGCCTTATGTATGTACTATACATTGTATAGTATCCTAATACAAAAGTGCTTGAAAAACGAAAAAGTTCAATAAACGAAAACGACTCATATGAGTCATTTGCTCTGCATAGCTCCTAGTTACGCCACTGAGAATTGAGGTGGCATTTGACTTTGAGAATGATATAATATCTTCAATATTTCATTTGGGTCATCTTTACTACTGACATTTTGTTGATATCATCCAAGTGATGTAGTACCTCTGTAATGGTGTGTCCATTTGAGTATGTGGTGCTGCCATTTGTTTGTTGGAAGCGCTGAACGGTGGACTGTTGACGAGACTGTTGTTGTGGCTGTTGAGGCTGCGGAGGCATCGCTTGCCCTTCGGGCTGAATGTAGACGGAGCAGATGGCTTCGCCATATTGGTTACGCGCCGTGCATGTATACTCGCCCTCGTCGCCAGGACCGATATGGTTGATGAGCAAAGAAACATTCCCTGTGGTTTCTTCGTACACCATCTTATATTTGCCTGACTCTGAGAAACATGAGGAAGAGACATCAGTTATGTCTCAAATATAATAAAGCAGGTACACTAGAAAAGTGTTTATATTTTCATGACTTGAGACATTTATTCTGAGAAAATATGCAAATTTTCAAGTTATAAAAGTTTCTCAATGGTTCTTAATTGACAATTTTGTAATTGTCACAATTTTCAATACACCAATATAATATTTTATATAATTATAGATCAATTGTAAAACCACTATAAAATAAAGGGTTGATATTAACAATTCTTTACAAAATAACCCGGATTTAAATGATATTGATAACAGTTCAGAATGGAATATTAAAATGTAATGCTAGTGTTGCTGTCTCGTGAATCTATAGACGAAGATCACTTAGTCTCTCCACGTATATATTGTTGAATATCTTATTGATTTCAACATTTTGGCAGCCTGGCGGGGACATATCATGTTTCTATGTTTTTAAAATAGTTCCTATTTGGAGATTCCATTTTGTTTATAGCTCCGAGATATTTATTTGTCTCAGTCCCTGATTGTAAAAGATCTTACCGAAGAGGGGAGCACCCTTTCTTGTCCATGAGACGACTGGTTTTGGCAGGCCCTTGACTCGACCTTCGAACAAAGCATTGCCGCCCTGTGCAAATCGGGCGTTGCGGAAGATTTGTTCGAAGACTGGTGGGGCGATATCTATCGGTCGACTACCAAATCTGTAACAGCAAGAAATAGAGTATTGTTAATTTCATTTATTTATATATTCATTTATCAATATTCATTTATATATTTCATTCATTTATTTATTCATGCTTAATTTATATCAATGAATAGATATGAAAACTTAGAATAGTTCTGGACAAAATAATAAAAATAATACGTAATAATAAAAATGAAATGGAATTTTGGTACATATCAATGATATGATACTCCTTTGTATGTAAAATGAATAAGGGAAATAAAACATGTACCCACTGGCTTGAAACTTTTTAATGAATGTACAGAAATAAATTAAAGCAAGACTCACATAGGCCAAAGCCTGTGTGTGGGAGAGGAGGTCAAAAATTTGTTCAACTAGTATAAAGTATCCAAACAATAATTGTTTGGAATTATTTGTTTTGGAATTAATTGTTTGGAACTACAAACAATAATTAACCAAAATGCCGGTAAATCGATTCTGCATTTGTCACCGCATTATTGCTTTGATTTTTTTAAATTATGAAGAAGCAAGTTTTTTAAATAACGTTTTCTGACACTGCACACTCTCATTTCTTGAATACACTGACAATGGTGATAATAACAGTATTAACTAACACAAACAGAACAGTTCTGGGCAATTCTGGGTAGAGTTATTTATGATTCTTGAAAAAGTTGTGAGTCATCATGGTATCCTCACACACACCTAGTTTTTCATGCATATTTATGGGTACTTAAGTGTGACGTTTGACTTTGATGTGACTGTGACAATCATTAATCATAAAACAAGCCTATTCATTTGAGTGAAAAAGTGTTTGTACACAAGGTTGAAAATTATTTTAAAACAGTATGGAAAATGTATAATTCTTATTGTCCAGCAATTGAAAATAAAAATAAAAAGTGAGCTGTCATCATGTTTACTATTCGCTTAAATTATTTTGTTATTAACTGTTCGACGATCACCAGTGTTGAAAACATTGACAAGTTTTCGATTCAAATGGGTTTTTTAGAATTTATATAAAATATGTACACTTGCGGGCACATGAAATATTGTTTTGGAGTTCAAATTTAAAAAACATTTAATCATAATGTTGCTGCTTATTTTATCATTGACTCTACGAGGAATGGGTTTGTCCATGGTTTGCTAGTTGTAGTTTGTTTGCTTTACGTAAATTTCTTTCAGAATCCATACATATTAATGTGACTCCATTGACCCCCTCATATGACTGCGAGAGTATCTTGTTAGTACATTTATGAATCTACTTTCACTATTATTCCAAACTTTCGGATAGGTTCAGCTTGCTCTGAATGTGTTGAAAATATGTCAAGCTGACTTTTGCTTCTAGAATCTTAACACTGCATGTGATGTAAGAACACTGCTCACTTATTTATAACTGATATCCCATTTCATTTGATTTCCTATATACCCCCAAATTCTCGATTTTAATCATTAACGAAATTCAATTAACGTTATGCGAGTATAATAAATTCTTATTTGTTTCAAAAGTATATAATCTTCGTATTTCATTATCGTGATTCAAAAATAAAATGAAAAAAATTCTTCAATATTTAGTCGGAACAACCATTAGGATTTGTCATCTAGGATCCTTACTATACTGAAGAATTTATACTTGAGAAATTTCGTATAGTTCCCAAAACGCATAGAAACGTATTAAAAAAGTAAATTCTCAAAACGTTCTTCGCAGGGTTTTGAAAGGGGACTACACGACTACCCCCCCAGACTGCTCACTACTTACTCCCTTTGCCTCTGTCTTCACAACTTATTCGTCTATAGTTTAAGTAAGCCTAAGGCACGATTCTGTCCTCACTCGAGGCGTTGAAATGACAAGAAACTGCAGAGATAATATATTAATTATATATATCTACGGAATAGTAATTGTCAGGGTATTTGCATGATTCATCCCCTTGAACTAGGCAAACGCGTTATGTGTTGCCGCGTTGATGGTTGAGCTGGAACATATCGACTTATCTTTGGATTGGTTATTATATATATATATATATATATATATATATATATATATATATATATATATATATAAATATATATATATATATATATATATATATATATATATATATATATATATATATATATATATATATATATATATATATATATATATATATATATATATATATATATATATATATATATATATATATATATATATATATATATATATATATATATATATATATATATATATATATATATATATATATATATATATATATATATATATATATATATATATATATATATATATATATATATATATATATATATATATATATATATATATATATATATATATATATATATATATATATATATATATATATATATATATATATATATATATATATATATATATATATATATATATATATATATATATATATATATACACCTTGAGATCCAAACCATTACATCACTGCTATCTTACTTTTCATTATTGATTTCTATGATAATAAAGAAGGATTTGTTTTAATCGCGTACAGTTGAGAGGTGACACCTGTGGCTTGGAGTTAATAGGTATCTTAATAGCTTTGAGTGATTCACAAAAATTACATTATATATATTTTTAGATCAAAACGGCTGATCCGATTTGAGTGAAAGTTCGGAATAATGTGCATCATTATTATATTAAAATTTCATGAGAATTTGAAATGTCTCGGATGAAAATTATTTCACGAATATTTTCCTCTGGGTTATTCTAAAGGGATTTTTGAAAACTTTAAAATGAGTTTTCTCAAAAGTGGTTCAACCGATTGCGCTTCAAAACTATACAGTATCGAATTAGATAATGACACTTGTGTATGCCAAGTTTTAACTGATTTTGAATTCTTGTTTGACCTGTGGAGCGCAAAAAAAAAAAAAACAGTCACTTTTTTTTCGGGTATGGCGAAATTGAGTCTTCGCTTCGCTCATCCAATAATATGACATTTTGTGAGGTTGTGAATACATCCAGTCACATTAAACATGTGAGATGCTGTTTTGTTACAAGAGCTGATCCTAGAGTTTAAACATAGAATAAAGAACTACTATGGTTTAAACAATCTCGATAACGAACGTGAGCTACAATAATTTCACAGCATGATTATTGATGGAGGTAAATTTCAATTCTAATATAAAGCAAACTCTTTTCGATATTTTGAGAGTTCGATAAGATGATCAATTGAAATGTAAGTTGAAGTTAGGTAGAAGTTAATATTGAGTTTAAGGAAAGAGTTTAATCACCTTATGAATGTATCTTTGAACAATATTCCAAGGAAGGATGTTTAAGCTCAGTAAATTATGATGCGGTATTGAATATTCTTTGGTAATTTTATTTTTAAATGCTGAGTGATTTTTTCTTCATTCGATTGATACAAGATTTGAACTGCTGTACGTCTTAGCTGCTGTTTATAAATTTAAATGGCAGCATCAGAACATTAGAATAAAAACTCTTTTTCGATCAGAATGTAGATGACGTTTTTATGGACCTAGACAGACAAAATAGATGGCAAGCCTGTTAAATGCGTATTTGTAATTTTTTATATCAAATAAGTTCTAAACATATTAGACCTGTAAATTGAACGATCCAGAGAGCTCGTCTAAATTTAGTTCACATCAAGCCAGGGTTCTTCACACTTTTCGGTGGTCACGAACGCCCGTCTCTCCTTTCCTCTAGCATTATCGTTCAGGTGTTTCAACCCACCAACATCAAGTGCTGGCATTAGTTCACAGAGCCATATGTTTCTCTCTGTACTCAAGTCAATACAATAAACTTGCTCTGAATGTAAACACGATCACAACAATTACTTAAAAGATAAGCAATTACTTGAGGGAGGTGAGGAGGGGGTGGGGGTATACAATTACAGCTGTTTTGACCATAGAGGTTTAAAATAGCTGAGAACAAAGCATCTGTTTAGCGCGAGAGACACGAGTGTTGGTGGTGAGGCTGCCAACTCTACATCACGAGAAAATGTTCACTGTCTTTTCCGAGCAAGATATTATTTTACAATCTTTCAATAAGTGATATGTTCAGAGTTATACTCAGCTAGTAAACAGATTAATGTTATGCTTTCTCTAATTCTTGCTGAGAAAATAATAATCACGAATAATTATTATCACTTTATAAGTTCATTGATGAGCGTAGCGAAGTCTCCATCCCACTCTTATAGGGCTTTGTCTGTGTGTTTTTTTTTTTTTTTGTTTTTTTTTTTTTTGTTTGTTTGTAAGCACTCCACAGGTCGCAAGGGTTGACTGATCAACATGAAACTTTTTTTGTACACGCAAACTCATCCAACTTAGAACTGTATAGTTTTTGGGATGAATCGGTCGGACCGATTTTGAGAATCATCATCTCAAAGTTTCTAAAAACCCCATAAGATTTGGCTGGGCGGAAAATGTTGAAAAATAAAATCTCTCCAAATGGGATGAAATTTTCTCTAAATGTGTATACATAGATTTTACACATTATTACGATTTTTTAAGCAATTCTGATCAGTCGTTTTGAAGAAAAAAAATAAAATGACTGATAATATTCATAAAATATATCATAAAAATTATGACAGAATTAAGTTGTCGAGATTCACTGCTTTCTAGATTCAAGAGTTGACCAACAATGAAGTATTTTTTATATGCGTCAAGGTGTGTAGAATACCAGAGTCAATGAAGTGGCAAGAGTAGAACTTCTTTAACGACTTTTATAGCTTATTCAGATATCAAGGTGTGTAGAATACCAAAGTCGATAAAGTAGCAAGGGTAAAACGATTTCAAGGACTTTTATACCTTATTGAGATATCTCGCTCATCTTACAACGCATATTTCGCGTTTGACTAGTGCTAACCATAGTCACGTAAGCTACATCACTATCGTCTATCTGTAGTATTTAATGAAAAAAAGCTGAACGATTTAAACATCCAAAAATTATTATCCTCAGATATGCTACTGTGGAAAATCATGACACTAGTCATGTGACAGTAGTGACAAGAGTAATATTTCCTGTCGGTAAGTTAGCAGTCTGACCGCCAACACACCGCGTCATAAAACAGCTGTTGCCGAAACAGCAGGATCTTAGTTATAAACTCAACAAATTACAGCACATGATTAATTGAAAGGCAACGTGTCGGCAGTGTTGATTACAGACTTTTCTCTTGGGGGGGGGGGGGGCTTGGAAAATTCAGGGGGGGCGTGAAATAGGCGATGGCACATATATTGGAAAGTGGAGGCACCAAGGGCGGATTCTGGTTAATTCATGGGGGGGGGGGCAGTTTTGAAAAGAAAATGCCATATGAGAACAGTTGTACAACGGCCTGTTATCGCGAGCCGGCGACCCACGGGGGGGGGGGGGGGGGGGGTAAGGGCCCTTACTGACCCCGCAGGGAATTTTTTAAAATTACACCTAGTATATACCGTGTTTGAGATGCCGAAATCATTTCACTTGAAAAATTAAAAATAGTGCCAGAGCCAATATTTGTAGCTGCAAGGTCGTTTCATGTCATTTTAGTGCCCCGGGCAAGCACTCAATTGTGCGTCCCAAAAACTGAGTGTGCATATGGAAGGTGAATGCAAGGAGGGAGGACCCATGCCCCGCAGGGACATTTTTGAAAATTTCCTTTTTCCAATAAGATTCTACAGGTTTCAGTAACTACACGTAATTTCTGGAATACATGGATTCTTCACTGTGATAACAAGACTGATTTTGCCACATAACTGTTCTAAGCAAATAAAACGCTGAATTAATTTAACATTCAATAACAATGATATTTGAATAAGAACATTTACTCCATCCAGTGATGTGAATAGAATGAAATTCAATTTATACTTTGAGGTATGCGATTACTGATAGAAAGTCAAAAATGAGTGCCGAAAGCGGGGCGCTTTCGGCACTCATTTGTCACTCATTTGATTCGGCAATCGGGCAGCCGCCCTCTTCGCCCACCTCTACAAACGACCCTCGTCGTTATTATCATCGTTATTTACAAAAATAGTAATATATAAGTCACAAACTGAGAGAAGCACGGCATAGTGTTGTTTGTTGATTCTTGCCAACTGAACTACAAAGGATCTGAATCTGATGAGGATGAGGATCTGAAGGATCTGAAAGTGATCTGACATTTCATAATGCGTATAAGTAAAATTCATTTTCAATGCAATTATATAAAATATGAAATCGTGACAAACATACATAGTCTTTATTATATAATATTAATTTCTTTCCTCTTCTCTTCGATTTTTTTATTTAATAATTTCTCTTCTTTTTGTCGCTACTAATTCATGGAGGCGGGGGAGGCGATCGCCCCTATCACCACCCTTGAATCCGCCACTGGGAGGCACCTGACGGAGTGCTTTTTCAATAAGATGAACATGTCGAAGTTAATATTTGAATTCACTAGAGCAACAATTAGAATAATAATACATTCAATCAGGTACCACACAGCACTCGAGTATGCTTCCATAAGTAGGCTACAGTAACCAAATTCGTCGCTGTTCGAACAAAGATCTTGAAAGTATTTCTCTGAACGTATGAAAAATTATAAAAATATGTAATTTTTCATAAATAAATTGACTCTATAAGTAGAGAGTATACTTGATTCAAATTATGGTATGAAGCATATTGAATACCATGGGATGGGGCTCAGACGTGTCCCAGGGTGGGGGGGGGGCGCTGAGCCCCCCCCCCCCTCCCCCCCGGGACATGCCTGAAATCATCACTGCGTGTCGGTATTTCGAGACGGATGGCTGGCAATGTTGGACAAATAATAACAACAACAGAATGTGTGAAATACAGATTTAGGCCGTATAAAAGAGGCTGTTTTTACTTAAAGTTGATCGCATTAATTTATCAAGTAATATAATGTTAAATTGTGCAGTTATATACACAATCCGTAATATAATTTTCCGTAATTTTTGAGATGTTGAGATTAGATGTCGATTATTGACAATAATATTTGCAAATTACTATATTGGTTATATTGTAATACAATATTACAGTAAGTTCTAGTGTATAACATCATATAAGTATTTAAGAATAAATAATGAAATATATTCAATTGGAAGGTAACAGCAAAACACAAATAGAAAAAAAAGAGGAATGACAATATTATCTGAACTTACGCTGGTTGACTTGGAGTTTGTTGCAAAACCATTCCCTGGACTGAAAACAAAGAGAAAAACGATATTAGTAATGTTATTTAATCGGAATCATCAGAGGACATACTAGACATGCTCATTGCAAATCATATTTGTTCTTTTGCGCACCAAATTCTAGAACTATAGGGCTATATGTGTACATTCACAATTCAATAAAAATCAATACGAAATCTTAAATTGGGAACTCTATCATCTACACCGATTACCTCATCAGTCTTTCCCAGGAGGCATACGTCACTGAAATGGATTAATCGAAGATAATTAGGAAGTTAACTATAATTACTAATTCGGTACCAACTAATTATAATTACTAATAACTATATTACTAAAGGTCAGATTGGTAATGAATTAATACTCGTAGGCTCGTCGTTAGGCCTATACGTATAAATAACGTATTTAATTATAGTTGGTCTCATCTATTATACAATTCGAACTTTTATCAGTGCATGTTGATCTAATTGCAATTGCTATTTTGTTTAAGAAAGGTCACGCAATTCTCAGGAATCTCAGTTCTACCTCCGTATACTTGCATAGCATTTAACTTGCTGATGCAAACAATTCCAACTATTCTTCATCGATATACCACTTGACAAATACCAAGAGATAACTGGAGTACCCGACCGACAATCTCTCTCTTCAAATAGCACGAGCGATCGGATGTGTCGACCCGCCTATTCACTTTATTCCAACACTTGAATTAAAGGAATAATGTTGAAGATCAAAACCCTTGTATTGGAGGTTATTTTCAGACCAAAATAAATATTTGTGTAGGCTATTATTAATATGCTTGCATTCTCTTTCTATACGGAACGGAAGTTGAGAAACGTATAGGCGAGTCCCCTTATTATTAATGCAAATCGGTTCGTTAATTTGTTCTGTCATATTTGTGAATATGGTTATTGTACTCCAGGCACTGATAGCTCAGTGGTATCGCGCCCGCTCCATGTAACTGGGAAATGAGGTTAGATCGGACCTCAGTTCGATTTCCTTCACCGTTCATATTTACAATAGTATTTTGTAGTTTACCTTTGAAGTCTATAGGTAAATGCAGGAATGATTCCTCCTAACTACCTAAGAAACCTCATCTCATTAATTGTTCATCGAACGCCAATTGCTATTCATTATTATTTGAGCGCGTCACCATCGATTCATAAATGTAGGTCTACTGATGACTACACTGACCGAAGAAGGTGCATGGATGTGCAGTCTATGACACAAAGGTCGTAGCAACCATCTGAGGAAGATCATGATATACTTGATGTCCATCGTTGTTGCGATATCACCCGTATATCTTCAATTGTTCAACCATCACATTCTATCATTATATTTTAATATATAAAATCGACCACGAGTCCATGACAACAAAAAACTTAGATTTACTAAAAAGGGTCTATTTATAGTTTTTTCAGTTTTTTCCAATTCGAATAGAAATTGTAGGCCTATCAGGAAGTATATGTATATATATATATATATATATATATATATATATATATATATATATATATATATATATATATATATATTTTGATTTTAACAATCGAAAAATACATCACTCACGCATTTCAAAAGTAGGCCTGAGTGAGAACTATTTCAGTTCATGAATGTATATAATATTATGAAATTGACTCTTCATTACTTGGAATGAATAATATGAATACTAAAGTTATTTCCAATGGCTTCTCTTTATGCAGGCAAGATTCTGAGGAGTATTATTACTTACCACACGTATATAGCATCACCCCCTACTCGCTTACATATTCTATATTCTCTCTGCTCGATTTGAAGACTACTACTCCTCCAGGAGACGCTCCAGAACCCCCAAACTCATTCCAGACCTAATGTCATCCAGCTATATTTGTCACAGGAGTTATTTGAGGATTTTCTCTCTGGATGAGACAAGTCTAGGTCATTAGGGTGGTTATTGTCTTTCATTCATTGCTTCCTTTTAATACGCTATAAATAACACAGCGCCCCTTTTCACAAACAGACAGACGGGTTTTTATTATTGTTTGCATTTTCAAGATTTCCATCTATTATTCCTGATGAATCCTAGTAATTACGTGAAGTGTTGAGAATACTGGTAAAACATCTGTTACGTTCCTGCTGTTGCTTTCAACGTCAGACAGCTTCTGTTGTATATTTTTTTACGGTGAGATGTTCAATTTACATAATATGAACTACAAAATCAGATAATATATGTATATATATATATATATATATATATATATATATATATATATATATATATATATATATATATATTTATACATATATACATATATATATATATATATATATATATATATATATATATATATATATATATATATATATATATATATATATATATATATATATATATATATATATATATAACTGAACAATAATCTTTCAGAATTGGCTTTCTGCATCTGCTTTTGAATTATCCAGTAATATTTTTAATTTTTAATACACATTTGATGCTGTAAACCGTCGTGTATAAAATATATGTTCACCACAGCTTATTTTATTTTTATTTATATTTGGATTTTAACGACGCATTATACTGATGGCTACGATCTATTGGCGTCGGTGGATGATGAATGAGATGATGGGATGATGAGATGAAAGGTTATTTTATTAGGTGTTTTGGATGGTGGGAAGGAGTCGATCGTGGTCTGTTGTTAAGGAACAATCCCAGTATTAACCTGAACGACAGAGGGAAACCACGAAAAACCCCTGTCAGGATGGTCGACCATGGCGGGAATCGAACCCCGGTCTCCCGAATGACGGTTCAGTGTGTTACCACTCGGCCATGCGTCTCGGTTTCACCACAACTTGCTGACACTTTTTCGAACAATAATTTGTTGAATTAATTTCTGTTATTGGTTGTTATTTGGAGGCAATTGTATCAAAAGCGTCTATTATAGGACTACGTTCGACGCCCAAAACCAGCAGTCAAGACTGACTGGACGAAACAGCTAAGCGATAGTGCTCAGGATAGGGGTGTGTTGTTTCTGGTCAGCAAAAGTGGATTAGATCTGTAACTATGTATGCATGCATGTATTACGTGCTTGCGTTGACAGTTCTTAGTAAATACAGTGACGCGGGATGAGGAAAGGCGAGGACGTCTCTCCATACCTCGCTCCTCTGTCATTCTCTCCATTCTTCTCTCCCTCTCTCACATTCTCACTTCTCTCTCTCTCTCTGTAATACATGCACACATTCATAGTATCTCTCTCTCTAGCACTATTCCCCTCATGTACCTCTGACGAGACCGACTATTTCTGTTTGGGATCGCGTTACGGGACCCCATTTTAGGAGCACGCCGCCGCGACGCTCACGACGCTAGCTGGCCTCCATGCCGAGCAACGTAGGTTAAGAGCGGAGGCGGCAAATTTATACAATTTGATATACATTCTTCCCACTTCTTTCTATAAATCTTTTGGTACACACAATTTCTTGATCAATTACATAATATTGTCTTTGAGTTTTATTAAATGGCGGAATTATCAATCAGGAGTCATTCTTAGGCCTAACTTCAAATTATACCACACTTTGTTTACTTGTTAGATTATATTATAACTAAATACACTTTATATTTTGATTCCTCTTACGTAAGAAATTTCTCCGCAACATCAGAAAAGAAGCGGTTCATGCAATGTCATATACATTTGGTTACTTATTCGCATCAGCTAATAGATCGAGTTGATTATTGAAAGCAATATCTCTGAAGTTGTGTAAATACAGACACTAAATCATTCAATCAGCGTGCAACAGATGTCAAAATTGACAGTATCTAAATACTTGTCAATCAATCTTGGATTGCTAAGTTTTATTCAGTAGAATGGGAGGAGATGCAATTTAAAGGGTTAAATGACAGATTTTTGGAACATTGGGAAGGAAGTGATCTTGAGAACTCGTGAAATATTCCGCTACTTATTTTTTTAAAAATATTTTTTTTAAATATATATATATATATATATATATATATATATATATATATATATATATATTTATATATATATATATATATATATATATATATATATATATATATATATATATATATATATATATAAATATAATCACTTGAACTACTCTCGGGAAAAAATGTTGTTGTAATTTAAATTCGTCCTTTGGTATTATTATCTCAAAACAATTTACGGCGTTTCACGTTTTCTTAGTATAAAACAAACGAGCAGACAATTATGTCAGTTGCTGCCAGATTGTTTTGACAGCTAAGCTCATGATTTATAGTAATAAGTATGGTAAGATATGCTCCAGATAAACTAGCTATGCTTGAATAAAGGTGATACTTAATTGTGTTATTTGATGAGGGGTCTGATTCTAGTATGATATTACACTGAGACGGCAATATACATAATATGTCGTTATATATTATGCTCGAAACCATCATTCGGTAAATCAGGGTCGACCGTCTATTTCCCATCGTTACAAAAGAGAGTGGCCATTTCATAAACAGATTAGTCCTACTCTGATCTATAGAATACAATTGAAAATATTTGTTTATGCTGATATTTACACAAAACAAAATATATGCGCCCGATGGTCACCGGTGGGTTCACACGAATTAAAATACGGATTATTCTATCAAATATATGCTGATCGAATATATTGCTGACTGACATATGCGAATAGCATATGACCAATATCAGTATTGCTTATGTTTCACTATCATGTAGGCTATATGCTATACGTTCGTGTCATTTATATATATATATATATATATATATATATATATATATATATATATATATATATATATATATATATTGGGTTTTAACGATGCACTGTAATGAGTAATAAGATCTATCGGCGTCGGATGAATGATTAATGAGATAATGGGATGATAAGATGAAGGTTTTATGGGTAATGTGAACGATAGTGGGAAGGAAGCGGTCGTGGTCTATATTGTGGGAACCATCCCGGTATTAGCCTAGACTACAGAGGGAAACCACGAAAAACTCCTATAAAGATGGACGGTAGCGGGGATCAAACCGGGTCCGATATGCCCACTGCATCCCGGATCAAATGAAGCAAGTGAGTTAACCACTACGCTGCATGTGCCGATGTTTGTGTCATATGATATGCTAGTGTAAGCTGAGTGTCACAGTCATTTGTTGACAACAGTAGAGTTAATTAAATGAGCGTAGCGAAGACTTCCATTTAACCTTACACTGAAAAATATTTGAGTTTGTTCAATTTGATGTTTTCTGTTCTGAGCATGCATGCAAACATGTCAGACAAAGTAGTAGATCGACCCAAACTTTTTCTGGACATTTCATGTTTTCATACCATGGATACAAGATATTTATATTATTTTTGAGAAAAATCAATGCGACCCTTTTGGGGCATTTGTTTTGTTGAGTTTGGTGGATTCCGATACAAGAATAGTATTACATGAAAGTTTCGATTAAAATGAGAGTTTCACGGAAGGTTCAAGCACCGCATAAGGTATGGGTTTTTCTAACACCCGCTTATTACTTATTAGTACCCCCAAATTACCTTGGCTGCTGGTGAATATCTACTCATTCTACTAATAAGTATAAGTAGAATATCTACTCGTAAAATAGCAACAATAAGTGTCATGGGATACAGTTGTGGCATAGAGTAAAGAACCTCTTTAATGTATGTTTGTAGGGCGCATTGGCCCCCGTAGCATAGTGCCCGAATTGTACTGAACCTGTTTTGTCGGGGCGTAGGCCTACTGCCCGAGACAGATTTCGGTTGGGGCGTAGGCCTACTGCCCGACACCATGTGACGATGTAAGAAAGCGTATTTTACACCATGCACAATGTGGGTAAGGAAGTAAACGCGAAACGCTTGAAATTATTATTTTTCAACACTTCACAAAAAAATCTTATTTTAATTCATGTTCTATTCTCGCCTAACCTGAAGTGATCTAACCCTTTACATCCTTCTCGATATTGTACATGGTGTAACATGAACTTCCTAGCAACATATAGTACAAGGCAGTACGCCTCATCTGAATTTTGGGGTGGGGCAGTTTGGGGTGGGCTCCCCATCAAAACAAGTTCAGTACAATTCGGGCACTATGCTACAGGGGGCAGTGTGCCTATCCACCCTTGCTCTTTGCATCCACGATAGAAGTCGACGACTCGAATAAATACTCGCAGGAAGCAAAATCTGTGGCATTCACATAATCTCGTTATATCATTAAGAGGCTACTTTACATCTCACAACCCATGAGTAAAACCTGCGGGGAACGAACAAAACTGGACAAAAAGCGCCAATGCAGGCCTCGAGCTCCCTACACATGGTGAGTAAACGGTAGGACCAATCAGTCTGATTCTTTTTGCAATAAAACAGCAATTAGTATATCTGTGCCTCTACGTTCACTAAAAATCATAACTTTCTATTAAATTACTCTGAAAAAATCGTAAAAACAATAAAAAACAGGTAGAAACATGTTGATTTTGTCAATTATTTTGAAAGGGTTGAAAACATAGCACGATCTAAAGCTCTTCGTACGAGCACGTATTGAATGCTAGTGATCATCTAACCAAAAACTGTATGTTGATTCGATGATTGGTTTTCCGTTGCCATCTTGGGCCCCGAACGTCTGCAATCAAGCCGGTAGGCAAGGTGTAAAGAGGCCTCTTGAGAATTTGTTGCTTATTTTGGGCAGTGTTTCTTATAGTAAACCTTGTCTTAGAAGATCGTATAAATCGTAAGAATACCACAACTGCTCAAACTATAACGGTGCGATATATTTTGTTCAACTCACTGAACTTATAGCGAAAGAAAGAAAGTGAACTGTGAGGGTGTTAATTGGCACAGAGGGCATTGGGGCGACAGGTACCGTACATAAGTGGGGGGTCATTTACCCCCTATCCCCTTTGGTAATTAATGGGAAATAATAAGTTATTAACAAACCATTCTGTAGTTGATACTTCCTAATCAAACCTTTCACACTCGGCAGTCGTGGGTAATCACTAAAAGACATTTTAACTAATAGTTGTTCATATTCAATAATAATTAATTGAAAAATAATATAATTGTATTTGAATAATAATGATAATTTTCACTTTATTCTTCAACTCGAAATTGCACTCGTTTGACGTTCATTTCATCTTCACATTCAACTCATTCCAACGACTAAAGTACAGCTGGTTTGATGAACTTTTTGACTCATTATTTTCAGTCCTAAGTTTATATTTTCACTGGTAATCCGATTATTCAACCAAGCTTATTTGAAACAATGCTTTCTCATTTGAATCAATCATTAGTATATTTTGAACACACTCATTACATTCACTCAATTAGTTTATTGCATGTGTTCGTCTATAATCAAAGACACTAGATACAGGCTAGTTACTCAATACATCAAAACTTGATCAATGATCAAAGACCGTGTAAATATTACATTTATTCGTGTTTTTATACTTGGTTTATCACTGATAATTCAAACAAAGATAACGTTGCATCTTTCAGTTGCGTTGAGATTGGAACATACAGAAATATGCATTCCACTCAATCAATGCCTGGAACGACCGTCTCCTCTGTCTCTGGGCACTAACGATTGAAAGTGTCGATCCGCCAAATATCCTATTCTAGTATCATTCCTATTTAGTAATTAATCAATATTTCTCAATTATAGTGTTGAATGGAAATACAAAGGGGAAATACACGCATTCTTCAATTTTAATCCATGCAATATAGGTATATATATATATATATATATATATATATATATATATATATATATATATATATATATATATATATATATATATATATATATATAAATATATATATATATATATATATATATATATATATATATGAATATATATATATATATATATATATATATATATATATATATATATATATGTATACCGGTACATATATATATATATATATATATATATATATATATATATATATATATATATATATATATGTATATATATATATATATATATATATATATATATATATATATATATATATATATATATATATATATATATATATATATATATATATATATATATATATATATGATATATATATATATATTAAATAGGAAAGTATATTGAATATATGAATTCTAGAAATAGAGGCAATTACAATTACATCTAATTGAACATTTTGAAAAAATTCAAGTCAAACAACAACTTTTTGAAATCACTATCAAATCAATATAAAATCATTTCAGTGATTACAACAAAGTTTTCTATGTGAAAAAACAACTTGATGACTAATTCATTCTACATAAATACACAATGCCCTCAATTTATGATTGATAGCTATGATTTTATGAATTGAATAGATTCATTTAGATTGATTTGTGATGAATGCAAAAATCTAGAAACTGATGTTCTCTAAATAAGGCACGAGAATATTATGTAAATATGAAGGATTTCCTTTGAACATGTGTATTCTAATTATCCTGTTTTCTGACCAACATAGTCACAGTAATCTCGCCGGATCGAGACACCTGACCGCCAGTTTTATGGGATATAGAAGACTACCGATCGACTAGGTAGCGCACGTAATGATCCCGATAAGTACTTCAAGTTGACATGGGTACAGAGAGTAATTACATTGCCTTATCGAGACAATTATACGTGAGTTAACAAGTTAATTATAGGGTAATTAGCATATAATATCATACCAGGACTATTATGAGACAAACAACCTATATACAGAACAAGCAATGAATGGTTGCGTCAGGCCCTTCATTAAGTTGTCCAAATTAAACATATACAGTTTGCTGGAAGATCGTGAGTGAAGACTTCAACTGACTCGAGCAGAATTACAATTTTTGTTTTTCAACGGGTTCCACATGCCAGATGAATTGACTGATCAGGATTCTAATCAATATTGGGTATTATACCCAGAAAAAATTGAGTTAAATGTTTTTCTGAAAACATACGAGTGACTCATTCTTACATTATTTTCAGATACCGATAATATATTTTTCCAGAAATTCAAATGAAATAACAAGATGGAGAAAGGTTTGAATTTTTGCACTATGTAATCTGGTTTGTTAATTAATATTGTGTTCAAAAACGCATGTTCTCGATAAGTGAGATCCATTTGCCACTCTCTGTAGCTCAGTTAACCAAGGCACCGCTTCAGAAAATATACATGGTTGTGTATTAGTTAGTTACCGTTGGGCGTGGTTTCGAGTCCCGCATAAGGCATGCATTTTTGAAAACGTCTCTTCATCACTCATCACATCACTTCATATAGCTCCATTATGACTTGCTCATTCGTACCCCAAATAACCCAGCTGTTGGTGGGATTGTTGAGCAAACAATTATCATCATCAAGATCTATTGGCGTCAGTGAATGTTGAATGAGATGGTGAATGGATGAGATGACATGAAATGTTATATTTATTAGTACTGTTTTGGTACATTGCGAAGGACGGTCATGGCTTGCCATTTAATTGAAGATCCTGGCTTTACAACGATGGAAGGAAAGAAATTACACAGAACCTCAGTCAGGATGAAGCGAACCCCAATGGAGACTGATCTAAAACTGTCTCTGTTTCGATATAGAGTAGGCCTACACTAATGTATATATATATATATATATATATATATATATATATATATATATATATATATATATATATATATATATATATATATATATATATATGTATATATATATATATATATATATATATATATATATATATATATATATATATATATATATATATATATATATATATATATATATATATATATATATATATACTAATCTCGCCCTGTCACTCACCCTCGTAAAACTTGACATCCTACTTCCTATCTCTACAAGCTTCGTATAACGGGGTGCATTATTTTTTTATTTCTTTAAAATATTGTATTCATGCTAGTATCGTTCTATTCATATTCAACACCCATAAGCTTATATAGTTATCAATCTTATTATTTGGAAGTCACTTGAACATTAACAACAATACTGCATTACATGTAAGTATAGCATCTCAGGCAAAATAGGCCTTTAGTTCTCCGATTTCGAAGTTGTTTTGTTTACAATACCTGCTACTCGCAGCCTCTATTTATCAATTTATCAGACCATGTCACCCCATGCTGACGTTGTTGTTGTTATTGCGTTTACCCTCCATTAACTTATCAACTCAATCTAACTAACCCAATCAACCTAACCTGAGCTAACAAACCATAACCTGAACTAATGCAATATAACCTAAAACCAATTTGGAAGTTAGAACCGCGGCGTTGGTTTATTATTATATGTCCTTCCGGTCCGATACATATAGGCACTTCGAAATGGTAATACTATTTTATTTTACCATCAATTGGACTGCCAGATAATTCTTTGGCATCGGTCGACTGAACAGATATCCCACCTTAGCATTTCGAGCAAGAAGCAGCATTATTATATCGACTAGTTTATGGTTACGATTGACCGTCTCAAGTGTTACATAGCATTACCGGTGAGAGGCTTCGAGTCGTCATGATTGATATACCCGAGCAGAGACAACCATTCATCCGATGAGAGGAATGTGGTTAGAGTTGGAGACTCGAGACGTCCGATCGATATAGTTAAAGAATGAAGGAGACGGGTGATCGGAGTGGTCGATTGCTGTTGTGTCGTTGTACATCGACCCCAGTGAGTGAAGGAGTTGAAATAGGGTAAAAAGATTGCAATTTAAGAGACTGCAGCTTTTGCATAACGGTTCGCAGGAAGGTGTAGTCGAGTCATGTGATACTCTGGCATTCAAATATTCAAATTCAGTAATTATATTTGTATTGAATCAAATTTCAAATAGATCATTATTTGGGAATTCATTTGGATTGGGTTCAAAGCTAAGCAAGAAAACTAGGTTTTGGATAGTGAGAATAAAGGGGTCGTGGACTAAGAGAAACCACGGAAAAACTTGGTAATAATTGATTACTATTGTTTGCTAACGACCCCACCATGCAACAGCTAGGTTATTTGGGGAGTACAAATTATTAAATGAGCAGGTGATAATGAAACTACGATAAGTGAAAGAATGTTTACAAAAACCCATGCCATATGCAGGACTCGAGCCCACGCCCAACTGTGACTTCAGTTGCTGAAGCGATGCCTCAGTGGACCAAGTTACGGAGGGCGGCAAAAAATTCTGTCAATGGTCAAACATGGCGGGAATCTGTTAATCTGGTCTGGACTAAAACAATTATGGAATTCACAAATGGTACAATATAATAGAAATGAATTGGTATTCAATTGGAATATTGAATGCATTTATCTACCAAACTATGCATTTTTAAATAACGTTATAAATCATATGATAATATAATTGCAATAATTGACTTTGACTGAGGTAGGGCAAAAATGATATGCATTTATTTTGTAGAAAAAAAAAATCCATCATGATGCGATTATTTTACTTATTGATTCATTTTATTATATATATAGATATTTATATATATATATATATATATATATATATATATATATATATATATATATATATATATATATTAAAAAAAAAAAAAAAAAAAATATATATATATATATATATATATATTATATATATATATATTAGTGCATGGTAAAGCCAAAGGAATTTAGAGAAGAGAGTATTAGAGGTAACAGAGGCGTTGACAAAAAAGTTAAAAACTTCATCTATGTTAGTATTTGATGGTATATGATAGTATTAAGATAGTCCCTTCAAGAG
Organism: Brachyptera risi; assembly: GCA_964007535.1. Classification (NCBI taxonomy): domain Eukaryota; kingdom Metazoa; phylum Arthropoda; class Insecta; order Plecoptera; family Taeniopterygidae; genus Brachyptera; species Brachyptera risi. The sequence continues at coordinate 23,373,561 of OZ023330.1, forward strand.
AATTCAACGTCAAGTAACTGCATCACGCCAACTATACAATACGTCACTTGTAGCGTCTACTCCAGTTCATGAGCATAACCAGATATACTCTTGTGTTAAAACTGGACCGGGTAAACAGTGGACATATATGGCTATGTGACATACAGACAGACTTACCCTCCCCCCTCCCCTTCCCTTCCACCACCCTCTTTGCCATTTGTCACGTGACCTTGCCCGGCAGACGGAGGTAATAAATACACAGAATCGAATCCAGGTCGACTATTAATATCTAGACAAAAGCTAATGGTTAGAAACAAGAATCAATTAATTCAAGCATTTTTTATTCAATAAATTATGATGACGTCATAATGCATAATATTTTCAACGATAAAAATCTCTCCAGAGTTTATACCATCTATAAATGAGGCACTTTTATCGTGCGTAGCCGTGACACCGATCAAAACTGCCCCCATCATCAGTTCGATGAGAAAAGGAACATTACCGAGGCGCGTGGCAGAGTGGTTACACACTGAACCGTCATTCGGGAGACCGGGGTTCGATTCCCGCCATGGTAGACCATGACAGGGGTTTTTCGTCGTTTCCCTCTGTCGTTCAGATCAATACTGGGATGGTTCCTTAACAACAGGCCACGACCGACTCCTTCCCACTATCCAACATACCTAATAAAATAGCCTTTCATCTCATCATCCCATCATCTCATTCATCATCCACCGAGGCCAATAGTTCGTAGCCATCAGTATAGTGCGTCGTTAAAACCCAATATATATATATATATATATATATATATATATATATATATATATATATATATATATATATATATATATATATATATATGAGGGGGTCAGAAGCCAACTGGAATAAGTGACATTCGAAATAAATGAGTTAGGTCCTGTTCATCATAGCTTATAGACTTGTGTTTTGGAGGCCGAACGGAATAAGTGCTGCTTTCGAATGGAACAGGTGTCGCCACCATCTTCAAACTGCACTTATACCCTTTGGCCGCTAAAGACTAGTATATTAGCCATGATGAACAATACCTTCCGCATTTATTCTCTAATGTCACTTATTCCAGTTGGCTTCTGACCCCCTCATATATATATATATATATATATATATATATATATATATATATATATATATATATATATATATATATATATATATATATATATATATATATATATATATATAAAAGGAACATTCAATAATACATCACTATAAGTAATATGAATACAATCTCTGGTACTTTGTAAAAGGTTGTTCAACAACGTAATATTTCAACGAAGTTTCATTTGTCTTCAACAAGGTTAAAACTCAGTAAAGTTTTACCGAAGGAAAAAGAAGCATCATTAGGCTAAAATTAAGTTAAAATTCAGCAATTTTTAACGAAGGCGAACGAAGCTTGTTTCGAGATGTAGTATGTCGTTCAAAGTTTGTGACAAGTACTGTAGACATTTCTGCACTATCCTTTGAAGAATAGCAGTTTCAGAGTGAAATCATTGCAACATATACTTTATGCTATAAGAGCAGTGTGAAAAATTAATTTTTAAAACCGTAAACCGCAATTTGAAGATCAAATCGAATAATAGGGTAGATAATATGTCAAATAATAGGAAGAAAAACGTTGTCTTCAAAATTCAAAGATATTACAATTTATTTTCACTTCGAGTATATATATATTATTGTTAATTGCTTTATATATTCATGCACAATTTCAGTCAATCCACTGATAGTCATGGCATTCTGACGGCCTCACATCAAAAGTATTACTATTGATCTATTCATTCCTCAAACCTTATTTCAAGGAAATCAAAAATACAATTGGTTCAACAGTCAAAACAGTTCACCTTTTACACGTAGTAAATTGTATTAGATGTGATGTAATTAATCACACAGATCAAACAGATGAAAGTCTATCGTACAGTAGTGCAGATAGTGCATTGCATAATAAATGTTGGCTGAAATTAAAGTTTATGCTAATGTTATAAAGTAAAACAAATTTAGACAAAATCGTCATCAGCCTCATGAATTCTTTACTCCGAATAGAATAGAAACTGTTGAACAAAATGCATGATTTTATGAACTAGTTGAATTCTTTTCAAGGCGTTTCTTTGAAGTTTCTATTATCTATGCCTTCTATACAGTAGTTGCCTGATGCGACAGTGATCTAGATGATAGATCTTGATCAACACGATATAATATAGACCATGTAGATCATAGTACGTCACGCTTCATCGATCAGTGATTGATCACTCTTGAGAACCGGAAGATATGACAAGACAAGTATAACGGTCAATGGTGTTTGTGTCTCCATGATTACAACCATGGATTTGACCCGTTGACATCGTTCTCTTTTCTAACAATAATGCACTCAATGCATCCATTTGTTGAGTTTTGCTGAAGCCATCGTAAGCCATAAGTCAATAAGTTGTAAGTTACGATTATATGGCAAGAGGAATTATCTTCCTTTCTTTTAGTCAATATCAAAATGCTTTTATGTAGGGCTATACAGTTTTGTGATATGATTTATTGGAGGTAAGCATACGTTTTGAAATTCAAAGTAGTTCAAATGACAATATTAGTAAAATTGTCTCTAAGAAAAAAAAACATATGAAAAAGTCCCATATGAAACTAATTTGCCACACAAACATAGACTTCAACATTTTGACATATTATTCCGATTTGAGAAATAGTCCAACATAACTTTTATCCTTCTACAAATTCAACTTCTCGTAAATGTGGGAAAAAATACCCAGATAAAGTTAAATAACAATGTAATTCGGCTGCGATTGTTAAAACCTAACAATTAATGTTCCTTATTGATAAGACGACGAACGCTGGAGACTTACAACCACGCGTAAATTCGTATATTTCATTTCATTTCATTTCATTTTCGTCCAATGGAGGATTCACAAGTTTATCATTGAAATAACAATAAATAGAATGCAGATCATATGGACAGTCAGTTCTAAATACATAATCATTATACAAATGATATCAAAATGTATAAATATACGGTGAATGCTATTTTTTATATATATAGGAAGAATAAAGATGATATAATAATATGAGATATCAATCGGTACATGCTTCTTCATACTTTTTCGTACGATCATAATTACTGGACATCAAAAGAGCATTGTGGTTATACCACAGTTTTACCACAGCAATACATAGCAAAACATATATTTTTATCTAAGGTATATATAGGAAAAACACGGAGTGTATATTTCATCGAAGTAACGATATCACTAAAAGGTGTATTATAGAAATAAGTCAATCTACACGATAATCGAATTGTAAAACTAATGTATACACCAGAAGAGCTGTTGTCAGCATTACATTTCAGCACATGTTCTACACAAGTAATAGTGTTAAAGTGTTATTATATTAGCTATATTCAGCCTGTTGATCATAGGGAAGTGGTGTTAATTGTTATACTGGAGTGGTCACATGACTTACAAGTGCTCTATACTTGTATTCAGAATCAGGAGAGATCAAGCTCCCGATTGTATGTCTCTCCTAGCCCACACCACTGGCGAACGAGTGGTTCGCACCTTCATTTCTTGTGATATTCTTATGATATCTTTACGCATCTCGCAATGACATAATATGACATAACTCGTTACACATCCTGTGCGAGTGTGCGAGCTACAACCTCTGCGGTTTGCGTGGTTAGGCCATTACGCATTGAAGAGAGAAGAGGACCAAGTCGTAGTTCTGAACTGCAAAGTTAGTTGGCTTATTTTACGATACAAGATAATAGAATGTCTGATTATTTAACAATATAGTTTGTTCTTTTAATACAATATAAAGTGAAGTTCGGACAATCAGATACAATGTTTATTTGCAACATCAATAATTGATAAAGCACTAGATAACACGTATACCATGCTGTTGTGATCTAGTCCATGATGTTATATATTTGTAAAACTGACATTTATTATTACTTTTGAATTATTTCAAGTTACTTTCAAGTTATTATTTACAATTTTTCTTCATCACCTTCAATTACTGTTTTATTGTCGACTTTATTTTTACTGTAATATTAAAGGCCATGCAGTAAGTTATATCCCACCCAAAACTTGAAGTTGAAGCTAAAAGGCCTGTAATATTTTAGCAACCACAACTTCATCCTATTGAGATCTTCTCCACTTCGGTATTATTTTTTCAGATGTAGGGGTCTATAATCTCCTTTTTTTTCTTTTTCCACAATCACACAGTTTTTTTCGGTTACTGTAAGTTTTGTTTTCAATACATACCTTTACTATTGGTAGTAAATAATTAGTCATATAACTTCAAACATGCACTTTTATTTTAATACTTTGAAAATCAATCGATGTGAGAATGTAATTTATTTATCTATCTATATTCTCGTTGCATCACGTCTGTTTTACTTTTTATTTTTTTCTAAATTATACGTTAATTATAACTGTGTTTATTGTAATTGTAATTCACCGAGACGCGTGGTCGAGTGTTAACACACTGAGCCGCCATTCGGGAGACCGGGGTTCGATTCCCGCCATGGTCGACTATCCTGACAATGATTTTTCGTGGTTTCTCTCTCTCGTTCAGGTAGATACTGGGATGGTTCCTTAACAACAGGCCACGACCGACTCCTTTCCACCATCCAAAACACTTAATAAAATAACCTTTCATCTCATCATCCTATCATCTCATTCATCATCCACCGACGCCAATAGATCGTAGCCATCAGTATAGTGCGTCGTTAAAACCCAATACAAGCAAAAACATCGTTGTTCATTATAATTGTGCTATATGGGAAAATGGGAAACATTAGATACAATAAATAAATAAAATAGTAATAGTCATGCTGGACATTTTTTTTACATCGCATTACAATACTACAAAGCATGCATCACAGACAAGCTGTTGTGCATTACAGCAGATCGTGGAGTGGACAACAATCAAGTGTCTATACTTGTTGCACTGCACTGAAGATAACGATAAACAATACGACCAGGAGACGAGTATTGCGAAGAACTGTCAGTGTATAACAACAGCTGATATACAGAAATCAGTCGCGCTGAGATCAATAAACTGATTTTAGTAAACAAATGAATCAAATAAAAAGGGCACGACGTGAAGATTAATTTTATTGTTTACATGCCAGTGTATGGCAGGTGGACAGTCCTCTTTAGTCTGTTGGAGTGATGGGATATAGGACGGTTGTGACCTGATTTCAAGGAATCATTCCAGGATTCACCTAAACGGCAGACGGAAACCCCAAAAAACCTCTGTTAGGTCGACCATGCCTGGAATCGAACCCTGGTATCTAGAAAGACAGTTCAGCGGGTTAGTTGTAGCCATTGGTTCACCCGTGAGTATAAAGATTGACGTATGTTTAATGCATTCATCATTTTCCCGTCAAATAGTTTTACAGACTCATTTGATGTTGAACATTAAAGAAGTCACACGAAATATGTGTTTTGAAAGTTATAATTACCGTTCTTTGAATTACTGTTACCACGAGAAGTAAAATACGAGCTTCGACATATCACAAAGTATCAACAACATGTTTCTACGTAACGATGATTTACCCACACTACAGATATTTGCATAAGTATGATGTAAAGACATTTGGAATGTTTTTTTTAAATATAGTGCCTAACGACCCCACCGACTGTTAGGTTATATGAGGGTACGCTTGGGCGAGTGATAATGAAAATATGAGAGGTGAAAGTATTTTTACAAAACCCATGCCTTATGCAGGACTCGAACCCACACCTAATTTGACTTCATCATCTAAAGCAGTGTCATACCTGAATTAGTCAAGAGGGTGGCGTTCTATTTGTGAAAAAAAAAAATCTGACCATCAGCTATGTTGTGCGGGGGCACGACTGATTAGGTGAATATGGAACTTTGAAATTAGGTTGAGTGAAAGAACGTTCAGTCGTTCACAAAAACCCATCTCTCAAGCAGGGCTCGATCCAACGCCCAACGGTGACTTCAGTTTCTGAAGCGGTGCCTCAGCTAACTGAGCTACCGAGGGCGGCTATATCCATTTATAAATATGGAGTAATAATGAACTTTAATAATCAAGTTCTCGTTTTGTCTCAACTATAATTATGATTATTCTCATACTCAGTCTATGATCAACTATTGTAATGGTCAATATTTGTAAATTTAAATTGACATATTCCTTAATTTGTTCAATGGAGCAAATTTAGAACGTTAGACGAACCTATCTCTGTTTTGTTTTCATGACAGGAAAAGGTAGATTTCATGGTGATATTTTGAAAGCATATTTTTTCATTAACACGGCGAAAAAAAATAATATTGTGATCTCAGCAAAAATGTAGATCAATAATATTTTCAACTTCCAAAAACTAATTTTTTGAAAGAAAATTTCATATCCTAGCATTTTTTTCGCGATGAATAACTATCAAATACTTTATTTTTATAACCTTGAAGTATTTGTTACTATTTTTATTCAATTTTGGGTGAGACTCCTCAAATAACAAAACAAACAGAAGCTCTTTTAATAGTGTGAAATAACGTCTTCACTGACGTATATATGTGAATATCATATTTCATTTATAGATTACATGACTGTAATATTTCTATATATATATACTACAATTGTTCAGGATATTTGTACACAAATTTATCTTGCATACCGACTATAGTTATACAAGAAATGCAGTTGCCATTTCCACATTTCAAGTGTTACAGATGACTATACTAAATGTTGGCTTGTATAAATCTAATGACTAATATCTCACGATGTTCGCTGGCCAACTGTTCGGTAGAATAGTCTTAATTATAACTGCAATATTAATAGTATGGTCTACAACTCTACATCAATTAACAAACACATTCTTCTACAGGCCGGCCAACATGAGCACATTAGATTGTAAAGAAGCGAACAGAAAATAGGTCAATTGATATACAGAATATTATGTTTTTATGAGTGAGTATATAATTCGGCCAATCAAGCCTGCCTCTAGAGCGACAAAAAGTCTGGTATCGTCTTGGTTTTCTTCGAATTGTTTCTGCATTGTTGTCTACTTGGAGTATTTATATCAATTTGTATGTGATAAGATAACAAACCAGAAAACAAAAATAACGACAAATTCTTCCGATCTGTGTGGATCTATAAAATGTATGTTCATTGCCATTTATGCCATACTCAACTTATCCATGACGACAATGGCTCAGTAATTGTTTACTATGATTCAAGCAATTCGATCTTGAAAATCATTGTTGACTTCATTTGACGACAAGGATGTAATGGTCAATGTTGCTTGAATAGGCTCTGTCAAGTAACAAATGACAAACAATAGTTACCTTAGCAACACAGCGAAGTGGTGGATTACCAAACATTGTGATTGGTCAATTCCAACTGATGGACATTGTTGTCTGTCTCTTGCAACAATGAAAGACGTCACTGTTCACTATTGCAACAGTGGTTAATTCTTAAGAATATTAGAACACGTATTTTGTTCAATGAACAGAAGTCAGGAAATAATCACCAAATTTTACACGGATTTTATAATGAGCTGTTACTCTTATTTACATATTCTAATAATTGTGTTTATGAACTTTTACTATAAATTGAATCATGGCGTTTTCGAATCCATGAATGAATACAAGTAGTTGTGTACAGAATATTTAAATATACGTTTCGATAACTGGTTTCGTATTAATATAGCCTAATATTTGTGATAACGTGAACTTCGAAAGCTAAACTATAGACCATTTTACTTTTTTAAATTGTTAATCTATAAACAAAGCTTGTATTTAAGAATCCCATTCAGTTTCTATATTTTCAGAGCATGTATTTTAGTGAGTTATTCACATCTAATATTTTCTTCAGTAATTTTAATTCAGGTGTCATATTCCATTGAATATTTTAGGAAAAAGAATTCGTCTTGTTTGATTACCATACTTATAATATCAGGACTTAATCTAACCTAACCTGGAACCTCATTTAATTTACTTGATATATCATCAAATTTTACAATAATGCACCTATCATTCAGATAACTTTTGCACCATGAAGGGCCTTGTATTCTTATCCTCTACAATTTGTTTATTAATCTATCGCGATGCAGTGTGTCAAATGCCTTGAAGAAATTTATGTGAATTACAGTTACGCAAAGATCTTGATTCAAATAATTGTATATTGAATCTGAAAAATCATTCAATAACTGGCCAGTGCTATTGTTTTTGGAAAATCGTGTTCTCTATTATGCAAAGTTGTGTATTCATTTAGGTAGTTCATCAACTCCTGAGCTATATAAGTATAAGAAAACGTTGTATTCATATTTCTCTCAATTGTTTCTATCACACAGTCTTTCTGAATTTTTTCAAATCAATTAACAAATGTATCGGCAAATCCATTTAATGCACTGTGAATGATTCATACATTTTTTCATACATGCAAATGTCAACAACGGAGTTTTTTGGTGTCAATTTCCTATCCATGTGTTAATTTCCAACGTATTTCTATTTGTTTTCAAGTCTTAAAATATTTGCTGGGATATTAATTAATTGATGCTATTTCTTACATTTTCATATTAACTTCTATGCTATATGATATTATTTGAATTTCTCGATCTTCTGAGAAGCTCATCTATATTCTTCATAACTGCGGTGTATTATGAGACTTCATAAATATATTTGAATTCGTGATGACGTTTTAAAGGTCTCTAATTTATAAATATGAATGTCACTGTGTCTTAAATGAATCTCGTTTGAAATTTCTTCCATCTAATTGTGTTTTTCTTCTTTCATCTTCCTGTTTAATATTATTGTTAAAATCAATTCATAGCAGTAATGGTCAAATATTTTTGACATAATTATAACTGAGTGTATATCTTTATCCCTATGTTTTATTTTTCACCAAGTATAGGGATCAATTTGCACGTTTCACAAAAAAATTCCCTGCCTCTCTTCTATTTTTGTTTCATAAAATAATAATAATGATGAAAATAATAATGATGATAACATTAAATATACGTATAGTGATAAAAAGTAATACAAAATATATTTTATTCTGATAGGCCTATGAAGTTCCGCGTGGAAAATAATGAAAAGCAAGCAGTTCGAAGCAGTGGCGTAAGGCGACGAATATTGTATATATTATTGCGTTACCCTCCATAACGAATCGTTTGAACAAATCGCCTACTATTTAACGAGCTTCATAGTGGTATCTGTTTCAGTGCTTTCATGATAGCGGAATTAAACCTATTCACCGGCGACTCATCGCCGCTCGGTCTTAACTTTAAACGGTTCAATTATAACCGCCATTAATTAATACCTGCTTAATTATCGGAACACTTCCTTATGGCTCTGAATGTTAGCCTATATAGTGACATCTTATTGGTGAGTCGAAACTATAGAGCTTCACATGGATGATATGTGAGACGACCGATCGTATAGCGAGAATATAATACATATCTCTCTCTCTCTCTCTCTCTCTCTCTCTCTCTCTTTCTCTTTGTTTCTCCCTCTCCCTTCACACACATATATATATATATATATATATATATATATATATATATATATATATATATATATATATATATATATATATATATATATATATATATATACATATATATATATATATAGGCCTATATATATATATATATATATATATATATATATATATATATATATATATATATATATATTCTTTGAAATCAGGAACACATGGTGCAGTCGCCAAGTTATATAGTTATATAATTTATTGATATATTTATTACTCACGAACAATAAAGATAACATAGGCCTAATCATAATTGCAACAAAACACTTCTGAAGACAAGTTCATAAACACAAAATAGTATGCATTTAGAACAATTAAACTTTCATACAGTTATGTATACAGTAACAGTTGAAAAAACATTTTTTCAGCTATTCACCTGTGAAAATCATGGCATGCTACTGAAACAGATCCAAAATGATAGTATTTTGTAGTTTACAGTACTGGTATGGTATATACATTCCTTCAAAATGAGAGTTATGTTAAAATGTGGAAAAGTTATCAAGATATTATGAAATTTAGATCCCAGCCCGTGGACTCCTGAGATGGCTGAAAAGGAAGGTTCCACTTATTCCAAGTTATTAAAGTAATATTTTCAGTTATTTTGTGGAATACTTATGAAACAAGATTTTACCTCCTGGAGTAGCCGCAGAAGGTAGGCTGACATCCAGCTAATATGAAATTTAGTGATCATACAGAGTTCTTATTACTTTGAGGTGTAGTTCTGACATTTGTGTTCCATTATATAATATTGTATTTTGGCATAGATTTATGTAAGAACATTTTTTATTTTTAGGATTTTCAAGTTACTTATATCCTGAAAGTATGAAAATTACTCAATAGATATAGAATGCAGGAGACTTGAAAGAAAATTTGTGTGCACGGCCATCAGGATGTCATCAACGTCAAGAGGGCTTTGATGGAGCAACAAGACATTTCACTGCCACTGGTGTTTCTTGCATGCATGCCATACCGACCATCAAGGTTTAAAAAAAAGAAGGAAATGGATTTTGAATCACGGAAGTGTCTGATTCACAACGTATTATCCACCGTGTTCATGACCAATAATAATTTCAAGAAAATCAAACATTAGAAGAAAGGAAGAGGAGAAGTTCCAAAAGAAGACCAACAAACACCTTTTTTTCATCTATTTTGACTTCGTTTTTCGTGGTTTCCCATAGTCTTCGAATCAAATGCTTGGTTGAAGTAGGCCTACTAATTGACGACCTTTAATTACTATTATAGGCATAATCATACCAATTTAGGCCTATCACTCATTTTTTTCCCCTTTTGTTTAATGATAAACTTTATACATCTGCTATTAATGGAAAGAAGTGCACGAATATTGCCCAAAGACTTGGTTCAAAGTGGAAGATATCAACATTATAACTTAGTGTGTTTTGTTCAGTCGTAATACCAATGCTGGTAATGTCTGGATATATAGCCTATCACAGAAACGATTTTTACTTATTATGTGTCCCGGACTTTTGAAAACTTGAAGACTTTTATATGCAGCGGAAAATTATGATCACAGAAAACGCAGTCCTGGTGTTGAAGTTCATTGGTTCTAAATATAATTAAAATAGGGTGGTAAGATCGCTCTTGTGGTGCCCCGTCCAAACGATCCTACCTTTCATCCGTAGCCTTAATTGGGAAACAACAATTTTGTATCAAGTTTCGATGTTATTTAAAAAAAAAAAGTTATTCGTGAACAATGAGGTGCTTTTATGGAACGTTTTGTCCGACCGGAGATTAAATTGTACATTCCAAACAAATTACTCGAACATGCAAACTATAAGATAGCCAGTTTTTATTATCATAATAATTCCCTAATTGATATTATAAAGAGATAAAAAAAAAAATGAAAAAAAAAATAATAAAACATACGAAACTTTTATTTATATTACTTTTTTGATTTCGATTTCAATGAGAATATTTGAATCTTCATTCCCAACTCTGAAGCAACAATGGCTGCCATAAACGACACAGAATCATATATATCGAAAATAGTTATTAATCATAAATTAAATAAGGGGTTAGGAAAATGTAATGAATTTGCGAATAAAATATTAAGTCTTTGAGGTAGTGTTTTTTGTTACGATCTATGAAAATAAGCAATGTATATAACAATTATATATGAAAAATATACCAATGTCATATCATTGTGACTGATCAAAATAACGTATCATAACAGTTTATTACTTATTTCATTATTTTTGGTGTGATTGTGATATTTTCATAGACGGATAAACTAACTGTAGACTGACAGCTTTTCATTGCTATTATCTCGCTTCTATTGACTAAAATCTGATCAACGAAATGAGTATAGAAATCACGATGTGAAAAATAAGTAGAAGTTGTTCTAGACGAAAACCCTGTCTGACTTCAGATTTCATGAGTAACGATCAAAGTCCTCAGAAGAATAAATTAGAATCGACAATTCCTCGCATCTTTTTACCTATGTGAATTATTATTTTCGGGAATGAACATAATAAGGAACATGGAAGTTTAAAACATATATATATATATATATATATATATATATATATATATATATATATATATATATATATATATATATATATATATATATATATATAATATATATATGTCCGTTCCATTCTGCTTTTACTGGTGCTGTTAGAGTGCTGCTAAGAGTGCTGTTAAATGAACAGACCTCTCTGCTGTTGCGTGCTGTTGCTGCTAGTCACTTGTCTAGTCGACGTCACATGCTGTTCCACACGACGCTGTTCTGTGAACTGCTGTTGAGTGCTGCTGAATTGTTGTTGAGTGCTACTTATTTGTTGCTGTTGAGTGCTGCTCGTTTGTTGCCGAACAATCTGTTGTTGCTGTTCCTGGGTAGTAAAACCCTGTGAGTTTTGTCGATTCATCGTGAATATATTCACTTGTCACAAACAAAAATCACACAAACACGAGCACAAACACCGCACAAACACGCACAAAGAGTGAAAACTGTGACTTGTTTATTTGAAATTCAAAAAATATGTTTATTTATTTTATTTAAATAAAATAAACTAAAATTAAAATTCGTTTATGAGTTTTTTCAAATATGATATATTATAATAACTGCCTGCCGGCACAGTTCATATTAAAAAACGGTATTCAATTCATAATAAAATTAATTCCACGAGCCTAAATTTCGATTAAAACTATATTAAAAGGCGTCGGTCGAGTTCTGTGTGCGAACGAAGAGTGGCGAAGCCGGGGGTCTTGGGTTCTAACTCCGGCCGCGAGAAACTGTCTTCCCCCCCTTCTCACTCTCCTCGATGCGGCGTGGGAGGGGAGCTCTCCCCCCACCACCGAGTCGTCATCTCCTTGGCGGGGAAGCTGCGATGGACCGAAATACCATCGAGCTGATTTTAGATCTTGACGAGGTCTCTTACTAACAGCTTCGCTAAAAGACTTGAGCTTTTTTACTCCCACTAAGATGGAAGATTATTGGCGGATCGAAACGACCGTAGTTTGGTGTTGATGTATAGGGGAAACGGTTGGTCGTTCGTCTGATCTCACGATTGCTGGCTGGTAGACTGACGAGCGGTATTCGTGGAAGACAGACGGTCGTAGTAGCCAATACTGCATTCAGATAGTAACGTGGATTTGTGTGTATAATCAAATAATCCCGACTTGAAATGCTACTTTTCTGGAAGTTGTGGGTGGAAAATCTTATGTATGCGAGAGTATATAATAATAATAATGTATATAATATATATTATTAGTATAATAATAATTTATTTCATTATTGTCAATGAACAATCACTATGCGCACATAGATTCATGAAATAAATCTGTACTAGTATTAAAATACGTCAATGTTGCATATTTTCAAATGAGCCAAATGAGTCAAATTAGCTCAAGAAATCAAATTACATAATTAATTCCAAGTACCGTCATCATAATTTTATGAAAGTACGTAATAGCATGTATACAATACACAGGACCTATAGGAGTTGACCAGTCATAATAATTTGCCAACTGTCTTCAACTATTTTCAATCCATTTCTTTTCTCTCCATTTTCTTTCGAAATGCGATATATTTATCTGTGATCAAGTTCAATGGAGTCGACAAAATCTTACGAATGAAAATAAATGAATCAATCAATATTTACATAGGCCTAATTGAATGCACAAACACAAAGAATATATTATAGCCAATTGATTGATTGAATGGTTATATATTAATATATACATGAATATATAGATAAACAATTGGGTACATAATCAACCAAAGCATAGATACAAATGAAATACAAATGTTTAATAATATACAATAGTCACATATTTAAATCACCCGTCAATCCGCTATCAATGGCGTTTTCCAAGTAATACTGACCCGATTTTTTTTTTCGCATGATGGCACGCATAATCTGATAATATTAAATTACCTACACCAGTAATTTGTCTTGTAACTGATCTTTACATAGATAACAACTTTCACATGAAATTATAAGCTTCATTATAGGCCTTGACTAATTAAACGTAAAACTGAGGCACTATACTTTTTAGCATACAACTACTCTATCAATTAAAAATAAATCATATGAATAACTAGATTCAGATCATAAAGAAAAACTAATGAATTCAACGAAATTAGAATAGTTCTTTCATCTAGAATTGTTTATTGGATGAGCGGAGCGAAGACTCCATCTCACCATAGGCTACTCGAGGAAGAGGACATGTTTTTTTCGCGCTCCACGGGTCAAACGAAAATGCAAATTCAGTTGAAACTTGACATACTTAAGTATCCTCATCTTCTAATTCGACACTGTGAAGTTTTGAGGCGCAATCGGTTGACTCATTTCAATTTTTTTGGAAATCCCATAAGAATAACCCAGATGAGAAAATTCGTAGTAAATATTAATCCTTCCAGAGAATTCAAATTTTCACAGAATTTCAATATAATAATGATACACGTTATTACAAACTTTCTCTCAAATCGGATCAGCCGTTTTGATGTAACAAAATATTTAATGTAATATTTTTAGATCTCTAAAAGCTATTCAAAAGATACCAATTAAATCCAAGCAACAAGTGTCACCAATTAATTAAAAACGATTAAAACAAGGCCTTCTTTATTATTATAGAAATTGATTAGAATGAAATAAAATTGGAGGGCAGTGACGTAATTGACGTCTTGAAATGGGCGTGGCTTTACCAGTCGGCCAGTTCGATCTATATCATTTGTGGTTCCTAAGCATCCAGCCTCTCTAATTTGTGGTGATTTGCATGGAGATACCCCGATTGGATATTTGAATTTTCCCTCAGTTCTAACAGCCCCATCGATTGGATTTTATGATTTGTGACGTCAATGGGGCAGAGAATGCGAGTCGTCAATCGTTTGGATCTCAACGTGGATATAACCAACCAAAGATATGTTGATATGTTTTAGCTCATCCATCAATGCGGAAACACAATATAACGCATTTTCCTATTTTTTTTTTTTATTTGCGAAAATTGATTCAAGTTTTTAAAATCACTCAACCATAATTAATAAGCCTGGACAGTTGACTGTTTCCAGTATCAATTATCATGAATGATTCGGGTGTTTCTTTTCTATACACATCAACTGATTTAGCAGACTTAATACAAGAGTGTTGGCGATAGTCTTGCCAACTTTACGCAACAAAGTTAGACGAATATTGCTGTCGACAAGATTGCCAAATAGCCTTCATTTTAGAGGACAAGAGATTTTTTTAATATATATTCTTGTTTGTAGGCTTTATCATGCAACATGGACGCCAATATGCTCTTTTGAATTTTTCCAGTCTTAACCTTTGCGAATATTTTACTTTTGAACCACCTGAAAAAAGTCATTTTAATCCTCATGAAGTGAATTCAATGTTGAATCCAGACACCACACAGTATGTTGTTTGCCCCCTGGGCTAAAAACATTAAGCGCTAAATAAACATACTGTATTTTTTGAGAACCTTGTATTTTGGTTTTCCCTTTCCCCCCCCGGAAAACACAAAAGCCCTCCCGCAACAAAATCTCTGAATTCAACGCTATGAGTGAATTGATTAGGACTATATATAATTATAGACTGTAGGTTATATTTAAAAGATCTATATGATGATTCATTTCATCACATATATGCACGTTCACCTGATGAAAGATATTCAGGAACACTATAGAATGAGGAAACACTGAACACATGTTTGTGTGAATGGAAGTGTGAATTGTTTAGAACCAATCCAGAAGTGTAACGAGACGGCCGGGTGAATTGGATGCTAGTATCACGCTGAACCGTCATTCAGGTGACCAGGGTTCGATTCCTACAATGGTCGACAGTCCTGTTTCCTGTCTCTCATCTTTTGTGTTTTTTTCAGTCGACAAAGTATATAGCCTATTGGAAAGGTTATTGATTGGATCGATAACTTGAGAGAGCTATATGAACAGAGTAGTGCTACACTGGTAGGCCTTTTTATATACAAGTACCCCCTCCCCCCACCCCCTCCCCGTTCCCCACACGAGATGGATATGTGTCTCTGGTAGGAGCCGATATGAGTATTAATTTTGACATTATTTCAAGTGTGAAATTAGAATTTAAATTAGGAACGTTTTGTGAAATCGTAAAAAATTGGCACGTTTGATCATTTAGAAGTCTTGATGGGTCGACTCACCCGACCGTTCGTGCTGATGAAGCGGCAGGACGGGCGATCGAAACCGGTGGAACGATGAGAATCGTCAACAATAAATTAATAAGTTAACAAAAACAATATTTTTATGTTGAAGTTTACAGTCGACAAAATATATCGTTTTTCCGTCCGACTCGTCATATAGTCTGTATTATTGTACATTCTTTATTTCATTTTCTTTAAATTTATTCAGTTTATTCCGAAAATACTGTTTGAAAGAGACGAAGAATTTCCTCCGTTTACTTTAAATCTGCTATATTTGCTATACATTGCAATATGCAAGAGTCCGCCACACGGTCTCCTATAGATGTAAACAATCCGTATTAATATTAGATGCAGTCGTGAATTGCGTAGTTCAGAAATGAACATATTTTATCCCCCCCAAAACTTGACGTTTACTTCTATTTACAGAAAATACATGGCAATCCCATACGCTTCATGCAAGAAACGGAACAGTGGTTGTGCTATAGCAATAAAGCATACATGGGAAACTGAGATAGATTGTGATTGTATTAATTGAGGGACAGAGGTCTTTGGACCCAGTCCGACTCTGATACAAATAATATATAATATATATATATATATATATATATATATATATATATATATATATATATATATATATATATATATATATATATATATATATATATATATGAATTATTATTTTCGGGAATACCATATGTACTGAAATTGAAAGAACATGTAATTATGCTTTCCCTACGTTTCAGCATGTTTCAGTGACGTTTCAGAATGGCATGTCCGAACATGCCGAAACTTAGGGAAAGCATAATTACATGTTTTTCTAATTTCAATACACATGGTATTCCCGAAAATAATAATTCACATGATAAGGTCCATGGAAGTTTAAAACTTAGGATATATATATAAATATATACCGTATATATATATATATATATATATATATATATATATATATATATATATATATATATATACATATATATATATATAAATATATGTATGTATATATATATATATATATATATATATATATATATATATATATATATATATACATATATATATATATATATATATATATATATATATATATATATATATATACATATATATATATATATATATATATATATATATATATAAATATATATATATATATATAAATATATATATATATATATATATATATATATATATATATATATATATATATATATATATATATATATATATATATATATATATGGATTCATGATTTTTGATATATAAACTGTGTGAAATAAATAAATATCAAAAAGTTCAATGGAGCCTGGATCTATAGATAATATTTATAGATAATAGTAGATAATAGTTTATAGAGCCTTCTATAAAACATTGAATCAATATTCATTCGATGAATATTCGTATGGATATCAATATCAATGAATATTGATTCAGGTTGAATAAATAAATATCGATTTGATATTTTGGCTCTATTATTTATTTCATATCAAAAAGCATGAATCCATTTAATAACTGTGAAAGTTTGAAAGATCTTTGAAGGAGTTTGAGATATATATATAGGCCTATATATATATATATATATATATATATATATATATATATATATTTGATTCAACATAATGCTAGTTCAAGATCGAAGTGTTATGGATAGGACGTCAAAACGACAGCTAGCAGCGTTATAAAAGAAACCTATACTACCGTAAGTCTGAAGCTATTGCTTTTGATTGTCTAAATCTCGGTTGTTCAATTGTTTGCACATCTGTTTGAGAGAGAAGCAACTAGTCTCGATCAATAAAAAGTGGTCTATTTGCAGGAACTTGATGTACACAAGTACTATGGAGGCTACATGAATATACAACGAGACGATTTGATTTGAGTTGGCAATTGCATTACTCGATATAAAGTATGTAGATATTGCATATATACAGTCTTGGCCCATATTCTTGAAAAGGAGCTGACAACAGGTATTGAAGTTACGCGCGTGAAGACTGCTAATAAGAATGTGATTTGGCTTCCAGGAAAACTGAGTTGTTTGGAATGGAGTGGGTCGAGAAGTTCAGAAGATTTGGTTGTACTGGAATTCGTATTTATAATTTGACGGGACGGAGATTGGGCACGTTGCAGTTGGTTACAACCATAGTCAGACTAAAGTTACAACGTACAACTAGAATAGCGTCTATTGAAGAAATTTTCACTACCATACGTAACTGTCCCTGAAGATAGTAAATTGAAACCACCGATAATACTTCAGAAACGAGTGAAAAATAATTTCAATTGGTATTTTTCAGGAAAAAATGAAGATGGACCAGGACTAAAATGAAAATAAAATAAGCAATATATATATTGGATATCAAAATAAAATCATCAAAGATATCATAATTGGAAAATCGTATTCCAAACGTGTTGCAATAGCAATGAGCAATAAGCGGGTCAACATCATATGACAAACATACGGAGGTTCTGATTCTGATTGGTCACATAATAAAGACCGAATTCACAATATTGTCGTTTGGCGATCGGCCATGTTTTTCTAATTATATGGGGGTTTTGGCGCCCCTACATTCAGTGGGAAAAAAGTTCCCACGAGGGTGATCAATTGTGAAAACATTGTGAATGTTCATTATGGGTTGATCATATTTTAGAAGGTACTTCTCTACACAGTGTGAAGCAGTTTCACAACAATACGTTCATCCGGAAACCACTACGATTGTTTATTCGAACTGAAAATGGTCACAAAACAAGCATCGCGTTATACGTACATAATTTGAGTAGGGCCTACTTCTCGATATATTTTATCGTGTATGTACCAATGTTTTGTGAAACAACTGCATTTGGGTTGAACTGAAAATAAACAATTCAACCGAATGCGCTTGGCATATAAAACCAAGTCACGTCACGCCATTTTTTGCTGTAAATCTAGGTACCGGTAACAAAGACTATTCATTTGTATCAAAACGGTTATAGGTATGATGATGAAATTCATTTCATCTGATGGAGGAAGGTTTATTCAACCAATGTATCAATTTTTATCATCATGTCGACTATCTACTGGTTATTTTGTAACGGTTTGACATAGTTTTCACTTAGTTTTTCCAAACTTTTCTCGGAATTTTCACCTTCTTTTATTTCACATTCATAACAAGTTTTATACTATTTCAACGTTGATACATCGATGAATAACAAAAAATTTGAGACATCTTTGTGGCTGGATTCCTCTTAACGACGCAATGTTATGATAACAAAGATGGCGTCGGATAAATTATTGATGGGATGATGAGATGAAGGTTTCGTAATAGGTAATGGGATGAATAGTGAGAAGGAAGCGGTCATGGCCTAGCTAGATTGTAGGAACCGACCCGGCATTAAGGTACGTTCATACTACTACGGCAACCTGCCGCATGTACGGTTTTTCTGTTGCGGTAAACACAAGTTTTTATTCTATCGTTCAGAGTACTACGGTAAACGTCAGACGGCAAGTGAGCACGGTCTGCTATCTGTCAAAATGGACGACAACAGTGAGAAGTTACTTAATTCCACTTCTTCTGAGACTGAAAACACTATTATTAGCTGCAGCTGCACATTTACGGAGTAGGAAAAGAAGGAAAAGAAGATCTAGAAGATGGGATACTCGTCCAATCTTTCAAAACCGAGAAAGATTTGGTAATTATTACAATCTCATACCACAAATGAGGTTAGAGGACGAGAACAATCAAAAGAGTTGACGCGCCAAAAAGAGTCGACCGCTGAACAGTTGGTTCTACACCCACAGTGCGTAGGAAAAGCGGTCTGAGCATGCACAGGGCCGTGATTAGGTCGACTACGTCACAAACCGCATCACGGCGAGCTAGCCGTACGGCAGAAAGTTAAAGTTAATTCAACTTGGACGGCAGTGCCGTATCGCCTGGTACGGCAAGTTTCTGATTGGTTCACGTGACCAGCCGTGACGGCAAAAACGTTTTGCCGTAGTAGTATGAACGTACCTTAAGTCCCTTAGTGAGTCGGCGTTAGGCAGACTATACGCAGAAGGAAGCGACGAAAAAACCTCAGGAGACCGAACCAAGGCCGTGCGCGTTTATTTTCATTTTTTTATTATTTAGACTCTTGCAATTGCACATAGATGCGTGGTGGCAAGTTCTCTAACTACCCCTAGGCTATCCTACCACCTCCCTAACCCTCTGACGGAATAACTTTAACCTAATGAGCAACAGAGCTAAATGTGCCATGCTGCACGTTTGACATGGAATTTATATACAGCTGTATAGGACGTTTAACCTTATAACGAAACAGAATCATCGGCTGTAAACGGGGTGTGAATAACGAAGCAGATATGTTAGATGTGTGTATATACTTGTCATATGAATGCTCGAACCACCCATGCACTAGTGCTGTGAGATAGGGGAGACAGTCGACCGGTACCTTCATCTCAATAGTGGATACATGTTAGGAGAGAACTGTCATAGGAAACACGGTGAACATGGCCAACGTAAATACACATACGTTTCGCAATAAACATGCTAAACGGGTGAGCAATGTGCTTTTTTGAGTTACATACGAAACTTGAACATAACACCGGCCATTTCGACACCCCTGCAACGACGGCCCCGCTCGCCCGAGTCCGACCGCGCTCCGCAAATCCTGTTTATATCATTTGAACGTTTATATTTTCTTCTCTCGTTTCATTTATTACATTCAATTGTTTGAAACATACACATGATTATTGAAAGCTAATCGTGGCTTATGCGAACGTGAAAAACTTTGTTAATTTGTGTTTTCCTAATTTTCTTTTCAAGCATATTGACTATTGTCATTAGTGAGGATTTTGTCGATTACTACGATATTTGAACTCGGACCCATCCTATGAAGTGATCCTGAAATACATATTCATGGTCTCAATTTTCAGACTTAAAAATGACCGAATAAATAATGTTACAGTTTATTCTCATAACGACATCATTTGAACTTTGAAGATAATATATAAAATGCAAAAGTGAAGGCATAACGCAAGCCAAACTACTATTCTCAATCGTTCAAACCTCAATACCTTGAGGTTCTTTTCAGAACAGGTGCCATTTCCTCCAACAATGCCTCTCAAAAGATTTTTCCATTTTTCAAGTGTCATCAGCAATGTAGAGACTATTTTTATTTTTTTTGAATCATATATTGACATCACTAATAGATTGTAATTTGTTGTATATTCTGATAAATGCTTATTACAAAGTCTAATAAAATAATAATTGAATAGTGAACTGTAATAACTTGCGATTGTTTATTATCTGATTGAACTCATATGATAAACTATCTCATATGAATTTCTTGTGCGGAGGTTTTAAATCTCCAGAAAACTGTTCAAATCGTGGTAAATAATATTGCGGCATTCCACTAGAACTAAAACTGTGCCAAACTAATAATCACAATCTATTTCTGTATCAGTGTTTCATCAACGACGTGTTGACGCACGATATTATCCCGTGCTTGAGACTAGTCAACGGCGAGGCTTCTCATGTGAATATGATATCATTGATTTTATAATCGTCTCAGTGAATGATCACCCATCATATCCCACATCATAGCTGAAGATAAAGTTGAACTGAATAAGCCTTTATATTTCATTCGATTAATTCTTATATGCTCATCCAGTCCATAGTTCGTTTATGGTGATTGTGTTGCGAGCACAACACGATTGTCAAGCAAGTTTACTTGTTTATTTTCAAAACATCATATATATATATATATATATATATATATATATATATATGAATAAATATATAACTTATACATACATTTTGAAGCAATTGTATAAACTTCTAGATTGGAAATTGATCAAAATTCGAACGCTCTTCAAAATAATTAAATAATTGTATATGAATTCGACAAATTAATTTTATTGAATTTATCACCAACGAACTGTTGATATGCGACTGTTGATGTTGACAAACGGACTCAATGGGCCGACCGATAATGAGTGGGTATGAAAATTATTGAGAAATATTAATATTTGTATTTGAATTAGAAATTCAATTCTGGTAATTTAAACATTTCGAAGCTAGAAGTAAGTTGCATAATGTTTTGTGGCAACCCTTTTGAATATGAAAGCGAAACTGAGCTAATCAAGTTCTAATAACGAGTCCTTTTGCTCTAATTCAAAAATATTATAATCATTCAAATATACCCCTATATGAACGGATGATAAAAAGTCGGGGAAAGTCATGGATCGAATATATATATCATTGAAATGTTTAAAATGTCAATGGTTATACTGTCTACTTTGGTGAGTTTGGGAATATCGTTAGGCCAATTATACCGAAACGTGCGCGAAACAACCCTGCAGAACTCTCCGCACCGATTCAGATTGTTTCATTGCAGCCATGCAAGATATAGTGAGGCAAAGAGTATACTGAGAGTGGCGTTGGTTTGCCGGTTTATTATGATGGCTAAACTACCTATCCCACCAATGTTGAAATATACTAGGAAAACGCTATATACGCGTTGTTAGACGAGCGGAAAGTAATAGTATGTCGACTTCATTGCCAAACTTTTTCCCTAAATTCGCCAATTGGGTAATATTTTAGTTATAAATGGGTAAAAACGGCTTCGAAAGGTACCAATTTAGCACATTTCATGTTTTTTCTTCAAAATGGCTGACCCGATCAAGCTGAGAATTTCCAGAAATGTGTATCAAAATGTTATTCAACTTCACACAAAATTTCAATATTTTTGAAAATAAAATTTTTTAAATTTTTTTTCCGCCGTGTAATTCTAATGGGTATTTTAGAAATTTCTAAAATTCATAAAAAAAAAGTTGATATTCGATAATGCCACAAAACTATACAGATCTAAGTTAGATAAGGAACCATGATGAAAAAAAGTTTGAAATTGATAGCTGTAGCCGTTTGACCTGCGAAGAACCGAAAAAAAACATAAAAAAAAAACACAAAAACGACACCAATTTTTTTCAGTATGTCAAATTGAATCCTCGCTAAAGCTCGTCCAGTAACGTTCACCGTCCATATCTACCCAGAAGTAGTAACAGTAGTGATCTAGTAGTGATACAAGGAACCGACTTTGTTTACAATACAACCAAATACGTTTACGTTTATTCAGCTGTTCGTAACAGTCTCTTATGAAGTAAAACGGAGATATTGAACTTGAATTATGCATTATTTGAATTGCGAAGTAATTCATAATAACGCGAGCTACATCACAAGTAATTTACAACCAGATGATATATATATATATATATATATATATATATATATATATATATATATATATATATATATAAATATATATATATATATATATATATATATATATATATATATATATATATATACATATATATATATATATATATATATATATATATATATATATATATATATATATATATAAATATATATCTATATCTATATGTATATATATATATATATATATATATATATATATATATATATATATATATATATATATATATATACATGCCCATGCATATATTCATATTCAAGTTTAAATGTATGTATATATATATATATATATATATTGAACGTTCTTGAACGATTCTTATTTGAACGATTTGAACGTTCTTAACAACTCACTAATAAATACCAAATGGGACAATCTTTATAAAGAAGTTGATGTAAATAATAAATGTAGCACATTTTACGGGTTATTGGCGAAAGCCATTGACAATGCTGTTCCTACTGTCAAAATAAACGCGCGAAAATATCCCGTCTGGTTTGATCAGGAGGTTATCAGTGCACTAAACGACAAGAACCGCGCCTTCAGGCTGTGGAAACGAACACAACAAGAAAATAACAAAATTGAATATCAAGTGAAACGAGCAACATTCAAAAACATTCTACGGTTCAAGAACAGAGAATATTTGAAGAAAATTGATACCGAACTATCGAAGAGTCCTAACCTTCTTTGGGGCTATATCAGACGTAAGACAAACACTAGAAGAATTCCCATTGAAGTCGAGTACTGTGGAATAAAAGCAACGGACACGGGCACATGCTGTCAATTGTTCTCAGATTACTTTCTCTCTCACTTCCAACCACATACAAATTCAGTAAACTCCACACCGTTACCCGATGCCCCTCAATACTGTGGCGATTCTCTCTCGCTTTTCAACATTTCCAGAGATGAAGTTGTCAACTGTCTAAACAATCTAGTGAATAGCAAATCTCCAGGCCCTGACGCTATTCCTATAAAAGCCATAAAATATTGTCGCAATGCCTTATCTTATCCACTTACATCAATATTCAATCACTCCCTGCAATCAGGAACTTTTCCAACACAATGGAGGCACGGTCACGTCACCCCAGTACTCAAGAAAGGAAGTCGATACAAAGTCAACAACTATAGGCCCATCACGCTTCTGTCAGTGCTCTCAAAAGTGTTCGAAAAAATTCTACATGAGAAAATAACTCGTCACATCTCCAAGAATATTGCTCCCGAACAACACGGCTTTGTGCAACGCCGATCCACTGTGACTAACCTAGTGGAATTCACTACTACTGTGGCAAATCACATTGACTGCAAACAACAAGTCGACACGGTGTATACAGACTTTGCAAAAGCCTTCGATCACGTGAACCACAGTCTACTGCTACACAAAATCAAGGGCTATGGCATCAGCGGTGAACTACACAAACTTCTCAAGAGCTATCTCAGTGACCGGAAGCAGACTGTCGTGATCGATGGTGCTAAATCCACAATAGAAGATGTTTCATCTGGGGTACCACAAGGCTCCATTCTTGGCCCACTCTTATTTACGTTATATGTCAATGACATTCAGGACTGCTTCCAATCATCAAAGTGTCTAATGTACGCCGATGATCTAAAAATATATAGGCACATCAACAACGTCCGAGAGTGCTCTCTGCTTCAGAAAGACCTGGATAGCCTGTCAAACTGGTGCTCTACGTGGAAACTGAATCTCAATGTGCAAAAGTGCAAAGTGATGACATTCACAAATAAAAGGAAAAACGTTATTAATTTTCTATATACCATAAGCAATACAAAGCTTGAACGAGTTAATGTAATGAGAGACCTGGGTATAATGCTTAGCTGTGACCTCTTATTCAAAAAGCATATGGACACGATCAAGCCTAGGGCATTTAAACTTCTTGGAGTGATCAGACGAAATTGTGCAAAATACTTTTCCAAGTCCACTAACAGGCTACTGTATATTGCGCTAGTGAGACCCCAGATAGAGTACGCTAGTGTAGTGTGGAATCCGTTTCAAATCACAAAGATCGATGCAATAGAGAGAGTCCAACAAAGATTCATTCATCAACAGTGCGCCAAATCGGGCATTGTTTATCACAGAAAAGATTATTTGGATCACTGCAATACCAATAGGATAATGACGCTTGCTAGGAGACGATTGGTAACGGATCTAATATTTCTGTACAAAGTTGTAAATAGTTATGTAGATTCATCTTACACTGTTGGTCAATTGAACTTCCATGTAGCACCTCGTGTAACCCGAAAACAGTTGAAATTTCACCCAAATAATAACAGAATAGATATCAGTAAACACTCATGCATAAACCGGCTACAGAATTCATTCAACTCTATTTCTCACCTTAACACTAGCTTAGACCTGCATTTCAATAATCTCTCACAATTCAAATCCATTTTAAGATGTATAACAGATAGGCCAACTTAGTGTACTACTTCACGCTTCACGTTCAATTATTTAATTATTGTACCTATGTTTATGTTTATGTTTGTGTTATGTTTGTGTTTATTGTTTGTGTTCATGTATGTGTTGTCCATTTATTAAATTAGCACTAGTGGAAATGTATTTTTCTGTTGCTAATAAATACTAAATCAATCAAATCATATAATATATACACACTGATATATATATATATATATATATATATATATATATATATATATATATATATATATATATATATATATATATATATATATATATATATATATATGAATATATATAGTGAGAAATCCGCACATGCCAGATATGTTAGTAATAATGTTTTATTTCATCACATTATCAGTTAACATACTCTTTTTAGAGCTGAGTGGAACCACCAGGTTAGCTCGATACATCATGGTTGTAGCTTGCCAAATTAAAAGTTGTATGGTATAATGTTTAATAATTGTTGGCTCACCCAAGTCTTCAATGGAGGCGACGTCGGTCATTAGGGATGAGATGGTTGCGTCCCAGTCCATAAGGGGTGACGTCTTGGGGGTGGCGTCCCAGTCGATATATTGTGCAGACTTATTGGGGGCGGCATCCCAGTCGAGTTGAGGGGAGGTCTTGGGGGTGTCGTCCCAGTCCAACAGGGGCGGCGTTTTACCCTCCCACTCTCTGAGAGGTGGCGCACTGGGGGTTGTGTCGGGTTCGTCGAAATAGTCATCGTCGATATCTGGAAGAGATTATACAATATTATTTAACGGATAACACCACAGTTAATAGAAGTATTGACTGTAGACAAGATTAAGATCAAACATGAAATCGATAACAGTATGAAAATAATAATTCGAGTGTTAGAATCTTAAAATGTCAAATTCAAAGGGAACCAACT
Source organism: Brachyptera risi (assembly GCA_964007535.1). Lineage (NCBI taxonomy): Eukaryota > Metazoa > Arthropoda > Insecta > Plecoptera > Taeniopterygidae > Brachyptera > Brachyptera risi. The sequence continues at coordinate 23,400,285 of OZ023330.1, forward strand.
CACAACGTAACATTTTTAGTGTCAATTTAGCATATAACGATCGCAATGACTTGACGTCTGAACAACTTCGTAACATTCAGAGAATTATCTTTTATTCAATCTCAAATATATATTTATATATATATGGATCTATAATCTATAATGAACATTTACAATATAGGTTACATCACTTACATGTTATTTGTAATGAACGGTACGCGGTGAGGTAAAAATAGGTCCCAAAAATATGGATTGCTCTACTGTTAAATAATATAAGAGATCTCTGTTATTATAAATTTAAATATTGAAAATATTTTAAATATTTAAATTTGAGTCTTCAGCAGCAATCTTGTCTACCGGTACCCCTAGGCATTTCTCCCCAATTTTGAACTGATGAACTCATATTTTTTGTGTGTTTCTCCAGGTGTTGTTCGATCCAAAGCTGGCCAAGAAGGAGATGAAAAAGGAGGCGGAGGTCATGTTAAAAAATAATATAATTGGGGGATAAAAAGTGAAAACAAAAAAATCTTTGTTAGGAATTTTAATTTTTATTACCGGTATGTACAAAATGATGTTCACTCAAAACACGATTCACAAATATTGCGACGGTGAGTTCGATGTAATATACCATTTTTCTATAAAAGACAATAAGAATATGGTCGATGGTTTGTACTAGGATGAATATTCTTAGGAAATAATCACTGCCAATATTATATAATATGTAATTGAATTTTTCAAATAATTTAAACGAAGTTATTATTATTATGAAATTCATGGAAAATACGTCTTCTTGAACTAAATTTGAAGAGACAATTCACAGACCAAACGGTGTAGAATTAGAAAATAATTCTAACATGAAAAAATCAAGTTGATAGCGTGTTTACAGAGTTATCACGTATACAAAATTCTGAAATGTAGGAAAAATATAGTCAAGCTGAAAGAGGGACAAGAAAGTAGAAACAAACACATTTAACCGATGACATAAAAGAACGAGAGGGGAGGACAAAATGGACATAGGTCGTTTCAATAGGTATCAATAGGCCACTTCAGTAGACCGTTTGTTGCATTGTTTCAGTTTGAAAACATCATATCAACAACTATATCAGGCACTGATAATAAGCCGACTATGCAGCTATAAAGCCCAGTTCAGGTTTAATGAAGGTCAGCTTCACTCAGCTGACAGGTTTTCCTCTAATTATGATAACAGGACTGAAAGAAGGAAGACTAAAGGGAAAAAAACGCCATGGCAATGATTCCAGGGCTCGATCTCTAAATGTAGCTATTGATCAGATTCGCTCGATTTGTTTGATTATTAGACAATGAACTAGTCTGCCAAAGCACTTGGTGGAATGTGCCAAAGCTCTTGGTAAGAATGTGTTCTGCGAGATGAAATAAAGGTTTTTGCTCAAGGGTCAGCCAGGCACTAGGACGAGAAACCGGGGCAATATAATCAACACATATTCCACGACACTTGCATAGTATATTGCACTTGTATAGTGTGGTAGTGGCGGGGTTCCCGTTCATTTTATATATGTAGATAAAGATTAATGTCAAAAAATGTGTTATTGAAAATGTTCAAGACCTAGTAGTGATAGGCCCCCCCCCCTATGATAACTCACATTAAAAATACGATGAAATTATGTAGATAACTTTGAATATACCTTTTTTTATTTTTATCAATTTTTCTGCACACAAAATAAATACACTGAACAGTCAAATAGAGTCCAAGAGAGACTTGACTGTGGGAGAAAAAAAGAATATTATAATCTGTATATTATTTAGTTTTAGATTCTATATATTGATTTATGTAAGGCGATTAGGAAAATTCAAAAGATAATTTCTATGAATGATTTCTCAAGACTTGATTTGATTTACAGCGGTGTTCGACAGGTGAAGAGGTGAAGGTGGCGTATTGTACTCACATCAGTTCCAAGTTGATTGTGTGCTTTATTTATCTTTATATTAATCTTTAGTACATGCAGCATTATTTATATATGATTATTTACTACTATAGTCATATACGACTCTTATCCCTATACACTAGACGTGATCATTTGAGATACTGGTTACCAGAATTGTTTCTTCGTTATTGAAGAAAATATCTCACATATTACATTTTTCTTTCAAGTATAAAAAAGCTCACTCAATCGTACACCATTATTAGGCTGAGTGATGAGTATTGATAATACTTAGGTCTTGAAATGGTTCAATTGAAGGTTGCCCTTGTGGTGTCCCGTTCAAGCGATCCATAAACTTTCATTCTTTTTCTTTTATCGAGAAACAATGGCTGTATATTCAGTTTTTGAAGTTGAAAAAAAAAATTCACGCCAACGAACCTCAGAAGAATATCTAATGAAAAGGACGCCAGTGAGCGTCGTATACGAAAGGTGTCGGTATGAAGCCGGGATCAAGCGTCGAAGCGTCGTTATTTCAGGGAGCTAAGGTCGCGACGCTGGCTGTTAAAACCGACGCAATGACTGTCAATAGAATTAGAATACCTCTTCTCTCAACCTCGACGGTTATAGGAATTGATACAAGTGAAGAGAAAGAGCAATACATAAGTTATACAAGTCTAAACCATATTATAAATCGCACATACTGACAAAAATGAATATTCAGTCGGAAAAAAAGGAGATGCTCAAGTTGATGGCAGTGAAAATGCAATTCCAAATGTAAATAAGTTGTATCAAACTGGGACATAAACGATAAAAAGTAAAATTTCAAAAATGGGCACTCAACAAAATTCGTTTGAAAAGATCAACTATAACTTTCGCATTATTTCGAATTTTTCACTCATTGTTTATTATATTTATTATTCACTTTCCCTGTTCAACTCCCTCTTGTTCATTCTCTAACATATTTGATTTAGTTTGTAATTATTCGACCTTGTAATGTTTCTTTTACTTTTAACCATGGCATTACACAATTTTCTTTCTATTATTTTCCTATATTTAATCCACAGACAAGCTCGCAAGGGCTTTGTGGACATCACGTGACTGTTCATTATTTATATGTGTATCTATGTCATTTTGTTCAATAAAAAAATAAAAAAAAAGTCGGGCTTGGGATCAACTCTCGCAAGGGGCATGCGGTTATTAAACATCATTCACATTTAATCCTCTCATTAAACCATATATCCTAGTTCTAGGTGGGATAGTTGAGCAAACAATAATAATAACGACTGCGTGTACGATCGCTATAAAACCCTCAAATGTTATAGTTTCAATTACACGTGATTATCACTTGAGACAACGACGATGGACTATGAGGAGCATAGAAAATAGTACACAGAATAGGTCAGGAAGAGAGATAGAATAGAAAATGTCAAACTTCTAATCGGCTTGCAGTTCAATAACACGCATTAGAGGTTCTACAAATCAACCGCTGCCAACACCATAACAATCAATTAATAAATACCAACGTCCAAACATTCTGTTACGTTATTCGTCGGTCATCAATATGGCTTGTCAACATGTCGCCAATGCAATCAGCGCATGTAATTTCCGACGCCGTTGATTTGATTTAAAATAATGTATAATCAATATTCGAAAGGGAACTTATATTCAAATATAAATAATGCATAACATGACGAGGATGGCACCAATAACGTAGTATGAGGGTATCAACTGAGATGATTAGTTCAATACATGCATGCACAATATGACAACATTTTTTAAATCCTATTTTCGAATAAGAAGATTCGTGCATTGACCCTATTATTATCAGAAACTTTATGAATCTCTGATGATGCATTTGAAAAATAATTGTTCTTTTCGTTATGATCAATTCTGTTAATATCAATTGATGAATTACATGATTCATGATAAAACAGATAAAACATAAAACAGAGATAAAACATTATTCTGTTTTTATCTCAGTGAATTAATATAATCCATTCCTAGAATAGAACCATGAATATAATCTTTTAATAAACTAACTGCTGTTCTTTGGAACATTTTCAAATTGTTGCATCGTATGGCATACTATCTTTTTTATGTCATGTGATGTTTCTTCTTCTTTCGTTTATTTCCAATTAATTGAAGGTGAAACGTTTTTCCGAAATAGTTTTGACTTCTCAAAAACGTCGGCAAGAGTTTTGAAACGCAACTAAATAGTTCGACTTTATTGATAAGCATTTACTATTATAAATCCATGATTTGACTGCACGGGAAAGAAATCGAACACAAAAATGAGTTCTGATTCTGAACCTCTATTTAATTGCTATAATGTTTAGGTTCTGTAAATAAACGTGAACCCTCAAAACCAATATGGTACTTTTAAGATAAATCCACAGATATAATACGGAGCTAGAAGCATTGCCAATCGTATTTTGGCATCAACAAGTATGCTGACCAACTGTACAACGAAATAATTAATCTTTTCATTCGATAGTATAATTGCAGAAACACGCCACATTTCCTAGATATTAATACAACCTACAGAAGTGAGATGGTTGTAATTATTACGCCGTTGTTGAGCTAATGCATCATATGAGGTGACACGAGCATGTTTGGCAATACGAATGTTGTTCTAATTATTATTGCGAAGAGAGGATTTTTGGCAAGAAATCATGGCTTGCTTGTCTGTACGCCCTCACAGTTTCATGGGAATACAGCGCAGGAGGAATATCGCGTGGAATTTGTACGATGTTGCGCTCAAGGAATGTTGCCACTGTCTTAAAAAAAAAAAAGATCACCATCTCATACAGTGAATGACCTTAGACTTTAAGGTATACAAAAAGTGTTCGTAAGTAATTTAAAGACAATTGGAGAACATTGTTACATAATATTCAATCTTTCATACTTGGACCTACTAACATTAGAAATATTTTACTCTATATATTGATATATATTCACGTCATAGATCTCACCATTCCACCATCTTATGTATCATTCACTGACGCCAATAGATCGTAGTCATCAGCACAGTGCATCGTTAAACTCGATATAAGTTTTAAAAAAGAACCAATCAACTCCAAAACTTTTTCCAACATTATTTTCACATCAGAATAGAACTCTGAATTTTGTGCAAAATCAACGTGACTCCCTTTGATTTTTTTCACCATCATTATTGTTTGCCAAAGTCTTGATGTAGTATCAATAGCAGCTAGGTTATCTGAGGTCACGAATGAGCGAACATTATGAATGATGTTTTCAAAACCATGCCTCAGGCGGGACTCTAAAGCCCGGATTCACCAACTATTAACTGGAGTTTAAACCCGGTTTAAATTTTTAATCCAGGTTTATATTTAGGAAACCGTTTCATGAGGCCTAAACTGGGATTAAATTTGACCTAAACTGAGCTTATACTATTTTAATACGGGTCTTAAGCCCAGTTTATCATGGAACCAAGTTTTACAAAGCCAAGTTTAAACTGAAGTTGATGAAACCCGACCTAAGCAACTCCAACTCATCACCCTGGGATGACTTGACTTCAGTTTCTAGCGCAGGGCGTTAGCTGATTGAGCCAGCAGATTCTGAAAAATCATACTTATAATAACAGCTGAAAATGACCAACAGTGGTTGGAATTTCCGTTATTTCAGAAAGTGCACTGAAGATAAGGTTTGCAGATAGTAAAATCTGTGATAAAATCTCATTATGGTTCAACTAATTTGTTGTTTATTATAGTAAGTAAGTAAGTAAGTATTTTCATTGCCTTTGAAATCAATTTGATGTGCACGACATGGTTGAGCATAAAAATATATAAACAACCTTTGAAAATTCAGTATAAAATACAAACATTGTATAATACTGTGGTCATTACATTGATTTTGCTACATAAAATAAGATTACAAAATTAATGATAACATGGATACAATACTAAAAATCACATGTATGTATACATGCATACATGTATACACGACATAAATGTATGTCAGTTCTATTTTGGCATAAGCCTATACGCTGTTGCCATTATACAGCGGTATGAATGTGACGTTAATTGACGAAAATTGACATATAAACGTGCATGTGGCAACGTCGGACTTATCTTCTTGAAGGGTGGTTTAAGCTCCCTTTGAAAGTAGCCATTAAATCCAGTCTTCAGTGATTTTAAGCCCCAATTAAATGTCGAAAGCGACTCACAAGACACCCAACAAATTTAATTAGGACTTGAATATTTAAATGAAGTCATAAGACCGGGCCTAAGAGTGATTGGGTAGGATTTCTATCAATCGTCTAGCTAGCTGTCGTTTGCGCTGACAATAGAATGACAATCAACACGCGTCAATACCGTTACTGCGCCTCTCTTTGAAGGCAAACCCAATACCCGCTCTGCGAAGACTAAACCCTAAAAATATGATGAACTTGCTAATTAACAGTGATTGTGATTGGATAATACCAATCGCGGAACACTTTTATCTGTCTGTTGCAACAATCAACGAAATTATTATTACAAATATAAACTATTTGAGCTATAATTTTGTGAAGTTTTAGTTCAATCACGGTCAATGCATGGTCGCTTATTCTCATTGTTTGACTGTAGACGCTGTTTATTTGTCGCCGTCTCATCGACATGAGCAATCAACTCGAATGACGCTTGACGTCGTCAAGGATTATAGCGTCGCGACGCATTATACTCCCGCCACCTGTCCACAGTATCTCGAACTGCACGGTACAGAAATAGCACTAAGCTTTCAAGACCCAGACCTGCAAGCTAACTTGTATACCTTCTCTTCCTTATAGCAAATATCTTTGCTATCATCTCTGTCGCATGGACAGAACAATATTTTTATAGGAGGTTTCAATATTTGTTACTTCTTTTTCTCTATAAAATGGTTGAACGATTTTGGTCAAATATTTTTCTTTCAAACCGAATATGTCGGTTTGACCTGCGTAGCCTACGCAAAAATTACTTTAACGAACATTTTTGTTCCTCAGTATACGGGAGTGTGTACAGTTTATCTAATAATAATGGCGTATATACATAAAATGCGCGCGCTTTGTAAACATCTTTTCGAACATTATGTTCAACAAAAAACAATCGAACTTTCTACATATTACATAACTTCTATAGCTGATGCATTAGAGCGAAACTCTCACACAGAGAGTATGCAAAGTAGTCCACACATGGATATGACTACTATAATATTATAATATTTGACTAACTTATAACAATATCGTACTGTTAATTGGTGAGGAAAAAGATTATTATATACCAACTCATCACGAAAAGAGTATATAAAAAAAATTATATGAATCATATATGATAATTATATCGAATATATCGGATGAGAGATTCTAGACTTGAGGAAATATAATACGCATATAAATATCTTGGAATTCAAAAGAATACAAATTTAGGGTAGGGAGAGTATGTTGTAAATGTCTAAAAAATGTGAATACAATCTTCAAATTCTACCATGCAACAATGAACATGAATGCAAAGAAAAGATACAAATGATGAGTTGGATTCGGCTGATGCTTGAGTAGGCCTACGTTATAGTTCATTCTAGTATCCATCCACACGACGTTAGACTGATTAAGTGTGTTGAGAATGTCCAAAAGGTTGCTGCAAGAAGGGTGTTTGGAGGGGGGGGGGGGGGGGGGGAGCGTAGGAGGATAATCTAAAATGGAAAGAATTGATACAATGAGATAGGAAAATTTGGTAAAAAGAAAAAGAATATGGAAAGAATTAGCATGTTTGTTAGAGTCAAGAATAAATGTGAAGAATAGGAAGCAACGTAATAGAATTGGAAAGGGATAACAATGAAGTTCAATGGGAGGGGTAAAAATGGGAGTAGAAAGAGTGCATCAGAGAAGTGGGAAATATGGTTTCATCCATAAAACGACGCTGGAATAGAATGAGTTGTAAGAAGAGTTGTATAATATAACACAAATTCAAGAAGAGTGATGAGAAATAAAAACAATGTACCATGTAATAATTACAAGAAATAGCAGCAAAATGCAACATTTGCAACTGACAAAAGTTGTAATAAGTTTTCCTGCATCCAGTTATAAAATGTAACTCACAATGTTATATAAATAGCCTACACATCGCATTTCTGGAACTCTTATGTTGATTCACATTTTCATGAATATAGTTAAAACTAAAAATAACATTTTTATTCTACATATTTCTCAAGATCCCTGATTCATGTCTTTGTTTAGAACCGTTGGATAAATTCGTAAAGTTTTAAAGCAAACTCAAATTCAAGAATTTTATGTCGGCTTGTTACTCCCTATCGTTATTGCTCACTGATAGAGGAGACGGTCGTTCGGGGCAGGCTAGAAGAGTGTATAAAGGCTGTCAGCCAACGAATAAAGTTACGTAAACAGTAGTCAGCACTGTCGTCAACGCATTAACCATGCTCGATGACAGACAAGGAGTATGTTAATAAATTCTATTGTCGAAAATTTAAAATCAAATACCAGTTGGTAATAATAATAATAATATCAACACAAAATGTTTGGTGACTAGCGCATTGAACCGTCATTCATAGCAGACCGGGGTTCGATCACCCATGGTCTACCATTCTGACTGAGGTAGATCATGATTTTATTCTGTCGTTGAAGTGATTATACTGAAACATGCCACGAAGGCATCCGTCCCGATGTCCAAAACACATATCATACAAAAACTTTTAAACTCATCTTTCCATCATCTCATTTATCATTCACCGCAGTCATAGATCTTGAGTCATCATGAGAGTGCGTCGTTAAGCCCAATATAAATGTATCAACCATTGCAGATGGGAGGATTCCAAGATTTTGATGGTTCTGGCTAATTATAGGTTACTTTCAACTTTCAAGTAACAAATGACCAATACCGAGTGGACTAACTGTGATTGAATAATATCAGTTGGTGGACATTGATGTCAGTCTTTTTCAGCAGTGAGTGACGTCACTTGAGAGAAGCCTATTGTCACTTCTTGCTTTTCCTAGATAGCCTATATAGCCCTATTATGAAAGTTAGAGTGGTCTTGGAGTGACATTTTTGATAAAAACATGGTCGCCGCTTTTTCAATATTCATTTTCGGTCACTTATAGGAAGGTTAATGTGTATAATTAATTCAATTTTGAAGCAAGAAGAATGAGCCAATATAATAAGTGATAAATTAGAAAAAAGAAGGTTGAATTTGCAAAAACATGGCCGCAGCCCCATGACCACCTCTCCCATGTAAGCTCTCTAGATTGTCCAAGTTTGTAGCGAGAAGGTTATAGTTTGTTAATCATCTGGATGAATACGCTCCTGGTTCCCATATCACATAATTATTGGGGAGCGCAACAAATATGTAGGTGATAGCGAATCATAAAGTTTAGGGTATCGCAAGTCCGGTGATTTCGGTGATCATCAGAAAATAACCAATACCAAACTTGCAGTATCACCCGAACTAGTCTTCTCAATAAGTAATCACAATACGAATTGAGCGATGCGGCTTCTAAAGCCCGAACTTTTATTTTCATTATATGACATTTGGAAAGCGGACAAAGTCCGACGACAACGAATGTGAGATTTACCAAGGCAACACAGCCAACAACAATGGCGACCAGCTTCTATTAATACTTTTCATGTAGTGACGTCACGGTATCATGAATCAGACTGATGACCCTCACAGTCATCATTCTCGCTCAAAATAATCCAACTATCTACGATATTTTCCGGAGTTGATAACTCTCACAACATTTACCTGTACGTGAGTAGGCCTACAGCAGAGAAGCTGGAAACAACATCGAACACTACTTGTCATTAACTAAAATATGAAGATTGCATTATTTACCTTTGGGCAATTTGATGAGTAATGGACCGTTATCAAAATGCATTTTGAATCCTAAAATACTATTATCAACAGGAAGTGGAAATATAAACACAGTCAGGGTGTTCAAAGGTTCTCTTAATATTATACTAGGAAAACGCGTTATGTGTTGCCGATTAAAACGATTGAAACAAAGCCTTCTTTATTACTAGGAAAACGCGTTATGTGTTTCCGCGTTGATGGATGAGCTAGAATATATCAACTGATCTTTGGATTGGTTATTATATATATATATATATATATATATATATACACCTTGAGATCAAAACCATTGTCACTGCCATCTTATTTTTCCTTATTAATTTTTATGATAATTAAGAAGGCTTTGTTTTAATCGTTCACAATTAAGTGGTGACACCTGTGGCTTGGATTTGATAGGTATCGTAATAGCTTTGAGTGATTTACAAAAATAACATTATATATTTTGTTACGTCAAAACGGCTGATTCGATTTGAGTAAAAGTTCGGAATAATGTGTATCATCATCATATTAAAATTCCCTGATAATTTTAATTCTCTCGGATGAAATATTTTTCACGAATTTTCTCCTCTGAGCTATTCTTATGGGATTTTTGAAAAGTTTGAAATTAGTTTTCTCAGAAGTAGTTCAACCGATTGCGCCTCAAAAGTATACAGTATCGAATTAGATAAGGAAACTTATGCATGCTAAGTTTCATTTGATTTTGAATTTTCGTTTGACCTGTGGAGCGCGAAAAAAAAGACACTTTTTTTCGGGTATGGTGAATTTGAGTCTTCGCTTCGCTCATCCAACCATAGAAATTGATTGGGAAATGGGATGGCAGTGACGTAATTGTTTGGATCTCAAGATGGATATATACTAGACAAACGCGTTATGTGTTGCCACGTTGATGGATGAGCTGGAACATCAACTTATCTTTGGATTGGTTATTATATATATATATACACCTTGAGATCCAAACCATTACTTCACTGCCATCTTATTTTTCATTATTAATTTCTATGATGATAAAGAAGGCTTTGTTTTTATCGTTCACAGTTGAGAGGTGACACCTGTGGCTTGGATTTAATAGGTATCTTGATAGCTTTGAGTGATTCATAAAAATTACATTATATATTTTTTTACATCGAAACGGCTGATCCGATTTGAGTGTAAGTTCGGAATAATGTGTATCATTATCAGATTGAAATTCCCTGAGAATTTGAATTCTCTCGGATGAAATATTTTTACTGAATGTTTTTCTCTGGGTTATTCTTATGGGATTTTTGAAAACTTTGAAATGAGTTTTCTCAGAAGTGGTTCAAATGATCGCGCCTCAAAACTATACAGTATCGAATTAGATAATGATACTTGTGTGTGCCAAGTTTCAACTAATTATGAACTTTCGTCTGACCTGTAGAGCGCGAAAAAAAAACAAAAAAAAAACTTTTTTTTCGGGTATGGTGAAATTGAGTCTTCACTTCGCTCATCCAATAATAACCAATCCAAAAATATAAGTTTACAATTAATCGGTGATACATGTTGCTTGAATTTAATTGGTATCTTAATAGCTTTGAGTGATGTACAAAACTTACGTTATTCATTTTTTTACATCAAAACGGCTAATTTGATTTGAGTGAAAGTTCGGAATAATGTGTATCATTACTATATTGAAATTTATTAAGAATTTGAATTCCCTCGGATGAAATATTTTCAGCGAATTTTTTCCTCCGGGTTATTCTTATGGGATTTTAGAAAAATTTGAAATGAGTTTTCTCAGAAGTGGTTCAACCGATTGCGTCTAAAAACTATACAGTATCGAATTAGATGAGGACACTTGTGTGTGCCAAGTTTCAACTGATTTAACGTCTTTGTTTGACCTGTGGACACTGTGGAGCCTGAAAAAAAGCACTTTTTTCGAGTATGGTGAAATTGAGTCTTCGCTTCGCTCATCCAATAACGTGTTGTAACTTTTTTTTCAAACATCGAAACGTGATGCGAAATCATTGTTCCTCAATCAAGGCTGTGGATGAAAGTAGAATCGTTTGAACTGGGCACCACAATTATTGGTACCCACCCCACTTTAATTATTTTTAATGAAAAGAATGATCTTTGACACCAGAACTAGCTGTACTGTCTGTGACCATACTTTTCGCAACAGATAAAAGTTTTCAATTGTTTCCAAAAATGTTGTAACCTGTGTTATTATATTTTCCAGATCTAATTGGCATCAGCGAATCGTATGAAATGGTGGGAAGATGAGCTGGATGAAAGGTTATTTTTTTCACAGAGGGTTGGAAGGGGTGGTACTGTGTTATTACTCATCAAGGAACCGTCCAAGTATTCACTTTAATAACATAATAAAACCTCAGTCAGAACGGACGACCATGGCGAGATTCGAACCCTGCTCTCCTGAATGAAAGTTTAGCGCACTGGCCATGATACCCTTGCCCTCCGTCTCAGTGAAGACCTATAATGAATATAATGCCAAATTTTAGGCTAAAAAGTGATTCGTTATATTTAGTGAATCGTATCAAAATTAAAAATATCAAACGTTTTCCAAGAGTCAAGTTTTCATCGTTCTATCAGAATAATAATTTGTAATTGTTTTCAGGAGTACAGTTAATTTTCAGTCCTGGACTCATCTTCAACTAGACTGTACTAACCGTGATAGTGGGGGTGTACAAGAACGGCAGCGTTTACGTTGTAGGATTTACTACCGCTCTCATCTTGAGCCTGATTCATGACTGTATGAGTCAAAACAGTAAAAAGAGCAATTTCTAATAAACCAAGCCAACTACGGTAAGCTGCAAGCTCACTATGAACCACTCATGTTATTCATTATAATCTCGAATTACACCGAAACGAACCGTTTCTCACAACTGTCATTTCAACAGTTACACATATCTTCACATATATTCCAGCACTTTAGGCCTACTGATGGATGGTACATTTCAGCTTTTTCGTCATACGAACTAAATTAGGTGGATCAGGCTCATCAAATGATTAATCACATTTTGGGTACCGAAAAAAGTGTAACTATTGTTTATAGGTAAATACGCTAACCGCAGATGGGTGTGTGAATACGAGATAACTTGGCCCTTCCACCAAAATTATAAATAAAATAATTAATGGAGAAGTCTATATCTTTATGAATGATTTGTTGATGTGAAAAAGACTGATTGAAACACAGATTAACTTTTTCAAACAATAATTGATACATTTTCAATTTGTAATCATTATCACAGCTTGTACTACCGTGTCGGTAGGCCCACTGAAAAAATATCTACACATGTGTTGTGAAATTCAACTATTGTTTTTAGTCCCATTTAAAAATCGACTTGCGGACAAATTCTCGCTAACGGTACATAGCTATAATGATGTGTCTTCGATGTCAGCTTGGAAGCAGGGACCCTATAACCTTCATGTTTTTCGGTTTCGGTTCCACCTAATAGAGAGTAAGGGTTCTGGTTGCGGTTCGGCATCGATCCAAATATTTTTCTCCTACTACTACTTGTTATTAGTACATGTTCAATTTTATAGTTTCCAATAATTATTGTATGTATACCTTTTTATATCTTGGATTGACACGTCTGTTTTGATTTGTATCTATTATGTAATGTTACACAGATGAGCCCTCGGCTTTGTGGGAATTATTTATGTGTGTCAATTGTTAACATTGTTTACTTTAGATAAAATACGATTTAAAAAAAAATCGATATCAAGATTCCTGTTGTTTCTTTAGGTTCGCAACGGCTCCAGCTCTATAGTTACACCGACTATTTTCATATTACTAGTTCATTACTGAAATGACCTTTATGAGTTATGATATCGGAATGGAAGGATAGAAAGTTGGATTTTTTTCAATTCGAGCAGTTTTTCACTTGAATGGCTTCATTTTTTAAGTGATTCATCATTCGTACTTGTTGGTGCATCAACTTCATAATTATAACGTTTATAGAACCTAAACCAATTAAGGATACGGTTCTTATAAAATAAAAATGATGATTCTAGTTCCGATTAAGGTTCCAGGAAAAATAATGTTTTTTTTCTGTTCTGGTTCAGTCCCTGGTTTTGAGCCCTTTATTGAAATATGCTTATCAATAATAGTTATTTGGTAAATTAGAGTGTTTCTGCGTAGCACAGCAGCTGGAGATGGCGAATCGGTTAACTCACCCAAGCATGTATTTTTATAATTTCTAAGAATGTGAAAATTCAAGCAGCCAAGAAATGGAAGAACATATGAAATGTTGCCAAACTAAATAATATCCAAGTTACTCATTCATAGCATGCATAATATATTGTATGTTGGTGCTTACCTTACTGCCACTAAAACGTGCCACCATTCTCATCACCACCCATCACCACCATCACCACCAGCCAATAAGCACAAAGAAATGTCAGAGGGAAAGGAAAATCGTAAAGGAATTCAAGGGATATTTGTTTTGTAAGCTTCATTTCCACCATTCACTTTTCATGCTCAAAATGCATTAGGTAATAAAGATCTCGTTGTTTTGATAATAGGCCTACTATAATAATGACAACATTCGGTGGGCCTACATTTTTAAATATAGAATTTCAGAATCGGATACTTTTGCTACGGCTTCTGACTGATATCTGTAACGTGGAAAAATTATTTCTCAAATCATCATAATAAAGTAACCGACCATTTCTAATGATTTATCACACGATATATTAATCTTCTGTGAGGTGATGCTTTATTAGTTCCGATTCTCAAGTGTCAGTTGCCAACCATGTATCAGCTCAAGTTTACGTTCAAGCTTGTGTTCTAATTCAAGCAGAAGATGACGAGTTACATTGCATTGATGATAAATGAATGGAGTTGTTTATTACGACTTGAAACATCGGCCAACACCTGTTACTGTTAGTCTAATTAATAACATTAACTGTCACCTGTGTGCAGTTCTAGCAAGGGAGGACGGAAATAACTAATCACATTTGGTTCATTTACCTTGACACCAATCTACCCTAACTAACTTGTACTTAATTGATTCAGATATACCAAACTAATGATTGTGGCCTACAATCATTACTGATTTAGAAATTTATTGATTCATGTACACTTTAGAAATATACCGATATAAATGAAAAAAAAAAAATGCAACATATTTTTTAAAAATCTGAACAGAAGTGTTTACAAACAAACAGTTGAAAGGTACATTCGATTTTTTGTGTCATAATTACGCCTAGTGTTATAATTTTATTTCATAGACTAATTTTATATTGCTTAAATTTACTCAAATATATTTTTTCCTCAAATTTTCCTTTTTTTTTGGAATTGAAATTTACGATTTTTTTAATATATATTGTCGATTTTATTGATTAAGTATTATTATCTTTCTCCTGGGATTTTTTCACAACTTACATTTTTTTGTATCTTCAATTTTTTAAAGTACCTACTGGTATTGATTTTCAAGTTCATAAAATGTATTGAATTGATACTTTTCATGTACCGTAGTAGGACTATTTAGAAAATCTACCGGTATGTGAAATTTTGAGAATACTTCATTCACCATGACTTCGATCAACAATATTTTGTATCAATATTTCTGCAAAACAAGTGCAAAAATAGATGTGTGGGATTTCTTAAGCTTCAGCACCTCAAATCAAGTTGAATAATAATAATAAATAATAAGTAAAAATAATAATAAGTAAAAATAATAATAAGTAGGAAATAATTTGAACTCTGTATGATGGTATACGCTGGAAACTCTTTATTACTTCCAGTTTCTGCCACTCGTACATTAATAAAACACGAAACAAGAAGTGCACTGACATAAAAATATTCTCACTCAAACAATTCAATACATACATATTGTGATGAGTGAATCCACTAACAATGTTATTTAATGATAGACAAAAGACTAGAGCCGATATTAACATGTACAGTTGAATGTTAACCAGATAAACAGTGAAACAAAGTTGAAAAATGGTTTATACTTGTACCATTTGATTGCAATGACTTAAATCTTAGAATGTACATTTTATTCTCAATGTATATTTTTCATTTCATCATGTTCTGAACCCAATTTTTGTGGAAGTGAAAGACGTAGTAATTAATGATAAGATTACTGATTGAATTGTACATTCTAATACCACCCCTCAGAATATGAAATATTTGATTAACTAACCAACGAACAAACTTGACATATTTTATAAAGTGATACACAATGATGAGAATAGCACCTAAAATGATGGTGTGAGGTGTTATGGAATTTATTCTACCACCAACCATAAGCATCCCAAACAATAGTATACATTCCACCAATACCATCACCATCTTTACAAGTTTCAATGCAATAAGCAACAAGCAGTATACAAAATGGCGTGATACAAATGACATCACAATATCACCAAGGAGACTAGTAATAAATACAAACTTCCATACACGAGTGCGGCAGGTCAAGAACCTCCCTGCTCGCTAGCGGTAACCGATAGTCATCTCAAAGAACATTCGCGCATCGAGGTTAAGGTACAATAGGTTAGTTCAAGTGAAAGATAATGCTAGATATAAATGTGAATATCTCAATGGTAAATGATAACTAAGCTTCAAACTGGCACAAATACATGTGACAAAAAAAGCATCTTGACATATTTACGAAGTTGAAGCGCATACAAAATCAATGGCCAAGTTGTTGAAAGCGTAGATAGAACAATCACATGAATATGAATAGTTCAGCAATTAAACTTACCCTACAATGAAGTCAGAGACTGCCATTTAGTTATGTCACTAACTTGGGATTCTACCTTTCTTTCCACAGCATTATACTTATCAGGGCTCAGATCTAATGTACACAATATCTAGGGTGATAATATCCAGAGGGAACCACTGAACTTGCTGTGCTTCTGCCATTTGGTGAGGGAATATTAGTTGACTCTTATTAGAAGGCACTTTGGATAAGTTGAGCGATGATTGAAAGCGACTAGACTTGATGACGTAATGAGTGATGACGTAGATAATGGGCAAACTGATGTATATTCAACAGGTATAACGACAAGTGGGCGTGATGTGACTAAGTTTGTCTGTAACGTCTCTCACCTGGTACTTGTAAAGTGGCGGTCGTGTCCATAGTTCCTAGCATGTTGGTAGCAGTGCAAGTGTAGTTGCCGCTGTACACTGTGGACAATACATGAACTTATTACCTAGATCATTTCAAATGTAGATTCACATAAGGATAGCAATATATTTACCAGTTGTAGCCTGTGGGATTGTTAGCCTGCAGACACCATTCCTGAACTCTATGAGATATTCCCTGGAATTCTCCAGGATCCTGCCGTTGCTGGACCACAAGACATTGGGAGGCGGCTCGGCCTGGACAATGCACTCGAACCTTGCAGACTGGCCACTCACAACAGCGATGTCACGCAACGGCTGCATGAGCACACAAATAGCTTGGTATACACACAAGAATAATAAACAATCCTCATTTATATCAAATCATTCTTAAACTTGTTTCGAGTGAATTGAGCAATTACGCACTGTGATGAACGTCGGTGGTTTCCTGGGCTGTGTGATTTGATTGGCGCTGACTACAAGGCCTGGGGTGCTGCGAGGAGTGCTAGGGGTGCTGGGGGGTGTGGGGGTGCCTCCCCGCCCCTTCGACTGCGCACTGCTGGCTTTGTTGGGGCTCAGACCGGACCACGGGGAACCACCTGTTTGGAAAATATGGCATTAGTACATTGTGTAGACGTCACTTCACAATCAACTGAGAGACAAGATTTATTGGTGCTCAAGAAAATTTATGTGAATATTGCACACATATGGTTTGAAAACAAGATTGCATGAAGAGGAAGGAACCATCTTGAAAACCTCTATACTTCTTATGGATATTATTTATTAGAAGTAATAAGCATTCATGTATGATTTAAAGTAGTGGAGCATGTTTGTTCCCTAATAAAAGAACAGAAGGAATCAACACTAGGACATGTTATAGTTAAAATACAAACTGAATAAATATCATGGGTTATCTAAGACCGATATCAGCTTGATGATGATTACAGCATAATTAGGAACTGCAAGATGCTACCACACACACACACACAACATACATAAACGGACAACAAAAGATGAGAAAAAGAGAATCAACTAGGAGAGAAAATAAATTAATAATCATAAGAAAAGTGAAAGAAATGGAAATTAGTTATGAAAATCTAGGAACAATAAAACAATAAAGGTATTAGCATCAATAAATCATAAATAAATAAAGTATTTATTCTGCTCCGACTTCTTGTTCTGTTGAATGTGTAACTATACGACACTAAATGATAAAAGGCAATTCAGGCAAACTTGAAATACCTCATTTACTACCTACAAAGTGAGAAATTATCAAATTTTACTATGAGATTACAAACATTTACTTGACTACTTATGATGAAACTAATTTGTACAGCAACAATGAAAGAAATTACATGAAAATCCATCCAACATAAATATAAAAGCATATAAACAAAAGAAATCATAAAATACAAAATATGAAATGTCACATCTAGAAGAAACAGACAGATGATGCCAACTAGAATACAAACAAAGTGATGTAAGTTAATTAGGACTGACTTAAATTTGTTGTGTTATTGGCTGGTAAAGTCTTTCAGCAAGCAGATTAGTTGTAGCATCTACCACTAGCAGCAGTATTCCCCACGACGCAATTGCAACACGTTTATTATGTGTTTCTTGAAGTTCCTCACTATACCTGTCGAGTCCTGCTGTCCAATACTCGTACAATATGGCGACAAACTAGGTAGACTGGGAGACAATGAAGTCACCGGACTAATAGATCCAGGGATCACTATATGCGGCTCCCTCAACAACATTGCTGGAGTAGGCTGAGGCAAACTGAACCTCTTCTTATGCTGCAAATTATCCTCACACTCAGACATCTCGCTTTCAGATGCCGGCTCCCATTTCACAGACTTGTAATGACTGAACTTCTTTGGTCGGAATTGCGCGGCTTTCTCTTTGTGTTGATTGGTCTTCTCGTGGATAACGGGAAAATCGATGGAGTCGGCACGTTTGTCGTCAACTTTGCTGCGTTTGATGGTCTTGTCATTCTCGAGTTGTTTCTTGCCCTCGCCGGGAAGGACGATACCAAACTCATAGCCGAAGTCGTACTTGAAGTAGATGAGGCCGGTGTCGGGGTCAATATGCTTCGTGCCTGTATTGTTCAGTGGGCGAGCATGATCAATCATATACAGCTTATAACATGCGGTCCTTAATTTATTCTACGAGTAGTAATGGGCTAAAAGTGGCGGATGTTTCGATTGAATATGCTTAAGAGGCCGCAGGCGCTCGTATTTCACGCCGCAAACTCTCACGGCCGTAATTTTTGAGATATCAATATGATTGTTTTGGCATTCTGTTAATAATTGAAAAACGGAGGTTATCACATTCACAGAATTTTGAACAAAAAATTTGTAATTTTTCAAATTCTTCAAATGGAAAATGAAAAAATTTCTAGTGTACGAAAACCTAGATAAATATTTTTGAATAACAAAAAAAATATAGATTGTGCAATGTATCAAAAGTGTGAATGAGGGAATTAACGGTGTTTACGTGAATGTGAGTTCGGCGGGCTAGTCTATGGGTTGCGCCTATCACACGATGCATGTTAAACTCGAGTCTGAAGCGAGCGAACAACGAGCCCGTGTAGAGCGCCTGCGGCCTCTTAACATTCATGGTGAGAAATACAAATATGAAATGATCATCAATGGAATTTTCATATGGGATCAATATAGGATCAAACGAGTGATGGAAAATGTGATTAACTTCAAGAACATAGAGTGAAAAGACAAGTACATCGTAGGTCTGAAAGAAATATTTGGATCAATCAATTTCAGTCATCATTAGAAGAAAAGTCAATAATGTCAACACCCAAATGTATGTGGGCCTATATTCAAAACAACATGAATAGTTGAGAAATGATGATACTGTAAAGATATTATTAATGACATGATGATGATGTATTATTATTCAGACTTACCATATTCAGCTAGTCTTGACTCTTCCCTGTACGCCTGTGGTTCATCCATGCCCGCTTGTGATTGGTTGGTTGGCTTCAGGATCGGTTTTTCAGGTTTCCTAGACGTCTCCACATCAGTGATGATGTCGTTGACAAACTGTTGTGCTTTACTCTTGAACGTGCTTGTCATCTCACTCATGTGTTTGTTCGCTGCATCTGGAACCACGGGTGGTAAACAATGCTCAAGTTCAATGTTCAATAAAGTTTTCCCTCATTTTCTATTCTTCACTTTCTCATGTTTATTTTACATTTTTCTCAAATTATCATGAATTTTAATATTTTTTTAATATTCTTTGATGTAGGCCTATTCATTTCACCATCAATCTTATTTCTCCCTCTCATATGGTAAGATCGCCCTTGTGGTGCCCCGTCCAAACGATACTATCTTTCATCCATAGCCTTAATTGGGGAACAATGATTTTGTATCAAGTTTCGATGTTATTAAAAAAAAAAAAAAAATATTGACAACATCTTTTTTCTTTTCTCACATTTTCGCGGTTACATGAATCTCCTATTTTTCTCTTCTTTTTCTGTGATTTCGACGATTTTGTGATTTTTTTGTATCGGTACTTAATGTGACTTTTCGTAAATTTGTTTATTCGTTATTATAATTGTATAATTGTTCAAATATATATTCAAATTTCATAGCAGAAGTGAAAGTCTATACAGGAGAAAAAAAGTTCAAATCTATTTTCAATTTCTTAATAACTCCACAATGATGTCTAAAAAAGTTGCTAGAATACTTACAAGAAGCTCCAGATGGTATTTTCCCAGCGGCATAACCCATCTGTGGCGGACTCCCTGGCTTCAGAACTAGTTCTTGACTTGTCGTCCTCTCATCCCCAAACCTCTTCCTCATCTCTTCCACCCTCCTCAACCTCTCGACCTCGACCTGTGACGTAATCTGGATCCTATCCTCCGTCGTCGTTGTAGTCTTTGTCACGACTGGTGGTGCCGTATCAAACTCCATTGGTGTCGGCACTCGGCCTCCCATCGCTTTCACTGGCACACTTGTTGATCGAGGTGGCTGAACCTTCCTGTAATGTAGATCCTCCACTTCTTTGCCTGGAGTCCACTTAGGCTGGAAATGTACTCCCTCTACGTCACTCTCGTAATCACTCTCCCTGAATTCCCCAGGGACAAACTTCTTAGGGGTTGTTGGTGGAGGTCCACTACTCCTCTTTTGAATAACTGCATCTGGTTTATACGGGAACGGTTCCAGACTTGGTTGAACAGGTTCTGGTCTGTTCTCTTTATCACCGAACTTGATGATCCTTGTCGTCTGTTGTACGCTCACAACCCTATGACTATGTTCGGTAGATTCTTGAAAGTTAACAACATTGGATGTCTCTGTTTGTGTAGCATTCTTATATGGCGAGCTCTTTTGTGTTCTTGGTGCAAAACCCATTTGAGGAGGAGATCCAGGTTTTAATCCCAGAACTTCTTTAACAGCTGGGGTAGCAATGATAACCTCCATCGGAGGTACACTCTTCGGCGTGACAGGCTTGGGTTTGAATACTGGTTGTGGCTTTGTGACTGGTTTAATGACCTCGTCTAGTTTCAAGGCGGATGGTTTCTCGATGGGAGTGAACTTCGGTCGAGGTGGACCGCCAAACTGTGGAGGATCGTCGAACTCAGTGGGCGGCGTCGGCGTGCGTAAAGAAGGTCGTGACTGAAGGTTCGGAGTGAGAATGGGATGCACGGGTTTAAAGGTAGGTCCGTCAGTGTCGGAGGCGTCGGGTTGCCAGCGAGGAGGGATGCGACTGTCGTAGTAGTCACTCTCATAATCGCTCTCTTTAAATTCACCCTTGAGGAACTTGGACGGGCTGGGGGGAGGAGGGCCTAGTGGACGCTTGGTGACTGGCTGAGAGGGTTCAGCAACGTATGGGAACGGCTCCAAACTGGAAGGGCGCTCGTCCCTGTATGGAATCGGACTTGGAACTAAAACCTGGAACAAGAAGTTTTGACTTATAAACAAAGCTTCAAGGATGTAAGACGGAGAAACTATTTGATATGATAATATCATTTAATAATCAACATATTATTGGAAATTTTAAATGAATAGCAAGAATGGTCATGTTGAACAAATTTATACAGGACTCATATGATAGTGACCATCCATTAATAAGTATCTTACAGACAAAGAAAGTGTAGGATGGGTTTATTGTGTAATTTTAATTCCATGTAAGAAAACCAATCCTGGAGTAGTTCAATATAGCTCTACGGGAAAGGTTGATTTAATCAGTTAGTTAGATACCATAAGTCATACGAGTATTCCAATACATAAATAAAACTACAAAAGGGATGATACTTCACAACATATTATGTGGAGTGAGTAGGACCAGTGCAGTACAATGTGAGTGAAACATAATATGAGCAATGAGCAAAAGTATAAGTGTAATACATACAGTTGCTAAGTGTTGTGAGCTATAAGTGCAAAACACTGTGCAAATAAAATAAAACACAAAACAAGTCTAGTCTGCTGTAAGTTTGACCTTGCTTCTAGTGTAACTTTCATTAAAGACGGCAGCATTCTTCGCTTACAATCATTGTTGTATTCAATCACGGTCTCCTAGCAGCAAGATCAATCTTATAGGGTATAGACTATATACTGTTTAAACAACACAATAAGTTAACTCAATACACTCTGGTCAACAAGTACTATACTACTGTGCAACATCACCAAGCAACAAGTAACATACTGTGAGATACAATATACTGAAGCAATAAGAATATTGTGAGACAACACCTCGTTGTTATCTACAACTTTGTCAGGTGATTATAACAATAAACTGTGCCAACAAAGAAAGCGGTAATAAGTCGCATCAAACCTTCGATGCTGATTGGTTGATTGATTTTGCATTCATCTGCTGAGACGTCACAGATTGGTTAAAAGCTGACACATTCCTCTGTGATGATGATGATGATTCGCTGACAGTCCTCTTCTGTGACGTTGATTGGTTGACAGTTGGTCTATGTTGTGCCTGGTATATGGGCTGAGGTTTCACAGGGACTATCTTGGCTTGTGGTACAGATGGAGTATTTGGTACCACTTGGGAAGACTGGAAATTATCCTGTGAGGAGAACTTTTCAGTGATCTTCGTGAAATGTTGTACAGTCGTCTGGACGCTTGTTTCTTCGTGTTTTGAGGAGGATGACGTCTTGATTTGTTTCATGAGGAGACGAGGTTCGTCAGTATCTGCCATATAACCACTCTCTTGTGTCTTGGTGATGACTTTGATAGGAACGTCGGACGCTTTCTTTGGTTCGACTTTGAGCGGGGCTTCGACAAACACGGGAGGTGATCCAGGTTTCAATGTCGGTGGTGATATCTTTTTCTTTTCCTGGTGGTGATGATGATGATGTTTCTTCACCTTTTCCACTTTTTCGATCTTAGTACTGACAGTTTTAGTATCTTTCTTGACTTGTACCTTGTCTATGGATGGTCGTGGAGGACCTTGGAATTGTGGTGGATTATCAAACCTGGAAGGTGGTAAAGGCTCCGGTTCTGTTGACTGAGGACGCCGAGGTTGGGGAGTAAAAGAAGGAGGTCTTACTTTACGATAGCCAACATTATCCTCAGTGTCACTTTCATAAGGACGCCACTTTGGGTGGATAATAGTTGATTCCATATCACTGTCATAGTCACTCATCCCAAATTCTCCTTTACGAAACTTAGAAGGTTTTGGTGGAGGAGGGACAATAGTTGATTTTGGCCTGGATGGTTCAGGTTGATAAGGAAATGGTTCCAAATCTGGAAATCTTTCAAACTTGGTCTCAATTGGTTTCATTTCCTTTTTTGGTATTGGTTTGACTTCTACATGAGGTGTTTTTGATGGTATTGGGGGAGGCACCTGAGGGGCCTCTTTAGGGGGCAAAGGCGGTGGTTGGGTTCGTTCTTTGGTCATAGGAATAATCCGTACAGAACCAAAGGGCACACGAGTTGGCTCTCTATTTAAATCCTTCTCCAATTCCTGTTCGATTGTTTCCTTGTAAGATAGACGTCGTTCTAGTGGTGCTCGAGCTATCCCAAACTCTGGAGGAGCACCCGGTTCCAAGATCAAGTCATCCATGTGAAGCTCGTGGTAAGATTGTGGCCTGGAGGGTGACTCCCGAGTTAATAAAACATCTCTAACTGGTGGAGGCGCATTCAAAACAAACTCGTCTTTCTGGTTTGGAGGCCAGTTTTTCTTTGCTTCGGACGGTTTCCAGTTGCGCTCTTCCTCGATTTGAGTTCCTTCAGAATGAATCGCTGACTTTTCGAAATGATTGATACTAGTTTCTTCAAACTCTGTTGAGGAAGTTGTCATTGTACTGATTACCTCACTCTCAGGCATTGTCGATCTATGACTCACTCTTGACTCAGAAAAATAGTGTTGCGTTGGAAGTTGGGGAGGAAGCTGAGGAGAAAATTGGGGTGGGAGTTGAGGAGAAAGTTGCGGGAGACTTTGGGGACTTACATAAGAAGTTGTTTGATTAATGAAGGATGAGGTTTCATCTGTTACTTTCCTGAACTCTTTGAAAGCTGCAGTAGGTTTGAAAGAGACATGATGAAAAGGTTCCAATGCTTTAGGAGGCTCTTGCACAACTTTAGGTGGTGGTTCTGGTACTGCAGGAAGCTCTTGAGCAAACCTAGCAGGATGTCCTTGAATTAATACAGGTTCTTGTATGAGTTGTTGATGAATTTCAATATTTTCGGCAACTTCTTTATGCGACAAAGAAACCTTCGTCTCAACAGGTGGCCAAGTCTTCTCTGGTGTCTTTGCCGACCAGGGTATTATCGGTCTCTCATCATCGCCATCCTGTGGCGGCCATGACTTTTTAAGACCAGAATCTTTGTGTTTATGTGCCCAGATTTTATCCATCTTCAAACCCTCCCTGGAAGGTTTATCTTTATCAGAGTGCCTCTCAATATGTGTAGTTTTGAATGCTGGTTCTGGGGTTGATTGATTATGAGGAGTCCAGAGTTTCTCCATTTGAACACCTTCAGCCGAAGGCCTAGGAGAAGCGGATCTCTTAATGTCCTCGGTGAATCCAGATGAATAAGTTTCTGACTTCTCGTTTGTCATGTGAGATGATGACCATGTTTCGTTAGTGAAACTTTTAACTTGACTTGAAGAAACAGGAAGTATTGGCGTCGGGGCTTTTGGTTCTGGATCTCGACGGGCACTCCATAGTTTCTCCATGGAGACAGCTTCGGCTGAGGGCCTCGGTGACGTAGGTCGTTGCATGATGTCAGCTTGGGGTCGCATTATGGGAAGAGATTCGCACATTCGTTCGACAGGTGTCAACCAAGGAAGGGGTGCCTCATCGGGCACTAAGGGAGTGAGTGCTGCTGGCTGTTCAGGTTCCCTTGGGGAAGCTAGCGTCACAGGAACTGTTCTATCACCTCCCGTTACATAATTCTTAGATGGACTCACCACCTCTTTAACAAACAACTCCTCTTGGACTTCTTCTTTTTCATAAACTGGGGGCCATTGAAGTGGTTCAACCACTTTTTGATAGACTTCTTCTTTTTGTGGTTCCTGCTTCAAAGGTTCTAGTTTAATAGGAAATATCCTCACTGCTCCAGTGGGAATTTCAACTGGAGATAACATTCTTGTTGCCTCTTCCAATCGTTTAACTCTACTAGTCACATCTTCCCGATATATAGACGATCCCTCTGGCTTTGGACTGAAACCCATCTCTGGAGGAGGTTCCGGTTGTAAGAAGAACTCCTCCAATGAAGAGCTTGTTGACTGGATGCTCTGTGTCAAGCTCTCGATAAGCGGATTAGGCTCTTCGGCGGGAAAGTTGATCGGACCAATCTGGGCTGGCTGAAGAGCATAAACTGGAGAACCAAACTGTGGTCTTGATCCGTGGAAATCCAAATTACCGAATATTGACTGCTCTCGTCGATGAACAAACGATTCAGACGACGGCGTTTCTAACTGAGGTTGTTTCGGCACTGTCTCGACTTTTCTTTCCGGTTTCTTCTCAATAGGTTTCTCCTCATTTTCATGCATTTTATTCAAAAAGAAATCGAATGCTGATTGTTTACTAATCGATTGACTCTCCACTCCTTCGTTCTCATTCACTGGTACATTCTCAACAACATCCTTCTGTAACGGTTCAGGTTCTTTCTTCTCCACTTCCACGGGAATCACGTACGGAGACTCTTCCTTCCTCGCTGGTATCGTCTCCACCTTTGCTGGAAGAATTATATCCTGAGAACCAGGATAACTACTTCCTCCCATCTTGATTGTGATGTGCTTCTCGCTTGTTGTGCTCTCTGTGATGTGTAAAGACTCGCTCGTGCTTCGCGGAGGTAATGGAGCAAACGACAGAGTGTTGGGGATAATGACTGGTTCTGTTGTTGTTTTAGTTGTTGTTGATGGTATAACGGTGGCCCCATGTTGCTCTTTGTGATGCTAGATACGTCACAACCACAAGGACAGTAAATTAGAGGCAGAAAACTCTGGACAAATGCCAAAAAGAGAGAGATAAGATGAGAACCAAGCACAATGTTTCCTCAAAATTGAACAAAATGACTTGATAATAAATGATTGAATTAAAATATGTTACCCACAATAGGCCATCTATAAGACTGCAAATAACTATACAGAGCATTCTAGTTGAAATGAATTACTCGAGTAGATTTTTGAAAAGGACGATCATTGAAGGAAGAAAGGGGAGATTTGGGCAAAATCATCTTTCTGTGGTGAACCGTAAGAATAGTTCTTTATTTAATTATCTCACATCTATGTCGAGGAGCGATTATTAATATGTGAATTTTGAATAATTATACACATAAAATAAGCTAATATTCCTTGATATAAATATATGCAAATTGTACAGTACAGTTCAGTACATTACAATAAAGGTACACGAAGGTTGCACAAGGGAAATTTCAACGTTTGTTTTAATTTTTTTTTTGTGACTCCAATTGATTCATAGCTCTGCTGTGAGTCATTTGAGTTCAATTTCCATAACTTACTTCTTTTCATTGGTAAACATGAGAATTTACTTACAAATGAACAAGAGCTACGAGCAAACAGTACCTGAGTAGTGTGATGAACGACATCCTCAAAGACGAGGTGCTTAACAACATCCACGTGTGTGGCGGGTTGCGGCTCGTAGACAAGGAAGTCGGCGATGCTCTGTGCCTCGCCGCCCGCATTTACAGCGCGTACCATGTACTTGCCGGAATAATCGAGTGTCGCTGCAACACGTGAACATGAAGTCAGTTTGACAATGTCAGTTGAATCAAGGAAATATAATAATACATGATGTCTTTATTTAACAACATACATAGCTATAATTATCAAATAAATAATACAATAGATACAATAAAATACAGTACACGGTATAAGATTGGCAAGGTCAGGTTAAATTAGATTAGGGAGAACAAAATACAGTTAAACTGAAGTTGAAGTTAGACAATGCCAGTTGAATCAAGGAAATATAATTTAATTAAAATTATAATTAAATCAAATTTGAATATAATTATAGTTAGTTCAAGATTTTTGATGTTTTCATTAAATAAACAACTTGATAATATATATTTTTTTTATTGAGAATTAGAAACAGTTTACAGATTATATACAAAACTCCGCTAAGCTGCTTTCGCAACTTGTCAGCAGAGATTAGGCTAAACAATATAATATACGATTGAACTTAATTATTACTCAGCATCTTGTTTTAGAGCTGCTTCCTCTGATTGGCAATATATGAGAAAATAAAAACAACATATACGAACAACAAACAACAAAATCCTATTCAAGTATCCTAGAAAAGTAAAGAAAAGAAAGAAAAGATTATACACCATCGAATTAATTCAATATTGAGTATATACAATTTACTGATTTATTCTAGAGTGATAATCCAATTTTTCACATTCAATTTAATATCTGCCATGTATGTTAGACTGCAAAGATTTGCTGGAATGGCATTGAATAAAGTCGGAACCGTTACCTTCAAAAGTCTCTTGCCGTAGCTGTTAATAAATGAGCGTATTACACAATAATCGGTTTCTTTGGTTCTTGTTCTATAATTAATTAATTATGTTCCAGATTTTGTTTATATTGGTCTGAGAAGTAATTTCGAATGATAATTTTATATATTTTAAATTCCTCTAGCTGATGAAATATTACAGTGAACAAACAAATGATTCCGATTGATTTGAATATTGATTGTACCCTGCTCTCTTGCCAAGAACTTGACTACCATTGGAATTTCTCCTCTTTTAGTTTGCGACATGCAGAAATCAGTCATTCTCAACACTTGTCACATTGTACGGAAATTTTTAAACTTTAATAACCAAAAGTTTGCTTTCATCTTGCTTTTGGTCGATGATTGTTCATATAATCAACCACCCCATAATAATAAAATTAGATGAGAGATTTGGGTGATCAAAAATACAGTTTGACAGAAGAGCTTACCAAATCTTCATGTGTAATAATCTATTCACATGTGCTATTATAATCATACTGACTACATTCTCTATTGAATTCCTCAACGAGCACTGTGCACATTTGGTGGTAGATTTTCAACATTTTAATCCCAGGGTGTGATACTGTATCCCAGCTCCCCCTTTCACCTTTACATCTATATAATATGTTTTCTGGCAATTTCTTGTTTCATAATTAAGGTACTTCTACTTACTAACTAAATATCCCGCTATGCTTCTTAAAACCATTAAAAAATGTGTGAAGAGTTTGTAAAATGCTTCAAAACTTGTACATTGTAAAATACTGAGTTTTTTAAAACTTACTGCATGCAGTGAAACCTCTATGCATCATTCCAGGATTCATCGTTTTCCTGCTTGTATCATTCATTTTTTTCCCCCCAACTCCCATATAATATAACCAATGTAAAACTTTCCTGGATCCACTGTTTTCGTGCATGGATGGTTTTGTTTTTCTGGTCCCTTGAAAAATGATGGATAGAGGTTTCACTGTATTCAAAATAGAATAGAATGCATATTTACCCTTCTCAATGACTAGCGTGTAGCAATCGCCCTGAATCTTCGTTCTGAACTTTGATCCTGGAATCGCTCCAAGGATCTGTTGCCCGTCCTTGTACCATGTGACCGAGGGATCAGGCATGCCTGTGACTTCTACGTCCATGTTCACCCTCTCGCCAACCTTGACCATCTGAGCCTGAAGCCGGCGGCCAAACACTGGCGGGAACACGGTTTCTGTAATTCAATAATAATGATACAGATTTACTACACATCAAAATTCAAATTCAAATTGACTATAAATTAGAATGGAATGATCAATATAGATAAATTTTCTGCAAACTCAGCTCAGCCAATTATGTCATCAGGAATTTATCAAAGAATGGTCAGACCTTGTCTACCACGAATATATTTAGACATGAATTGTAGCAGATAAACATCACAAAACAGTTTATGAAAAAAGCATCTACCATACTCATACTGGCAGTAACATTCTCAATATTCTGTACAGTATAACCAGGAAGAATCAAATAAATGCCCACAAAAGAGTTCTAATCGCTTATAAAATTTCATCTTTTGGTTAACTGCTTTGATTTGGTAGATGAATTATTCATGGAGACTGGTTTTGTTTAAATTATATTTAAAAACAATAATTCCGTATACAATTCATCTGAATTTTTGTTCATAACTTAATTATACTCAGTCACATTTGTTTTCCATTTATATGCATGTGTTTTTGTATGCTGAGGGCTGAATTACTGTATGTGTGATTCCCTCGGAAGAGGGTTTAAGCATTGAATAAAACAATACTATAACAATATAATAGCCTACAGATTGTGAAATATTGAAATTTGTAAAGCCACAAATATTATAACTCTTATAAAATTGTTTTTCATTTTAATGTTAATTAAAGACCTCACCAACAGCTAGGATATATATGGATATGGATGAGTGGGTGATGATGAAACAATGAAAGGATGAAAGGTGAAAGGGCATTTAAAAAAAACATGCTATAAGCAGAGCTCGAACCCACGCCCAATGTCACTTCAGTTTCTAGCCCAGTGTGCATTAGTTGACTGTGGAGCCATGGGGACGACTATAATGAAAGGGGCATGGGCACAAGAACGGAGGTGTTTTATAAAATTATTAAAATCTTGTGAAACATACGAATATCATATGAGAATATTCCAGATTTATTGTGAAATGATTTCATTTCTTGTTTTTTTCTATTAATTGAATCTGATGAATAATTATGTGAATTTATAATCGGTTGAGGAGCTAGGAAGAAAGTGATCGGTAATCAGAATTTATGCCTCTTATTTCACTTGATTATGTGTGGTATCATTATCAGTTATCACTGTTGATTTCACTCTGTTGATTTCATACTCTATTGAATCTAGTTATAAGTGAAATGAAAAGAAATAAAGTTCA
Source organism: Brachyptera risi (assembly GCA_964007535.1). Taxonomy (NCBI): domain Eukaryota; kingdom Metazoa; phylum Arthropoda; class Insecta; order Plecoptera; family Taeniopterygidae; genus Brachyptera; species Brachyptera risi. Next base: position 23,430,386 of record OZ023330.1, read on the forward strand.
CATTTTCGTAACAGAACTGTAGACTCGTCAGTACGACATGAAATACAAAAATGTGTCGTAAAATAATCTTCACAATCTTTACATAACTGTTTTGTGCTCCACTCACTTTTGACGACAAGGTCTGCGGTGCTACTTGCAGATCCCACCTCGTTGACAGCTTTACACGTGTATCTCCCAGCATCCTTCACGTTTGCACCCTTCAACTCCATGCGCGCTTTGTTACACTCCCAGCTGATGCTCAAAACACCGCTATCTGGTGTTAGGTCAATACCATTTTTAGACCATGTGACTGACGGCATTGGGAATCCTGTGGGTGAAACAAGACAGAGATATTATTTACAAACAAGCAAATGAATAAACAATCAAACAATCCAAACAGACAAACAAATTATTGCTTTGTTGTACACAAAGGTGATTCCAACCATTATAATTATGATATCACACTCCATAGCGGTAGATGCATGATAGAGAAAAAAAAAGATAGATAGTAGGAGTGAAAAATATACCTATAATGGTGTAAGGTATCAAAATTATAAAATCGTAAAAAAAAGTTTGGTACCGGTCCGTAATCCGAAAAAAAAAGAGCAAATGGAAGCAGTTGATTGAAAATATTGAAGTAAAACAGGCAGGCTGCAAGCGTCACTTTTTCAATTTCCCATGTTTACATATTTTCTGACCAAGTTCAATACGCTGAATCGAATGAAAAATACGACGTAAGCAACATCTTGATACTTTTTGAGAAATTACCATTAGGCCTATAGCATGGACGTAAACAACCGTTTGTAACTTTTTTTTTCGTCGGGGGCATAAGCAACATGTGACCATCATTCTGCCTATAAATATGGTGTAAACATCATGGATAAAACCTTTCCTAGCACAGGGTGTGAGCGACAACTTAATTCCAAATACAGCAAAGTTGAGTACTTAATCTGAGCTAACTGCCATGATATAGTACCGTTATCTGATACTAGGCAAACGCGTTATGTGTTGCCGCGTTGATGGATGAGCTGGAACATGTCAACTTATCTTTGGATTGGTTATTATATATATATATACACCTTGAGATCCGACCATTACATCACTGCCATCTTATTTGCCATTAATAATTTAAATGATAATAAAGAAGGCTTTGTTTTAATCGTTCACAATCAAGTGGTGACACTTGTTGCTTTGATTTAATAGGTATCTTGATAGCTTTGAATAATTGACACAAATAACATTATATATTTTTTTACATCAAAACGGCTGATCCGATTTGAGTAAAAGTTCGGATTAATGTGTATTATTATGTTGTTCGAGTTCTGTGAAAATTTGAAAAATTTCGGAGAACATTCACTTTGTCATTTTTTCCGCCTGGCTTATTCAGATGGGTTTTTTGAAAACTTCAAAATGATTTATCTCAAGAATTGTTGAACCGATTTTGCCTCAAAACTATACAGCATCAAGTCAGATAGGGGTTCATGTGTGTGCCAAGTTTCATCATGGTCTAAATTTCTGTTTGACCTGTAGAGCGCAAACAAAAAAAAAAAAAAAAAAAAAAACACCTTCGATTATTCAAGTACAGTGTAATTGAGTCTTCGCTACGCTCATCCAATAAATAATAAGGAAGATGATTGTTTCTTCAAACTTTGAAATGTTGAATGATATTTTGCACACCCACAAAAAAAATTCATGAGAATTGAATGAAAAATTTACGCCACAAGGTGTTTTTTCCACCTCATAAACAATTGAAAAAATGGCGCTTACACCCTTCTGCCCACACTACAACGATATGCCGCTTCCACTAAATCTACTGAATACTATGTTCTTAATATTAAAATATTTTACATACACGTCAGATTCTTTTATTTATATTGGCTTTAACGACGCATTCTAATGATAACTACGATCTATTGGCGTCGGTGAATGATATGAGATGGTGAGATAAAAGGTTATTTTATTCAAAGGTATTTTTGAATAGTGGGAAGAAGTTGGTCGTGGCCTGTTGTCAAGTCACCATCCCAGTATTGACTTGAACAACAGAGAGAAACCACGAAAAACCCATGTCAGGATGGTCGACCATGGCGGGAATCGAACCCCGGTCTCCTGAATGACGGTTCAGTGTGTTACCACTAGACCAGACGTCTCAGTACGTCAGATTCATATAAGCCACAGAATATTCCTACCGTCAATGATGCCCTCGAAGACAATGTCTGTTCCCTGATCCACGATCTTCCCGTTGAGTGGTGTCATAAATCTGGGAGCCACCATCTTCCTGAGGGACTTTGGAGGAGCAGCCAGCTTCTCCAGATTTGCCTCTCCTGTAATACAAAGTACTCTCCAAGATCAAGAGTAACAAATTACACTACCAGAATTCTAAAAAATGTTCCTTATTTGATCAAATTGTCAATTACTATTTTATAAATGATGAAAAAAAAAAATGATCAGGAGTCTGAAATGACTTTTCTCTGAGAATTCATCAAACTTGTTTTTCAAGCTGAACAGTCACAGTTTAGATGAATGTATGAAGATAATATGCAGTTATGCTCTTCATTGCATTACACCAGGGGCCTCTTAATTCGAAAATGCCGTATAATTTAGAGACCACGATAATCTGGGCAATCCTCCCCCCCTCCTCCCTCCACAGCTTTTAACACTTACCATTGGTAACCTTGACAAAACTTTCTTCCCTAACGAACGGTTGTTCCTGGTTGGTCTGGCGGAACTCCTGGACCTTTTCCGAGTGCACCTGCACCGGAACATTGTTGCCGTCTTGTTTCATCGACTCATGAGCGTGTGTGGTCACGCTGTGCACTTCTACGTGCGGCTCGTTACCGTGGCTCACTGACGTGGATGAGCTAGTCACATGGCTGCTCGATGATTGCACAAACACAGAGCGTTTCATTGTGAAAGAGGAGGAGCCTATTTGTTCGGTGACGTCAGCGGTCTCTACTGGCACTAGACTGGATGTATCATTAGGAACTGCGTCACCTTGAAGAAAAGTTGTTATTTCAGATTCTGAAAACTAGTTTTAATTCAATCGTTGTTTATTACATAGTCCCATCACATGGAAAATATAAGATACAGACAGATTCCTCATTAGAAAGAGAGGTTTTCGATAAAGATAGCCCGATATTATTTTCAACAATTTTTATGAAACAGAAACAGCTATTTGCTGCGAGTTACTCGCAAGTTTCATGTTCGGAAGATTGTTATGGCCGAGAACTTGTTAATTGGTAATTTACACTGTTATCGATCGTCGAGGGGTGAACAACTAAAAAAATCAGGTGTACATTTGAAAAAAAAATCCAAAAAAATCACAAGAATCAAAAAAAAAAAAAACGCTAATAAAAAAAATTACACGAATCAAAAAAAAACTACGCGAATAGAAAAAAATCAAGCAAGAATCACCCGAATCATTCAAGAATCACGGGAATAAAAAAATCACACGAATAAAAAAAATCAAGCGAATCGAAAAAAATTTCGGGAACAAAAAAATCACCCGAATCAAGCAAGAATCGAATCAGAAAAAAAATGAAGCGAATCAAAATAATCGAGCAAATAAAAAAAAATCACACGAATAAAAAAATCAAGCAAATAGAATAAATCACACGAATAAAAAAAATATCAAGCGAATAAAAAAAATCACACGAATCAAGCAAGAATCACCCGAATCAAGCAAGAATCACCCAAATCAAGCAGGAATCACCCAAACAAAAAATCACATGAATGAAAAAAAATCACACGAATCAAGCAAGAATCACACGAATAAAAAAATATCACGCGAATTAAAAAAAATCACGAGAATCGAAAAAAATCACATGAATAAAATCAAATCACAAGAATAAAAAAAATCAAGAAACAAGTGTACAAAAAATATTAGTTGTTCACCCCTCGTCGATCGTCTTATTTTGCATAATGTGGATGGGTGTCAGCTCAAAGTGTGAATGTGTTGCTCTAATGAGGAAGTACATCGACAGTTGCAGTGTGCGGTATGTGCTATGCTTCCTATATTGTGTAACAACTTATTCTAAGAGGTATTGGACACTGCACATTACAAGTAATCACATTTCACAGCTGTACTGGGGGATTCTGCTCATACAGATTTAGTCATCATATAAGGTTTGGCCCTGGTGATCAAGGGGTGATCGTCGCTTGAGTTTGGAAATGGTATTGCCGCAATTGCCACATAGTATACACATTTCACGTGTGAGCGCACGTAGGAGACAAGATGCAGACAGATATAATTGATAAGCCTTTGTGATAAATCTCTTCCTTTGAATCCCTCCGAATAGAGGCTTGATAAGTTTGATGTTGAAGTTTTCTTCATTCTCTCAATAGTTCCATATCTATAAAAGCTTAGAACACAACCCGAGTCATGGTTCGGGTACATGATTGGGACACGACAAGATTTTAGATTTGCAAAACATTTTTCAATCATAGGCTCTTCGTGTTTAGTCCACCATATAAACCAAATGGAAAATGAAAAAACAGGTCAAAATTGGAAAATTCAGTGAACTAGAAATCACCAATATCCCCAGTATATGTTAAAAAGTGTCGATTGAGTACTCACTCATGATCTTGAGTATCGCAACACACGATGCCTTTCCTGCTTCGTTCTCTGCTACGCAAGCTATCTTTCCGACCAGATCCTTGGTTACCTGTGGAATGGCAAGTACTTGTCGCTCGCCACTTGTTGATACGAGGAAGCCAGTGCCGGCTACAGGTAGATCATTGAAACACCAGCGTACCTACCACATCAGACAATATAGTTATCATTCAATACTGTCATGTTACACGTAATACGTATTGCATTGACATTCAACTGTTAAGAAGATAACTGCAAACATCCTCTACCAATCTTATCGGGACATTATTGTTCCGAATTGGTTCAACTTATGTTGGTTATTATGAGAAATCAAATTCAATCTTTTAGGCTGAACAACCAAGT